>QNTS01000349.1:756719-839585 GCA_003317085.1 Hucho hucho
TCATTTTGTCTGTCATAGTTGAAGTGTACCTATGATGAAAATTACAGGCCTCTCTCATCTTTTTAAGTGAGAGAACTTGCACAATTGGTGGCTGACTAAATACTTTTTTTCCCCACTGTATGTGAGAATGCTATTCATTGACTACAGCTCAGCGTTCAACACCATAGTACCTTCAAAGCTCATCACTAAGCTAAGGATCCTGGGACTTAACACCTCCCTCTGGAACTGGATCCTGGACTTCCTGGCGGGCCGCCCCCAGGTGGTGAGGGTAGGTAGCAACACATCTGCCACGCTGATCCTCAACACTGGAGCTCCCCAGGGGTGCGTGCTCAGTCCCCTCTTGTACTCCATGTTCACCCACGACTGCATGGCCAGGCACGACTCCAAACCATCATTAAGTTTGCAGACGACACAACAGTGGTAGGCCTGATCAACGACAATGACGAGACAGCCTACAGGGAGGAGGTCAGAGACCTGGCCGTGTGGTGCCAGGACAACAACCTCTCCCTCAACGTAACCAAGACTAAGGAGATGATTGTGGACTACAGGAAAAGGAGGACTGAGCACGCCCCCATTCTCATCGACGGGGCTGTAGTGGAGCAGGTTGAGAGCTTCAAGTTCCTTGGTGTCCACATCAACAACAAGCTAGAATGGTCAAAACACACCAAGACAGTTGTGAAGAGGGCACGACAAAGCCTATTCCACCTCAGGAGACTAAAAAGATTTGGCATGGGTCCTGAGATCCTCAAAAAGTTCTACAGCTGCAATATCGAGAGCATCATGACTGGTTGCATCACTGCCTGGTACGGCAATTGCTCAGCTTCCGACCGCAAGGCACTACAGAGGGTAGTGCGTACAGCCCAGTACATCACTGGGGCTAAGCTGCCTGCCATAGAGTACGTAACACAGACACTTGGAGGGACCATAGAGTACGTAACACACACACAGGGAGGGACCATAGAGTACGTAACACACACACTTGGAGGGACCATAGAGTACGTAACACACACACATGGAGGGACCATAGAGTACGTAACACACACACTTGGAGGGACCATAGAGTACGTAACACACACACTTGGAGGGACCATAGATTAAGATCACCTTATTGGACAATTGCACTTAAAGTCCAACTAAAATTTGACTTCCGCTTTTAACCAAACCCCTCTGAAAGCACACATACATATAGAGGTTTTCAGAGAGGTGCAGGGGGCTGCCATACTGGGCGCCCGGGGAACTGTTGTTGTGGGGCGTTAAGTGCCTTGCTCAAGGGCACAAACGGCAGCCAATGGCATGTATGATTTGATAGCAGCAACCCTACGGTTACCAGCTCACACAAAAGGACATGGATAAAGTGCATGGATGGCAAATAGTGTTTTGTAGTAAAAACGTGTAATATAAAATGTGTAATATAAAATGTGTAATATGCATGCGTGTGTAGTCTCCTACCACAACCAATGTGAGTTTGCCAAAGCAAGACCAGTGGCGTCCATATGTGTGTGTGTGCGAGCGTGTGCATGCATGCATGTGTTTATGTGTGGCACATGGCTGCGAGGCCTAATTTACCAAGGTGGGCCCATCTGCCTTGGGTTACTGTGGTGATTAAAGCCATTCTGGAGTGGCTGGTGAGTCCTGCATTTTCACCTCCTCCTGGGACGTCATCACTCCATCTCTCTTCTCATTTCTCCCACTCTCTCTCTACCCAATATTCTGTGTTTCAGATGTCATTTGGTTAATTCTGGTGAGAGCGTGTTGGCTGTTGAGGCCTCCTATGTCACATCCTCTTGGTTCTGTTGAGGCCTCCTATGTCACATCCTCTTGGTTCTGTTGAGCCTTCCTATGTCACATCCTCTTGGTTCTGTTGAGGCCTCCTATGTCACATCCTCTTGGTTCTGTTGAGGCCTCCTATGTCACATCCTCTTGGTTCTGTTGAGGCTTCTTATGTCACATCCTCTTGGTTCTGTTGAGGCCTCCTATGTCACATCCTCTTGGTTCTGTTGAGTCCTCCAACGTTACATCCTCTTGGTTCTGTTGAGGCCTCCTATGTTACATCCTCTTGGAACAGGCTCCCCCCCACTCTCTCTTCATCTCCTTCCCAAATGTTAATGTAGTGTTGAACAGGTCTCCCTAGAAACCAAATAAATGTAAGCGTTTGTATGGTCCTTGTCTGACTTGGTCTACACCGTCCCTCCCTCGGTCACTCTCTCTCTCCACTTCCTCCTTCTCCACTTCCTCTCTCTGTGATAAAGGACAAGGATTAGAGAAGAAAGAGAGACGTGAGAGAGTGAGGTGTGATTAGAACTCCCAAGGACTTGGGTGCTAAAATGACTGACATGAGAGTGTGTGTGTGCATGTGATTATGTCTATCTGTGGTTGTCGTGAAGTAGTTAAAAGGTGTGATAGAGAGTGTGTGTGAACATCAGTGAGCATGTGTGTGCGTGTGTTAGAAGGTGTGATTAAGAGTGTGTGTGTGGGCATGTGTGTGTACGTGTGCTTGTGGTCTGTTAGAACAAAAAGAGTGAGCGAGTGTATGTGTCCATGTGTGTGTCCATGTGTGTGTGTGTCCATATGTGTGTGTGCCTGAATGTGTGTGATTAAAAGTAGGGTAAGGAGTTGTGGAGATGCTGACAAATCCATTAATTAAAGTCTCAGAAATCTATCAGGGGCATAATAACAAGCACCAGAACTTCCTACTATCCCCTAACCCCCCTCATCAAACCTCCTATCCCCTAACCCCCCTCATCAAACAACCTATCCCATAATCCCCCTCATCAAACCTCCTCCTATCCCCGAACCCCCCTCATCAAACCTCACACTATCCCCTATCCCCCCTCATCAAACCTCCCTTATCCTCTAACCCCACTCATCAAACCTCCTCCTATCCCCTAACATCCTCATCAAACCTCCCCCTATCCTCTACCCCTCCCCATCAAATCTCCTCCTATTCCCTAACCCCCTCCTCAAACCTCCCCCTAACCTACCTCATCAGACCTCCCCCAAACCCCCCTCATCAAACCTCCTCCTATCCCCTAAACCCCCTCATCAAACCTCCTCCTATCCAATTTAAATTCAACACAAACCTTCAAATAGGTATGTAATGACACATTATATAAACTCTTTATAGTGTTGTATTTACATTTTAGAGGTGATAAGGTGATAAGTTGGACAGATCGGGTGAAAAAAGCCGTTTGGGCCTTTTCTTTCAAAAACAAGGACATTTTTAAGTGACCCCAAACGTTTGAACGGTAGCGTCTCTCTCCCTTTCACTATCACGCAATAGGTTTTTGCTTCCCCACCCGCCATTTTTAAAAAGACCCGACGGAGCTCACTGCCTTCTTGAATCATGCAGAGATGGGCATCATGAAGGTCTCGTCATTGATTTTGTTGGAAAAATTGTGCTTTACAATGGTATTGATATTACAGTTGATCTGGAAGTATTATGTTTTTTTGGGCTATAAAATAAGATCAATTGTACAGAATTGTATGTTAGATGTACATTTTCCGTGGGTAGCTACCAATTCTTCATGGCTTGCTAGCTAGCTAGTAAGCCCTATTGACTTACTATGGACTTACGGTACCCATTCACTGAACCGTCTCCAGCCAGGACAATAATGGCAATACAAGACGAAACAAGATACACAAAGCAAACATTTTACTTCATAACTATCAGCTAGCTATATGTGAATCATAATAATGGAGCTAGCCAAATAGTATAGCAGGCAAAAATTACCTAAAACTAATATTATGCAAGATAGAAGGCAATTCATTGTGGCTAGCTAGCTAACGATTCTTCATGGCTATCTGGCTAGCTAACAGTACTAGTAGCTAGCCAGTTACCCCTATTGACTTATGGGTAACCATGGCAGAATTAACACAATGTATTTATTAACATGTCAAGATAAAATGTTTGCAGTCAGGCAACATATAAGAAGTGAATAGGCAACATTCCATTCCGATGGTATTTTCTCTCGCTTCAGCTCATGTTGCGTAATTTTGTATGTAATTGCTTCATATTTCATGGCATACTTTCCATTTACACCTACATCGATGCATGCTTCAAAATATGTACAAACGGAGTACGCACTCAAAAAGTGCCCTCCATGCTCCGTTTCGCATACTTTCATTTGGACTCATACTCCGACCCTCCCGTGCTCCAATTTGCGAACTCGGCGCACGGTAGTATGCATTTTGAGAAACACCACACACACTTGCATCAATACTGACAGCAGCATGAACAGGTTACCAAACACACTGGGAGAGACAAGAATCCATCAGCAGGTAAATGCGCTTACACGCACATGCGCACACACACGCACGCACACACTCACATTCACACGCACACACTCACATTCACACGCACACACGCATGGGAGAGTCATGACAAGGCATCACCAGGCATCAACAGAGAAGCAGAGGGAGTAGCCATTGTAGCCATACACAGTACACACCAATAGAGCAGACACTCAGTACAGACAGACAGAGCAAGAATGATAAAGGGGCAATCTGCAGCTGCTACATCCATTTTTTACTTATTAATGAATGATATATACCAATTGATTATTGAAGAATATAACTTATTAATGAATGATATATACCAATTGATTCTTGAAGAATATAACTTATAAATGCCTATTGAGCTTAGTTCAACAGTCAAACCCCATCAGAACCCAAAATATATGCTTGTTATATTCTAATGTTTGTAAACATTGTAAATTTAAACAAACACTGTATAGCTTCAAAATGCTTAAATGCTTAAAACTCTTAATTTTAATATCTTGGATGGTTAGTCCTTGCATCCATAGCTCTGTCTATCAATTTGAGAGTGGTTACATTTCCCATCCCTCAGCTTTTTACCAAAACAGAGCTTAGTATTAATTATCGTTTCAACTGCGGATTGCCCCTTTAAAGAGACAGAGTATGATGGGCAATGGGCAGCAGTGACATGTACACTTGACTACACTTGTTTGTCAATACCAGAAATCAACTGTGTCACACACTGTTAATACATTATAAATTATAAAATCAATTATAGAAATGTCCTTTCTGTCTTACAAAGCTTACAATATAGCAAACCACCATACAATTATGTGACAGACAAATGACAGAATACACTAACTAGATAGACAAACTAACCACCTCATTTCTCTGATGATTGATTTCTTTTTTTTTAATCAGCTTGTAATAAAAGAGCTTTTGTGTTGGACAATGACAAATGGACCAGTTTGATGAAAACCATTTCAATGTTCCTCAAAAGAGGATTGGAAGGATTTTTCATGTTCATGAATGACAACATTATTGTATGAAAAAAATCAACAAGACAATCAATCAGAAACCGTTTTTACAAATAAAAAGCATATTTTAAAATCCTACAAAGCACGGTAGAGTGAACATGTGTAGCCATGAGAAAAATATGAATTACTATCCTCATGTCTGTCTTTGAATCAGACAGAGCAGAGCTCTCTAACAAAAGCCTCTTTCCGCCTGGCACAGACAGCTCAACACACACACGCACACACAAGTTACCTCTCCGTGGAGACGGTTTCCTGACCAGGTGAAATACTGCTTCACTCTCTCTCTCAGTCTTCTTCGCTCTGACTCGTTCCACATTCACAGACACACACACTCACACACAAACACACAGACACAGATCCTCCATCTGCCGCCGCCCCCTTTCCTTCTCCCTGCCCACCTCATGAATTATTAATTAGCCCCAGGGCATACACCCTCCACTGCTTGAAAGAACACACACACGCACCCAAGCAGGCTCACTCACAGACAAACACACACTTACAGCTTACACACACACACAGAGCCAAACCCAGCCAAAGACACACAAATGCATCTACACACAAGCACGCTCAAGCACACACACGTATATACAGTGGGGAAAAAAAGTATTTAGTCAGCCACCAATTGTGCAAGTTCTCTCACTTAAAAAGATGAGAGAGGCCTGTAATTTTCATCATAGGTACACTTCAACTATGACAGACAAAATGAAGAAAAAAAATCCAGAAAATCACATTGTAGGATTTTTAATGAATTTATTTGCAAATTATGGTGGAAAATAAGTATTTGGTCAATAACAAAAGTTTATCTCAATACTTTGTTATATACCCTTTGTTGGCAATGACAGAGGTCAAACGTTTTCTGTAAGTCTTCACAAGGTTTTCACACACTGTTGCTGGTATTTTGGCCCATTCCTCCATGCAGATCTCCTCTAGAGCAGTGATGTTTTGGGGCTGTCGCTGGGCAACACGGACTTTCAACTCCCTTTCTATGGGGTTGAGATCTGGAGACTGGCTAGGCCACTCCAGGACCTTGAAATGCTTCTTACGAAGCCACTCCTTCGTTGCCCGGGCGGTGTGTTTGGGATTATTGTCATGCTGAAAGACCCAGACACGTTTCATCTTCAATGCACTTGCTGATGGAAGGAGGTTTTCACTCAAAATCTCACGATACATGGCCCCATTCATTCTTTCCTTTACACAGATCAGTCGTCCTGGTCCCTTTGCAGAAAAACAGCCCCAAAGCATGATGTTTCCACCCCCATGCTTCACAGTAGGTATGGTGTTCTTTGTCCTCCAAACACGACGAGTTGAGTTTTTACCAAAAAGTTCTATTTTGGTTTCATCTGACCATATGACATTCNTGTGAAGACTTACAGAAAACGTTTGACCTCTGTCATTGCCAACAAAGGGTATATAACAAAGTATTGAGATAAACTTTTGTTATTGACCAAATACTTATTTTCCACCATAATTTGCAAATAAATTCATAAAAAATCCTACAATGTGATTTTCTGGATTTTTTTTCCTCATTTTGTCTGTCATAGTTGAAGTGTACCTATGATGAAAATTACAGGCCTCTCTCATCTTTTTAAGTGAGAGAACTTGCACAATTGGTGGCTGACTAAATACTTTTTTTCCCCACTGTACATGAACACATAAATGCCCAAACACATACGTATATACATGAACACATAAAAGCCCAAACACACACGTCATCCATGTGTGAAAACACATGCAGAACACACTCACACTCATATATAAAAGACACAGTCAATCATGCATGAACACACACCACGTTAATACATGCCCATACACACACATACACACACACACCCAGGCTCGTCCATGCGTGCTGTTCCATCCTCCCAGGTGTAGCTGGAGATGGTAGAGGTAGAACCTCAGCTGGGAGGGATTACAGCACTGTCATGGCTGACCCTGCCACAGCTGGAGAGATCGTGTGGGTGGGTGTATGTTTATCAGATCGTGTGGGTGGGTGTATGTATGTTTATCAGACCACGCCTCCACGCTGCTCCTCCCTTCCCATAGACAGAAACTCAAACAAGAAGTACCCGTGGTAAGGACTGTTAAACGCTGGTCTGACCAATCGGAATCCATGCTTCAATATTGTTTTGATCACGCGGACTGGGATATGTTCCGGGTTGCCTCTGAGAATAACATTGACGTATACACGGACATGGTGACTGAGTTCATCAGGATGTGTATTGGGGATGTTGTTCCCACTGTGACTATTAAAACCTACCCAAACCAAAAAACGTGGATAGATGGCATCACTTGAGCAAAACTGAAAGCACAAACGACCGCATTTAACAACAGCAAGGTGGCTAGGAATATGGTTGAGTACAAACAGTCCAGTTATGCCCTTCATAAGGAAATCAAAATGTCAGTACAGAGACAAAGTGGAGTCGCAATTCAATGGCTCAGACACGAGACGTATATGGCAGGGACCCCGAAAATCACCGATTATAAAGGGCAAACACAGACGTCTTGCTCCCGGACAAGCTAAACACCTTTGCCCACTTTGAGCTCTCGTTCTCCTTGGCCGATATGAGTAAGACGTTTAAGCGTGTTAACACTCGCAAAGATGCCGGCCCAGACGGCATCCCTAGCCGTGTCCTCAGAGCATGCGCAGACCAGCTGGCTGGAGTGTTTACAGACATTTTCAATCTCTCCCTATCCCAGTCTGTTGGCCCCACTTGCTTCAAAATGTCCACCATTGTTCCTGTACCCAGGAAAGCGAAGATAACTGAACTAAATGACTATCGCCCAGTAGCACTCACTTCTGTCATCATGAAGTGCTTTAAGAGGCTAGTTAAGGATCATATCACCTCCACCTTACCTGTCACCCTAGACCCACTTCAATTTGCTTACCGCCCCAATAGATCCACAGATAACGCAATCGCCATTGCACTGCACACTGCCCTATCCCATCTGGACAAGAGAAATACCTATGTAAGAATGCTGTTCATGGACTACAGCTCAGCCTTCAACACCATAGTACCCTCCAAGCTCATCATTAATCTTGGGGCCCTGGTCTGAACGCCGTCTTGTGCAACTGGGTCCTGGACATCCTGATGGGCCGCCCCAAGGTGGTCAAGGTCGGAAACACCACCACTTCGCTTATCCTCAACACAGGAGCCCCACAAGGGTGCGTGCTCAGCCCCCTCTTGTACTCTCCAACTCAACCATCAAGTTTGCAGACGGCACAACAGTGGTAGGCCTGATTACCAACGATGACGAGACAGCCCACAGGGAAGAGGTGAGGGCCCTGGTGGAGTGGTGCCAGGAAAATAACCTCTCGCTCAACGTCAAAAAAACAAAGGATCTGATTGTAGATTTCAGGAGACAGCAGAGGGAGCACTTGAAAAACTTCAAGTTCCTCGGTGTACACATCACTGACAATCTGAAATGGCCCATCCACACAGACAGTACAGTAAAGAAGATGCAACAGCCCCTCTTCAACCTCAGGAGGCTGAAGAAATTCTGCTTGGCCACTAAGACCCTCACAAACTTTTACCATTGAGAGAATCCTGTCAGGCTGTATCACTGACTGGTACGGCAACTGCACTGTCTGCAACCGCACGCCTCTACAGAGGGTGGTTAGGTCTGCCCAACGCATCACCGGGGGAACATAATGAACATATAATAATGTTTACAAACTGTTTCACCCACTTCATAAGTACAGCGGCTTACGAAAGTATTCACCCCACATTTTTCCTATTTTGAGGCCTTATAACCTAGAATTAAAATAGTTTTTTGGGGTGTTTGTACTATTTGATTTAGACAACATGCCTATCACTTTGAAGATGCAAAATATTTTGGATTGTGAAACAAACAAGAAATAAGACAAGAAAAAAACAGAAATATGCATAACTATTTTTTCCCATTCTTCAAGGCAAAACGGCTCCAGCTCCTTCAAGTTGGATGGGTTCCTCTGATTGTAAAGCAATTTTAAGTCATACCACAGATTCTCAATTGGATTGAGGTCTGGGCTTTGACTAGGCCATTCCAAAACATTTAAATGTTTCCCCTTAAACCACTCGAGTGTTGCTTTAGCAATATGCTTAGGGTCATTGTCCTGCTGGAAGGTGAACCTCCATCCCAGTCTCAAATCTCTGGAAGACTGAAACAGGTTTCCCTCAAGAATTTCCCTGTATTTAGCTGCCACCACCATGCTTCACTGTGGGGATGGTGCTCTCAGGATGATGAGAAGTGTTGGGTTTGCGCCAGACATAGTGTTTTTCTTGATTGCCAAAAAGCTCAATTTTAGTCCCATCTGACCAAAGTACCTCCTTCCATATGTTTAGGGAGTCTCCCACATGCCTTTTGGCGAACACAAAACTTGTTTGCTTATTTTTTTCTTTAAGCAAATGCTTTTTTTCTGGCCACTCTTCCGTAAAGCCCAGCTCTGTGGAGTGTACAGCTTAAAGTGGTCCTATGGACAGATACTCCAATCTCCGCTATGGAGCTTTGCAGCTCCTTCAGGGTTATCTTTTGTCTCTTTGTTGCCTCTGATTAATAACATCCTTGCCTGGTCTGTGAGTTTTGGTGGGCGGCCCTCTCTTGGCAGGTTTATTGTGGTGCCATATTCTTTCCATTTTGTAATAATGGATTTAATGGTGCTCTGTGGGATGTTCAAAGTTTCAGATATTTTTTTATAACCCAACCCTGATCTGTAATTCTCCACAACTTTGTCCCTGACCTGTTTAGAGAGCTCCTTGGTCTTTATGGTGCCGCTTGCTTGGTGGTTCCCCTTGCTTAGTGGTGTTGCAGACTCTGGGGCCTTTCAGAACAGGTGTATATATACTGAGATTATGTGACAGATCATGTGACAACTAGATTGCACAAAGGTGGACTTTATTGAACTAATTATGTGACTTCTGAAGGTACTTGGTTGCACCAGATCTTATTTAGGGGCTTCATAGCAAAGAGTGAATACGTATGCATGCACCACTTTAAAAAAAAAATCATTTCACTTCACATATTTTGACTATTTTGTGTATGTCCACTACATCCAAATAAAAAAAATATTTAAATTGCAGGTTGTAATGCAACAAAATATGGAAAACGCCAAGGGGGATGAATACTTTTGCAAGGTACAGTTGAAGTCGTAAGTTTACATACACTTTGGTTGGAGTCATTAAAAATAGTTTTTCAACCACTCCACAAATTTCTTGTTAACAAACTATAGTTTTGGCAAATCTGTTAGGACATCTACTTTAATTTTTCCAACAATTGTTTACAGACAGATTATTTAACTTATATTCCACTGTATCACAATCACAATTCCAGTGGGTCAGAAGTTTACATACACTAAGTTGACTGTGCCTTTAAACAGCTTGGAAAATTCCAGAAAATTATGTCATGGCTTTAGAAGCTTCTGATAGGCTAATTGACATAATTTGAGTCAGTTGGAGGTGTACCTGTGGATGTATTTCAAGGCCTACCTTCAAACTCAGTGCCTCTGTGCTTGACATCATGGGAAAATCAAAAGAAATCAGCCATGACCTCAGAAAAAAATTGTAGACCTCCACAAGTCTGGTTCATCCTTGGGAGCAATTGCCAAACGCCTGAATGTACCATGTTCATCTGTACAAACAATAGTACGCAAGTATAAACACCATGGGACCACGCAGCCGTCATTCCGCTCAGGAAGGAGACGTGTTCTGTCTCCTAGAGATGAACATACTTTAGTGCGAAAAGTGCAAATCAATCCCAGAACAGCAAAGGACCTTGTGAAGATGCTGGAGGAAACAGGTACAAGTATCTATATCCACAGTAAAACAAGTCCTATATCGACACAACCTGAAAGGCCACTCAGCAAGGAAGAAGCCACTGCTCCAAAACCTCCATAAAAAAGCCAGACTACGGTTTGCAACTGCACAAGAGGACAAAGATCGTACTTTTTGGAGAAATGTACTCTGGTCTGATGAAACAAAAATACTACTGTTTGGCCATAATGACCATCGTTATGTTTGGAGGAAAAAGGGGGAGGCTTGCAAGCCGAAGAACACCATCCCAACCGTGAAGAACGAGGGTGGCAGCATCATGTTGTGGTGGTGATTTGCTGCAGGAGGGACTGGTGCACTTCACAAAATAGATGGCATCATGAGGGAGGAAAATTATGTGGATATATTGAAGCAACATCTCAAGACATCAGTCAGGAAGTGTCACATCCAGGCCAGAGTTTAGGCTGGCGTGTTTTTGTTTCATTTTGGTGTAGGGTTATTTTGGTTCTACTTTGTCTATTTCTATGTTGGGGTAATGGTTCCCAATTAGAGGCAGCTGTGTGTCATTGTCTCTAATTGGGAACCATATATATGTTTGGGGTTTCTATAGTATTTTGTGGGTTATTGTTTGTACATAGCTTGTTTAGTTTACATGTTATGTTCAGCTTCACGATCTTCGTTACGTTCGTTTTGTTACTTTTTTCCCAGTTACGTTCTAAATAAACATGTATACTGGAAGCATCGCTGCGTCTTGGTCTGTCCCGCATGAAGATCGTGACAGGAAGTTAAAGCTTGGTCACAAATGGGTCTTCCAAATGTTGTGGCAAAATGGCTTAAGGACAACAAAGTCAAGGTATTGGAGTGGCCATCACAAAGCCCCGACCTCAATCCCATAGAAAATGTGTGGGCAGAACTGAAAAAGCGTGTGCGAGCAAGGAGGCCTACAAACCTGACTCAGTTACACCAGCTCTGTCAGGAGGAATGGGCCACAATTCACCCAACTTATTGTGGGAAGCTTGTGGAAGGCTACCCGAAACATTTGACCCAAGTAAAAAAAATTAAAGGCAATGCTACCAAATACTAATTGAGTGTATGTAAACTTCTGACCAACTGGGAAAGTGATTAAATAAATAAAAGCTGAAATAAATAATTCTCTCTACTATTATTCTGACATTTCACAATCTTAAAATAAAGTGGTGATCCTAACTGACCTAAGACAGGGAATTCTTACTATGATTAAATGTCAGGAATTGTGAAAAACTGAGTTTAAATGTATTTGACTAAGGTGTATGTAAACTTCCGACTTCAACTGTATATGCTGTATTCTAGTCAAGGCCTATCCTATTCAACTATTCTATCCATATACAGTCCATAATGTCTTAACATTCCATCACATATATACTGTATATATTTACACTCCGGACTCTGACATTGCTCATCCTAATATTTATATATTTCTTAATTAGATTCTTTTACTTTTTATATTTGTGTCTATTGTTGTGCATTGTTAGATATTACTGCACTGTTGGAGCTAGGAACAGTAGCATTCCGCTACACCCGCAATAACACCTGCCAAATATGTGTATGCGACCAATAAAATGTTATTTGATTTTGATTTGATTTGCATCAGTGCATGATCAGGAGCGTGTGTGCATGCGCAAGGAGGGGGCAGTTAGGGCGGATGTGTGTGTGTAGAGGGAGCGAGGGTGTGTGTGTGTGGGAGGTGTATCTAAGAGAGCATAGAGAGGCAACTGGGGCACGTTATGAGATGGGGGTGATGGGGGTGGGTAGATATCCCCCCGTAGCGTCTTGGATTATTGACCTCCTCACCTCGTCCGGCATTTCACCTCCAGTCTGTCTACTCCCGCTCTCATCTCCGCTTATCCTCACCCAATCACCCTTACCCAACCAATCAATAACCCCCTCCCCTTCCCACCAGTAACATGCTAATGACCCTCCTCACATATGATTAAACCATATGCTAACCTAACAACAGACTACCGCAACCCCCCTCACACACACTAAGAGATACACACAGACAGACACACTTACCCACATGCACACAGACAGATAAACACTCGCTCTTGACTGACTGATCCTTCTGCTCCACCCAGAGACACACACAACAAGAGACAAAAACACAATGTCTACAGACACACATACAAAAACTGTCCAAAGATGCTAAAGATATACATAGAGCTAGGAATCCTTAACGTTAAGAAAAATCCCTAACAGAAAAACAATGTTTTGTTTCCCCCCCCCACAAAAATAAAATAACAGTGCAGCTGGCTCGCTTGCTCTTTCTCTTCGCTAATGATGCGACTGCGTGTTTAGTCTTCGACCTGTTGTGTGTAGAATATCCTAGCCTATTAATTGATGATAGGCCCTGATTTACTAGAAGTTGCGAGACATTGCAAGACAAGAAATTGTGAAATACAGCATTCTATTGTGAGATACAGCTTTGATTGCCGATAGATAGTCCTAATCCAAGGTTCTGACTCCGTTTGCGTGGTGGCCGACCTGCCTATATTGTGACCCTCCATTCTCTCTCCGTCCCTCACTAGCCCGCTATGAAAGATGCAAGTGTTTGTGTTCTCGGAAGTACGTCAACTAATCAGTCTCCTCTGTTCCAAAAATACAGAATCTTAGGAGTTGATTCCTAGCGGAAAATGTCTTGGTAAGTCAGAGTATTTAACTAACTTTAAAGTACTTTTTTAAGAGAGAGTGGTCTGCCCGCAGGCAGCTAAAGATTATACAGTTCTGGTCACCTAGTAATGGAAGTTAGTCCCGCATTCCTTACAGACAAGTAAAATGCCTGTTCAGTGGCCCTTCGAAAATACAGTATCTCCAGAGAAGGTTTTGTGTTGACATTTAAAAAGCTGTAGTGTACCCTTACAGACAAACAAACACATTCCAGGGCTATGGGAGACTGCTGAGAGAGTTAGAGAGAGAGAGAGAGAGAGAGAGAGAGAGACGGAGTGGGAGAGTGGGAGAGCGGGAGAGAATACACATGATAGAGGACACTTTATGCCAGGGGCCAAGCGTCTTACACACACACGTACACACACACACATATGCACACACACGCACACACGTTACCCCATCCAATGAACTCTAGCATATCTTTGGCCATTCACCCTGGGCTGTTTACTCACACTCACACTCACACTCACACACACACTCACACTCACATACACTTTTGAATGTATAAATAAATAGATGTTCAGATGAACAGATCAGATGGTGTAATAATTATAATCTGGGACAGAAGACTTCTTCCTGCTTTCCCATGCTGACCCTCTCAGATGACTCAGCTTTAGATTTGGTTCAGGGGCCAAATAAAGAGAAATACTGTATAAAAAACAACCTAATGATTTATTTGGCTAATAGAACAGAAAGGCTATTAAAGGTTCACTCTGCAAGTCCCATTTCCCAATGCTCTCTCAATTCAATTTAATTCAATTCAAGGGCTTTATTGGCATTGTCACGACTTCCGCCGAAGTCGGTCCCTCTCCTTGTTCGGGCGGCTTTCGACGTCACCGGTCTTCTAGCTACCGCCGATCTACTTTTCATTTTCTGTTTGTTTTGTCTTCATTATACACACCTGGTTTCTACTCCCATAATTACATGTTCCTTATTTAAACCCTCTGTTTCCCCCATGGTTTTGTGCGTGTTTGTTCTATGTTAGATGGTCTGTATTTTGTGAGCTTGATTTTTACTACCTTTTGGTAGTTTGTATTTTGAGTAAAAATATTTGATTACTCATCTCCGTTGTCCTGCGTCTGACTCTGCTTACCTGCTACACTGAGACACCTGACAGGCATGGGAAACATATATTAACATTGTCAAAACAAGTGAAATATATAATAGACTAAAGTGAAATAAACAATAAAAATGTACAGTACACATTACGCTCACAGAAGTTCCAAAAGAATAAAGACATTTCAAATGTCATATGATGTGTATATATACAGTGTTGTAACGATGTGCAAATAGTGAAAGTACAAAAGGGAAAATAAATAAGCATAAATATGGGTTGTATTCATAATTGTGTTTGTTCTTCACTGGTTGCCCTTTTCTTGTGGCAACAGTTCACAAATATATTTGCTGTGATGACACACTGTGGTATTTCACCCAGTAGATATGGGAGTTTATCAAAATTGGGTTTGTTTACAAATTCTTTGTGGATCTGTGTAATCTGAGGGAAATATGTGTCTCTAATATGTCTCACTCTCTCTTTCTGGGTCAACAGTGGGTCTATCTAAAGGCCACAATACTGACATCTGTAGTGTGGGCTCCTATGTTAACCAGTCCAGAGGTTATTGGGGTGGTCAATGGAGGCTCTGTGTGAAGGTTTGCATACATGAGTAGAAAATAAACTGTTCAAGCTTGTTATGTTGTACAGTATGTAAGGGGCTATCAGAGAGGCTACTGTACACACAAGCACACACACACACACACACACACACACACACACACACACACACACACACACACACACACACACACACACACACACACACACACACACACACACACACACACAGAGAGTCGAACATACACTGAACAAAAATATAAGCGGAACATGCAAAAATTTCAAAGATTTCACTGAGTTACATTTCATTTAAGGAAATCAGTCAATTGAAATAAATTCATTAGGCCCTAATCTATGGATTTCACATGTTTGGGAACATAGATATGCATATGTTGGTTATATATATATCTTTAAAAAAAGGTAGGGGCGTGGATTAGAAAACCAATCAGTATCTGGTGTGACCACCATTTGCCTCATGCAGTGCGACACATATCCTTAGAGTTAATCAGGCTGTTGATTGTGGCCTGTGAATGTTGTCCTACTCATCTTCAATGTCTATGCAAAGTTGCTGGATATTGGTGGGAACTGGAACATGCTGTCGTACATGTCGATCCAGAGCATCCCAAACATGCTCAAATTGGTGACATTTCTGGTGAGTATACAGGCCATGGAAGAAGTGGGACATTTTCAGCTTCCTGGAATTGTGTACAGATCCTTGCGACATGGGGCCGTGCATTACCATGCTGAAACATGAGGTGATGGCGGTGGATGAATGGCACGACAATGGGCCTCATTATCTCGTTACAGTATCTCTGTGCATTCAAATTGGCATTGATAAAATGCAGTTGTGTTCATTGTCCATAGTTTATGCCAGCCCATACCATAACCCCACAGCCACCACGGGGCACTCTGTTCACAATGTTGACATCAGCAAAACGCTCGCCCACACGACACCATACACGCTGTCAGCCATCTTCCCGGTACAGTTGAAAACGGGATTCATCCATGAAGAGCACACTTCTCCAGCGTGCCAGTGGCCATCAAAGGTGAGCATTTGCCCACTGAAGTCGGTTACGACACCCAACTGCAGTCAGGTCAAGTCCCTGGTTAGGACCACGAGTACGCAGATGAGCTTCCCTGAGAATGTTTCTGACAGTTTGTGCAGAAATTCTTCGGTTGTGCAAACCTACACTTTCACCAGCTGTCTGGGTGGCTGGTCTCAGAAAAATATTGCTGGTGAAGAAGCCAGATGTGGAGGTCCTGGGCTGGCGTGGTTACACATGGTCTGAGGTTGTGAGGCCGGTTGGACATACTGCCAAACTCTCTAAAACGATGTTAGAGGCGGCGTATGGTATAGAAATTAACATTCAGCTTTCTGGCAACAGCTCTGGTGGACAATCCTGTAGTCAGCATGCCAATTCCACGCTCCCTCAAAATTTGAGTCATCTGTGGCATTGTGTTGTGTGACAAAACTGCACACTTTAGAGTGGCCATTTATTGTCCCCAGCACAAGGTGCACATGTGTAATGATCATGCTGTTTAACCAGCTTCTTGATATGCCACACTTGTCATGTAGACAGATTATCTCGGGCAAAGGAGCAACGCTCACTAACAGGGATGTAAACAAATTTGTGGAAAACATTTTGGAGAAATACGCTTTTTGTGCATATGGAACATTTCTGGAATATTTTACTTTAGCTCATGAAACATGGGACCAACACTTTACATTTTGCGTTTATATTTTTGTTCAGTATAAAATGGCCCTTCTCATCGGCATCAGGTACCACACTAATTGAGCTGTTTAAATATTTAGAGAGCGACAGAGATAGAGAGGAAATGAAAGAACAGAGGGAGGGAGTAAAAATGAGGGTGGGAGCTGGAGGGAGATAGAGGGACATGGAACACAGAGAGAGCTGGAGGGAGATAGAGGGACACGGAACACAGAGAGAGCTGGAGGGAGATAGAGGGACACGGAACACAGAGAGAGCTGGAGGAAGATAGAGGGACACGGAACACAGAGAGAGCTGGAGGGAGATAGTGGGACACGAAACACAGAGAGAGCTGGAGGGGTATAGAGGTACACGAAACACAGAGAGAGACAGATGAGTCCGACAGAATTTTATAGGAAAATAGAGAGCCTGTTGTTTTTTTCGAGCAGAGAGAATGAGACATAAAAAAGATAGAGAGTTGTGATCAAGGAAAACAATCGTTAAAGAGAGCAGAGAGAGAGAGAAAGAGAAAAACAATGACTTAGAGCGCTAGTTACCAGCATTAACCCAGTGTAGACCCCTGGAGCAGAACACTGAGGACAAACAGGATGGCCCTTTGTTTCAACTGGCCAGAGAGGAGGATGTCTCTCAGAGAGAAGGATGTCTCCTAGTAATCAACTGGCCAGAGAGAAGGATGTCTCCCAGCAATCAACTGGCCAGAGAGGAGGATGTCTCCCAGAAATCAACTGGACAGAGAGGAGGATGTCTCCCAGTAATCAACTGGCCAGAGAGGAGGATGTCTCTCAGAGAGAAGGATGTCTCCCAGTAATCAGCTGGCCAGAGAGGAGGATGTCTCTCAGAGAGAAGGATGTCTCCCAGAGAGAAGGATGTCTCTCAGAGAGATGGATGTCTCCCAGTATTCAGCTGGCCAGAGAGGAGGATGTCTCTCAGAGAGAAGGATGTCTCCCAGAGAGAAGGATGTCTCTCAGAGAGAAGGATGTCTCCCAGTAATCCACTGGCCAGAGAGGAGGATGTCTCCCAGAGAGAAGGACGTCTCTCAGAGAGAAGGATGTCTCCCAGTAATCAACTGGCCAGAGAGGAGGATGTCTCCCAGTAATCAACTGGCCAGAGAGAAGGATATCTCCCAGTAATCAACTGGCCAGAGAGAAGGATGTCTCCCAGTAATCAACTGGCCAGAGAGAAGGATGTCTCCCAGTAATCAACTGGCCAGAGAGGAGGATGTATCCCAGAGAGAAGGATGTCTCCTAGTAATCAACTGGCCAGAGAGAAGGATGTCTCCCAGTAATCAACTGGCCAGAGAGAAGGATGTCTCCCAGAAATCAACTGGCCAGAGAGAAGGATGTATCCCAGAGAGAAGGATGTCTCCTAGTAATCAACTGGCCAGAGAGAAGGATGTCTCCTAGTAATCAACTGGCCAGAGAGAAGGATGTCTCCCAGTAATCAACTGGCCAGAGAGAAGGATGTCTCCCAGTAATCAACTGCCCAGAGAGAAGGATGTATCCCAGAGAGAAGGATGTCTCCCAGTAATCAACTGGCCAGAGAGAAGGATGTCTCTCAGAGAGAATTATTAGCTCAAGGCTACTGTGACGGACTGTCAAAACATTTACACAACATCAGTGGTTTGAATAAGCATAAACTATGAGACATTTTGCCCAGACTCAGTGACACACTGTGTGTGATGGCTTGTCATGTGTCCATCCAGGAAAAGTGCTACTGTTTAGGTGGCTGTGTGTGTGGTTGTATATAATGTCAAAGGAATGGGCCTTTCCTCAGGTGTATTATCCTGATACGGTTGTTGCTCCAGTAAAACAAACCTCAGACCTGTATTGCATGTAGGCCAAGCCAAATATCTAGCACACAGCCAGAGATAAAACAGCATCACTAACTAGCATGCAGCACTATCACCTCAAGACACAGACCTCCAGGGCAGCAGGGGACAGGTCAGCAGGCTACAGTAGGCCCAAAGTGGAGAGCCCTGGGTGGGGCTGTAAGGCTAGGCAGCTGGGTGCTCTGCTGGAGGGTCTGGAGGTCTGCCCTCTATCCATTCATCTCCAGGGCTTTCAATGAAGCACCACACTGGGCAGGAGGACAGCCAAGGGATACATGAATCATACACACGCAGACACAGACACACACACTGTCACGAGAATTTTGCTATCTCAATTGTTGACACAAACTATCATTCACTCTTTGAATAATTCCCAGAGGTTGTAAATCTCTGGTCAATAATGAATTATACAAAGCCCCAGTCTGCTTTAGGATCGGTTACTTTATTTAGAGAGCTCTGAATATCACACAATGTACAGATCTTTTTACATCCCGGACCCACCCTGGAGTACACCAATAAGATGTTGACAAGTACAAAACACATCTCTATTTGGCTACGTGTCTTCTTCCCTTGAGCCCCTGCTACACAACACACATGTGTATCACACATTTCAACATGCTGACTATCTTCTAGCCTAAGCAGTTCCCCTGTCTGGGGCCCCTTTCCTGTTATTGGTTTCACAGTTACAGTTGTCTTAATAACCTAGACTACTCCCTACGAGTGGTATTGCTGTCTGTTAGTTGCAAGCCCTACTGAAACTTAGTCTTATATACACACAATTAGAGGATTATAGTTTCTCTGATTATAGTTTCTCTATTTGTCACACAATTACACGGTTTCCAGGGTGGAATATCTTAGTCATTAAAATTAACATATAAATTCCTATATCAATCCACCCTTTGACTAAATAATACACACAAACGAAAAAAATATGTCAAACAAAAATGTCAATCAGTAACCTATCATAACAAAGAAGCAAAGAAAGAAAAAAAATCTTTATTACACAAATAATACGGGTTCAGTCAACTACTTCCAGCTATAGGTCTTCTTTATGAGATTTTCACTACAGCCTTCACACATCTGAACAGATAAATGTCCTATCCAGTCTACAGTGAGGGAAAAAAGTATTTGATCCCCTGCTGATTTTGTACGTTTGCCCACTGACAAAGAAATGATCAGTCTATATTTTTAATGGTAGGTTTATTTGAACAGTGAGAGACAGAATAGCAACAAAAAAATCCAGAAAAACGCATGTGAAAAATGTTATAAATTGAATTGCATTTTAATGAAGGGAAATAAGTATTTGACCACCTCTCAATCAGAAAGATTTCTGGCTCCCAGGTGTCTTTTATACAGGTAACGAGTTGAGATTAGGAGCACACTATTAAAGGGAGTGCTCCTAATCTCAGCTTGTTACCTGTATAAAAGACACCTGTCCACAGAAGCAATCAATCAATCCGATTCCAAACTCTCCACCATGGCCAAGACCAAAGAGCTCTCCAAGGATGTCAGGGACAAGATTGTAGACCTACACAAGGTTGGAATGGGCTACAAGACCATCGCCAAGCAGCTTGGTGAGAAGGTGACAAAAGTTGTTGCGATTATTCGCAAATGGAAGAAACACAAAAGAACTGTCAATCTCCCTCGGCCTGGGGCTCCATGCAAGATCTCACCTCGTGGAGTTGCAATGATCATGAGAACGGTGAGGAATCAGCCCAAAACTACACGGGAGGATCTTGCCAATGATCTCAAGGCAGCAGGGACCATAGTCACCAAGAAAACAATTAGTAACACACTACGCCATGAAGGACTGAAATCCTGCAGCGCCCGCAAGGTCCCCCTGCTCAAGAAAGCACATATACATGCCCGTCTGAATTTTGCCAATGAACATCTGAATGATTCAGAGGACAACTGGGTGAAAGTGTTGTAGTCACATGAGACCAAAATGGAGCTCTTTGGCATCAACTCAACTCGCCGTGTTTGGAGGAGGAGGAATGCTGCCTATGACCCCAAGAACACAATGCCCACCGTCAAACATGGAGGTGGAAACATTATGCTTTGGGGGTGTTTTTCTGCTAAGGGGACAGGACAACTTCACCGCATCAAAGGGACGATGGACGGGGCCATGTACCGTCAAATCTTGGGTGAGAACCTCCTTCCCTCAGCCAGGGCATTGAAAATGGGTCGTGGATGGGTAATGACAATGACCCAAAACACACGGCCAAGGCAACAAAGGAGTGGGTCAAGAAGAAGCACATTAAGGTCCTGGAGTGGCCTAGCCAGTCTCCAGACCTTAATCCCATAGAAAATCTGTGGGGGGAGCTGAAGGTTTGAGTTGCCAAACGTCAGCCTCGAAACNCTTAATGACTTGGAGAAGATCTGCAAAGAGGAGTGGGACAAAATCCCTCCTGAGATGTGTGCAAACCTGGTGGCCAACTACAAGAAACGTCTGACCTCTGATTGCCAACAAGGGTTTTGCCACCAAGTACTAAGTCATGTTTTGCAGAGGGGTCAAATACTTATTTCCCTCATAAAAATGCAATTAAATTTATAACATTTTTCACATGCGTTATTCCGGATGTCTCTCACTGTTCAAATAAACATACCATTAAAATTATAGACTGATCATTTCTTTGTCAGTGGGAAAACATACAAAATCAGCAGGGGATCAAATACTTTTTTCCCTCACTGTAACTCCATCATCCTCATCCAGATCATCTTCCTTCACAAAGGTTGGTGGCATGCAGCGGTCATTCCACTGGTCGAAGCTTGGAACAGGTCCATACCCCATCAACTGTTGAGAGACTGCACTCTCCAAAGATCTAGAAACAAGACCTCTCACACATGGAATTAGGCAACATCCAAACAGGACTAGCATGAACATTCCTGCCAGAGCTGCTCCCAACACGGTTGCAACAATAGTTTTCCATTTTCCAAACATATTATCAAACCATCCAGTTATTGAGTTGTCAATACCAGAGTTTTCAGCCAATTCGTTCGCCAACGTGATGAGTCCCTGGAGTGCCTTGGTCACTGACCCATCAGGTGCTGTGTTATTGGGGATAAAAGTGCAACACATTGATCCGAACATCCCACAGACCCCTCCCTTCTCAGCCAAAAGCATATCTAAGGCTATTCTATTCTGCCAAGCCATCAGACTAGTAGCTGCAGTCTGTTCTGCCAATCCCTTTATAGCATCACAAGTGTGGTTAATAAACATCTGTTGATTATAATAGATGGAATTTATCCAATCAACATGTTAATTGTAGACCACCAAAAGAGGCTGGACACGAATCCTGCTTCTCTCTGATTCCTAGCTTTAAATTCATTGGGAACCCCTCGAGGTACACCGATCTCATCGATATACACCTTTTCATCAAACGATCCAGGGAGGAGACCTCCACCCTCCGACATGTTAGATTGCTTAAAACCCATCAGAGGGAATGGAGTGGTGGACAGTCTAGGTTTCGCTGTACCACAAGCATAGCATTCATCTTTAGACATTGTTTTTGCCGTGTACTGGATCCATTCCAACCACAGGTTTGGATCCTTATAACCAGTTTCCACCTCCAATACCTCCTTTATGTCCATAGTTTGAACTATCTGTACCAGTGACCCAGCCAAACCCCCTTTCTTGGTATTGTTTAATGAATGGGGTATAATGGTGGGCGTAGTTTTATCAGGGGTCCTCTTATTTAGCCCCACCCGAAATACCACTAATGTATCTGCCCCATTCTGATCGAACCCGATATACCATAACCCTACATCCTCCATTGCAGCCTGTTTCAGAGTAATTCTGACCTTGAGACAATACTTTCCCCTATCTTTGTTACACTCCTGTCTTACTAAGAACCCTTCTGACTTCACTATGCTCCACCTATTCCCATACTGAGTATAAAGGTTAACATAACCGGCCCTTTCCGTATGGGCCACCACATGGTCCCAGGAAGTGCAAGGGGACATACATGTGTATCTTCCATTCATGAGCAACTTCTTAGCTAACCATGGTGCCAAGGATCCCAATTGATCCACCGCTACTTCAAAAGTGATATCCTTATCGATGTCTATTCATAATTCCTTATTTTCTATGTTCAGCTGTCTCTTAGTTCTCCTCAAATTAACCTGATCTCTTTCCTGTCCTATATAAGTTAAATTTGCTGCTTCCTTGGGTGGGTCAGGCGGGTCTGAGTGTGCTAGGAATATGGCTCCCACAATCAGACAGCTACCTACCGTCAGGAAACCCATAAATCCCCATCCTCGTCCTGCCCTGGGATCCATTGCCAAAGGCCAACCCATACCCCCACTTTGAAGAACTCCCACAGTGAGGAAAGATGTTCTGACACCAATCTTCGTTGAGAGTTAACCCCCGACCCCTTTTAGTACTCAGATCTGACTCTCCTAACTCTGTGTTTGTTAAACAGTGGTGGCAGGGTTTACCCTTTTACAATGTATAATATGGACCCAGGTGGATCTCTCCGCGATTCTTACTGCGAAGGCTGTCACCAACAGGACCTGGTATGGACCTTCCCAACGGGGCTGCTTCCAGTCCTTTTTCTTCAGAGACTGGACCCACACCCAGTCACCTGGCTGGATCGTATGGCTCACCTCCTTCTGTAGTTCTTCTGTTGGGCATAAAATCTCTGACATACGGGTGTGGTTAGCAAACATCTTCTCATGTGATCTGCTACTGTATCTTCAAACTCTATGTCTGCCTGTTCTGGTCTTCCTAACTCTATGTTTCTTTCCTAACCTACTTTTAATCGTACCATTCATGCGTTCTATAATATAATAATAATTAAACACTGTTTCTTTCCTTCGCTCCTGGTGAGCTCTATAAAATCCATTTCCAACTGTTGGAATGTATATTTAGCAGAGGGATATCCACCCTGTGGAGTCCTCTGTCTACCTTGGTGATTACTTTGAGCACATATAACACAACGAGAACAATTTTTTTTAAAGTAATTTGTCATTCCGTATACTACAAAGTGTTTCCTAACTATTTCCACCATACATCTTCCTAACTATTTCCACCATACATCCCTCCGGTTGATACATGGCTTTGCCCATGTATCAATATTGCTGTATAGCGGAATAATGACTTTTTGTAATATAGGTACATTTCCCTGATGCCAAATGCCTTCCTTACTAACTGCTCCTAGCTTCTCCCACTTATTTGTCTCTGTCACTGGTCTTTTAGCAGAGTAGAATCTATGTTCACTTCCTCTTTCAAGTGTGAGTGTGTGTGGTGATGGTGTAAGACTAGCCGTCTACGCTTCCTCATCTGCCTTCCTGTCTCCATTGCAGATACTTTGTCTGGTAGGAGAACTGCTTCTAATAAATTTAGAATTAGCTGTACATATATAATAGGTTTACCCAAAGTGGTTACCATCCCCCTATTTCTCCATTGAGCTGTGAAAACATGAACTGTATTGAATGCATAAGCGCTATCTGTATGAATGGTAACCCTTTTCCCTTTACCCAACGTACATGCCCGGGTGAAAGCCACTATTTCTGCCTGTTGAGCTGAATAGTTTCTAGGTAAGGATTTAGCTTCCAAAACATCATGCTCCGTCACCACAGCATAACCAGTAGCATTAGTACCATCCTGATTCTTTCTAGATGAGCCATCTACAAACATAGTAACTTCCCCATCTGGTAAAGTCAAATCTGCCAAATCAGGCCTATGCAACACAACTTTCTCAGTTACACAATCATGTGGACTCCCGTCAGTAGCTATTAGAATAAGGGTGGAGGGGTTCAGAGTAGTACATCTCTCAATGACTGACGTCATGAACCCCTCCCTAGAGTCCACAGTCTGAGTAAACGGACAGTCATCTCTAGGGAATGCCAAAACCGTATCTGATACTAACAGCTGTTTAATCTTAACGAATTGCTCTTCAGCCTCAACGGTCCATTAAATTTTATCTTTGGCTGCCATAGTCCTACCATAGATCAGTTCACTCAATTTACCAGTATGTAAAGCAAAATGTGGGACCCACACCCTGCAATAATTGATCATACCCAAGTATCTCATCATTTGTTTCTTAGTCAAAGGTTTTGGCGCCTCCAGAATTTAGGGTGCTGCCTTCCTGAGTGAGGGTATATCCTGGATAGATAACTTCACTGTTGCAATTTCCTTTTACTTACTTTATGGCCATGCTCTGCCATATATGTCAATAACTGCAATGTACCTGTTTTGCATCCTTCACCAATAGTAAACATATTTTTAATTTCCTAAGGAGATAACAATAATCTCCTAAAGTAATAGTACAATTTGGATAGAGAATGGCGTTTCTCACAGATGTTCAAATGAAATCCTCCTGACTTTTTAATTCATAATGAAGTTGATCATTCTGCATTAGGAATTGTTTTAATATTCAGGGCTTTCGACACCATTAAAATGTTCCCTCTCCCTTTCTTTCTCTGTCCTTCAGAAGCCACTTAAATACTTCCAAATATTTCTGTACAAATTAAATCCCACACCTCAGTGAGACCTCCGCAATCGCATAGATTGTCTGTATATACTGGTAATTATGCATTAAACCAGAAATGGACAGGCCTTTCCATGCTTTAGTTATACATTACATTGCATTACTACCCCTATTCATTATATTAAACATACACACGGTATTACATGATTGGTCTCTCACTGCCATAATCATGTACAAATACTCTGTTATCGTTAATAGACCAATTTCCAATCAACACATTTAATAACTGTTACACCGTAGATTATTTCTGTTAACCATTTCTAATTATAATACTTTTTCCTGTCATAAATGTAGTCCATTTTTCAGATGAAGAACTTAATAATATTTGCTCCTGGGTTTCTAATACAAAGTTGTTTTCGACATGACCACCTATGTCTCCCTTAATTAACATACATACTGTACTTGACTTCCATTCTTCCTGGAAGCAAGAATTCTATTCATGACCCATCATATAATATTGACTAAACTTCACCTTTCTTGTCACTAACGTTTATGTTACCAGGTGACAGTCAAAACAAGCCAATTTCTACTTTTTCCTGCACTCTGGCATATCCAATCTAGTGCTTTTTAACTCCAACCAAAATAGCCTGAACGACATTACTAAGCATCCCATTTTACACTATTCATTTTTCGGGCTTCAGAGAGCCACACCCTAGCTGCATCAAGCCCTTCCACTTGTTTTCTTCCTCCTGTTCTTTTTCCTCCATGACTTTAGTAAAGAATTTAATTACATCCATATCCTCCACTGCGTCGTCTTGTACTCCTCTTTCTATACCTCTTTCTCCACCTTGGGCCGTAATATACATTTCTTTTATCCTTCTTACCTTCAACTCTTTTTCGGGCTACAGAGAGCCATACCCTGGCTGTATCTAACCCTTCTGTCTGTTGTTTCTTCACATTACTTCCACATATTTCAATCATACTTTTGACCATTGATTCCAATTTTTTCCACATTTAACCTTCCATCGAAACCATATTTATTTTTCCATTTATGGCCAAATTGGAGATTTCGTTTATCCTTAAATTCCATGTACTTTTCATCCCCAGTTAATTCTGGGACCTCCTTTGAGGATTTGCCACCCATCCTGAATTATGATTACACGTCAATAACAATCCCAATTGTTAATACACCTTGACGACAACCCAATTTATCTGTAAATTATGATCCCACGTCAATAACAACCTCAATTGTCAATACACCTTGACGACAACCCAATTCACCTGTGAACTATGATCACACCTTATTAAGTTAGTTAATTCAATAAACAATCTTATTCCCAGCAAGATCACACCTCATTAAGTTAGTTCACCCAATAAACAATCTTATTCCCAGCAAGATCACACCTTATTAAGTTAGTTCACCTAATAAACGATCTTATTGCCATCAAGATCTTCACCTTATTGAGTTAGTTCATTCAATAAACAATCTTGTTCCCAGCAAGATCTTCACCTTATTAAGTTAGTTCACCTAATAAACAATCTTATTGCCATCAAGATCTTCACCTTATTGAGTTAGTTCATTCAATAAACAATCTTGTTCCCAGCAAGATCTTCACCTTATTAAGTTAGTTCACCTAATAAATGATCTTATTGCCATCAAGATCTTCACCTTATTGAATTAGTTTATTTACGGTAGTGCACCGGTACCACAGCGTCATTTCGGACCTGTATCACACATCGATGTCGCCGTCACACAACCCAGTTGTGTAAGGACTCACAAGACTTTCGGTCAGACAAACACGAGCCTAGTAAATTAAATTCTCCAAACTTAACTTTATACTATTTCAGAGAGATAATCCACAAACTCAAATTGTCCTCTCCCCAAACAATAAATAAAGATTACTGACCTTTTCCTTGCAGGCTGGGAAGTCAATGTAGGTTGGATCTCGTCACCATCTCTGTCGTGTTCCAGTCTCTCACCGGCCTGAATAAAACCTCAGTTCAGAGGTCAGGTCTTTATCTCACGGATCTCTGATCCGCCCGTGCACGGTTTCGGTGTCCACTGGAACTAGACAGAAATAGGTATTGAGATCCGGCTCGAAGGACCAAATTGTCATGAGAATTTTGCTATCTCAATTGTTGACACAAACTATCATTCACTCTTTGAATAATTCCTAGAGGTTGTAAATCTCTGGTCAATAATGAATTATACAAAGCCCCAGTCTGCTTTAGGATCGGTTCCTTTATTTAGAGAGCTCTGAATATCACACAATGTACAGAGCTTTTTATATCCCAGACCCACCCTGGAGTACACCAATAAGATGTTGACAAGTACAAAACACATCTCTATTTGGCTACATGTCTTCTTCCCTTGAGCCCCTGCTACACAACACACATGTGTATCACACATTTCAACATGCTGACTATCTTCTAGCCTAAGCAGTTCCCCTTTCTGGGGCCCCTTTCATGTTATTGGTTTCACAGTTACAGTTGTCTTAATAACCTAGACTACTCCCTACGAGTGGTATTGCTGTCTGTTAGTTGCAAGCCCTACTGAAACTTAGTCTTATATACACACAATTAGAGGATTATAGTTTCTCTGATTATAGTTTCTCTATCACACAATTACATGGTTTCCAGGGTGGAATATCTTAGTCATTAACACTAACATATAAATTCCTCTATCACACACTCTTCCACGTGATGAATGAGGCCATAACACCTGTGGACATGGTGACTGTCCAATCCATTATTAGGAGTAAAAACAGGACTTGACAAGAGAAAGAGCAGTCGGTCCAGGCTTCTTAGATCAATGATACAGTCACATGTCTCTGGGCAACGACCACTACCTCTTCAGAACCAGGACATTCTGATCTGACTGACTGGATTGTCTGACTCTGTTTGTGACAGAGACATGACCGCTCATTCTGACTGACCAGGTTGTCTGACTCTGTGACAGAGACGTGACCGCTCATTCTGACTGACCAGGTTGTCTGACTCTGTGACAGAGACGTGACCGCTCATTCTGACTGACCAGGTTGTCTGACTCTGTGACCGAGACGTGACCGCTCACCAAACTGAGGTGTTATCACACTACACAACAACCCTCCCAACTCCTGTCACATGAACGTCAGAAAAACAGTCAGAGACAAAAATATTATCTGGTCCAGACAGAGAGAGAGAGAGAGGAGCAAGCCTATCCGGTAATTGGGAAAGCATTGTCATGACTACAGTGATGCGCCACTCTCCTCTCCACCCCTAGCCTCACAAGCTGCCTGATCTTGCGAGCTTACATGAATGTTAGCTGCAGCAGTAATCAGTAGTCTGGTAATTACAAGGCTACTCCACCCCCCTCTCACAAACAGCTTTCTGTCAATCTGTCAGCAGAATCAGAAGGTCCACACACAGCCCTGACACACACACACACACACCACACAGGCCTGACACACACACACACACCACACAGACCTGACACAAACACACACACACACACACACACACACACACACACACACCACACAGGCCTGACACAAACACACACACCACACAGGCCTGACACAAACACACACACAGACACACAAGTACCTGACAGACACAGGACAGATTCATGGAGGAGATTACCCTCTCTGGACTCTTTGTTGAACCATGAAAGAAAGGCTTGTTATTATTTGCTGACTCTCAGGGTCAATGAATGTGGTATACGTCTAATTAATTGTCAACAGCCATTTTAAACGTGATGAATGTCAAAACCATGAAACAATCACCTTACCCATTACTATAGACTGAAAACCCACTAAATGAATTGAGACCCCAATGACCATGACATCATCAGGCAGACTATGAGGAGAGAGAGAGGGAGAGAGAGAGGGAGAGCGGTAGAAAGAAAGAGAGACTGCAATGAGGAGAGAGAGGGGAAAAGGAGAGGGTAGAGGAGAAAGGAAGTGAGGTAAAGAGCGGATGAGAGAGACAGCGGAGAGCGCTCCTTGAAGCGTGGCACAGAAGTCATGTTTACACACTCACTCAGTGACAGCAGGCCATGTCGGCTGGCGTGTCTGTGTTTGTCTTAAGACTAACAATAGCACTCCCCTGACTGTCAGTCAAACACAAGCCATCCTATTGTCTGACCCTTGACCCCGATCTTAAGAAGCAGCCCTCACCACACAGGCACACACACACACGCCATGTCTTAAGATGCCCCAGAGCAACAGGAGGTTCTGTCGTTTCGCCAGTTAATGAGTGTTGGGGCCAGAAGGCCAAGAGAAGGACAGGGTCAGAACAGAGGGCCAGGACGCCTGCCAGAATTGTTAGAATAGCCCCCCTCACGCCTCCTTCTTGCCGCCGTCTGACATATGCATCATACACACTTAGCAAAAAAACAGCATTAACCAAAATACCAAATATGTCTAAAGGTTCATGAATCATTCAGTTTTTTTTATTGCATATAATTCAACACTAATGTCGTATTTCTTGTTAAACTCAGACTCAGACTTGAGCACTGGGACTCGTGACTCGACTTGGACTTGGGCACAGGGGACTTCGGGCTAGACTCAGACTTGAGGTTTAATGACTTGACTACAACACTGCTTTTCTATACCATTTTTTATAGCGGTTCACATTTTGTGGCCCCCTTTCACCTTACATTGGTATCAGACGTTTGATGGCACCACGGTGTGATAAGAGTGTCTGCTGAAGGAACTAAATATAAATGTATTTGAAAAAATTGCAAAGCATGCTAAAACAAGGCGAAACAAGGCGAATAATAATACCCAGTGTGCTTTGCAGTTCATTTTGGTATGTCAGTTTTCACATATACATTTTGGTCATGTAGCAGACATGATCCAGAGTGACTTCCAGTCAGTGCATTCAACTAAAATAATAAACAACAACATAACACAGTCACAGTCACAGTTTCTGTAAACATTACTGAGAGTGTTGTTGCGGTTTGGTCCGGCTACTTGCAAATGTATTTCTGTATTTTAAAATACAAAATACATGTATTTTAATTAAATACATTTCAAAATACAAGTATTTTGTAGTTTATTTTGATACATTGATCTTTATGGTATTTTGTAATTGTATTAAATCGTTTTTGCCCATCTCTGAACATAAGTTCATACACATACGACCCACATTTCTTGTTGACTTGACACACTTTCTTCTCTCCCTATGTCTTATGCTCATTTTAACACTGGCTTAGTTACACAACCACAAAGACTCACACCTGCTGGAGCTTTCACACACACACACACACACACACACACACACACACACACACACACACACACACACACACACACACACACACACACACACACACACACACACACAAAGCATGAAGGAACAATGGTGGCAGTAGCAGCTGGAGAGCAGGTGCCTGAAGAAAGGAGAGGAGGACAGAGATGCCTGCATGTCTAATGACCAGCCAGCCAAGACAACACAGGACAGCACAGGACTGACTCTGACTGGCCATCTGTAGCATTGGCCATCTGCAACATCTGCCCCAATCAATTTCACATTTACACACACACATGGATGCTCACACACGGACAGACCCATGTACATTTTGCACACACAAACTAAGTGTGAAAGTTAAGCAGATCAGGGTCATATCTGTACAATATCTGTCCCAAACATGTTCTATTGGAAAGACATGGAGACAATACTAGTCTATGCCTGTGTCTGTGATCATTACTCTAGTTGTTAGGCCAGTAGGGCCCACAGAGAAGTAAACAGAACACTGTAACTGAAGATGGTCTGGGCTACAAACTATCTATCATATTCAGAATAATAGCTAGATTATTGTAAAATGTATTACATTTTCACATACATAGTGCAGTGAAAAATATCATATTACAATATTTTATTATTATTATTGTTGTTGTTCAAATTATATATAAGAAATAGGAATTACTACACATCAATTGTCAGTGACAACAGTTTCACAAAAGTGAACAAACAGAGAAAGGTCAGGGATTACAATTGTATAAACCTATGATACAGTTGTAAGAACACATAGTTTTTTTGTGATTGACTAATTCTACAGATTTTATTAAATATTTGATTTCAAATGGGGACAGATTTCATTTTGTGTATATAACATTTACCAGAGAGAATGAAGAAGTTAATAATTAACTCAGCAGCTTTGTCTTGATGAGAATGTTTCTTTGTAACTACATGTTCACATACTACAAATGTAAAAACATGAATACATGAACGTGATGTCACGTCCAACGTCCAGTTATACTGTGACTTTATGGCACTTTTGCCTTCAAGACAAAGTAGACGAGAATAGGGTTGAGAAACACATCATGACTTACTGTCAGGTTGGTTCTAAGACATCAGATTACCTCCCCACACACCACATACTCTCCCTCGCTCCATCATTCCTCGTTCCAAAAAACACCTGCAGGCTTATTATTATTAGAACAAGGTTCACACATCCAACAGCCAATTAGCCAATTGGACCTACTTCCCAATCCGTTTGACTGTGATCCTGGCTCAGAAGGCATGCCGGTAAGTGAAATCGAACAGCTGATCGAGTTGTCATGTGACCCCTTCTAATGCAACTATCCCGATGCTCCTCCATCTTTTTCCCCTGCCCCGCTACAAAGTTTCTCCCTACAGGCTGTGGTGCTAAAGGAGCTCCTTAAACTTGACCCCCAAAAAACATCTGGGTCTTTCCATCATTGTATGATTTTTTTGTGTGTAAATGAACTCAACCTTTCGGACAATGTCAAATTTTGTATAGCGAAGCACATGAGTGAGTTGGGAAATGGATGACACAAACAACTGGATTTGTTATCCCTTTCATGCCCTGCCTCCAGTCCACTTACCGATATTTGAAATTTAATTTAAACAGAAGCCACTGCCAGATTTACCGATTGGGCTGCACTCAGAGTATCCTGCAAATCACGCTGGACGCTGATGCCCTTTGCAATCACGTACCTATGTGAGAGTGGATTCTCGGCCCTCACTAGCATGAAAACGAAATACAGGCACAGACTGTGTGTGGGAAATGATTTAAGACTGAGACTCTCCAATACAACCCAACATTGCAGAATTATGTGCATCCTTTCAAGAAAACCCTTCTCATTAACCTGTGGTGAGTTATTCACAATTTTCAATGAACAAATAAAGTTTTATATGTAAGAAAAAGATGGTGCCGGAGAAGAAGGCAGACGTTTACGTGCCCCCAACCAATTGTATTTTTTTGTTTGTTTGTAACTTATTTTTTTACCTTTTTTGTACATAATGTTGCCGCTACCGTCTCTTATGACCGAAAATAACTGGACATCAGGACTGCGATTACTCAACACGGACTGGCAGAATACTTTTTTTCCTTTAACGAGTCTGACAAGGCCGATGCGAACAATATACTGCTTTCTCGGGAACAGGCCCAGATCGCCGTGATTTGCATGAAGAGGAGGCGGAGAAAAAGGGGCCGGAGGGCGGGCTGCCTTCTGAGAATTCGTAGGCTTCCTTCCATTCTGCTAGCAAACGTGCAATCTTTGGACAATAAAATAGATGACCTACGCGGAAGATTAAACTACTAACGGGACATTCAAAACTGTAATATCTTATGCTTCACGGAGACGTGGCTGAACGAGCAGGATAGAAAAGCGCCGTCTGGTAAGACAAGGGGCGGCGGACTATGTATTTTTGTAAATAACAGCTTGTGCATGATATCTAAGGAAGTCTCGAGCTTTTGCTCGCCTGAGGTAGAGTATCTCATGATAAACTGTAGACCACACTACCTCCTAGACAGTTTTCATCTTTATTTTTCGTAGCTGTTTACATACCACCACAGTCAGAGACTGGCACTAAGACAGCATTGAATGAGCTGTATTCCGCCATAGGCAAACAAGAAAACGCTCACCGAGAGGCGACGCTCCTAGTAGCCGGGCACTTTAATGCAGGGAAACTTAAATCTGTTTTACCAAATTTCTATCAGCATGTTAAATGTGCAACCAGAGAAAAAATTTAACTCTGGACCACCTTTACTCCACACACAGAGACGCATACAAAGCTCTCCCTCGCCCTCCATTTGTCAAACTGACCATAATTCTATCCTCCTGAATCCTGCTCACAAGCAAAAATGAAAGCAGGAAGCACCAGTGACTAGACCAATAAAAAAGTGGTCAGATGAAGCCGATGCTAAGCTACAGGACTGTTTTACTAGCACAGACTGGAACATGTTCCGGGATTCCTCCGATGGCATTGAGGAGTACACCACATCAGTCATTGGCTTCATCAATAAGTGCATCGATGACGTCGTCCCCACAGCGACCGTACGTACATAACCCAACCAGAAGCCATGGATTACAGGCAACATCCACACTGAGCTAAAGGCTAGAGCTGCCGCTTTCAAGGAGCGGGACTCTAACCCGGAAGCTGATAAGAAATCCCGCTATGCTCCGTGACATGAACCATCAAACAGGCAAAGCATCAATACAGGACTAAGATCGAATCGTACTACACCGGCTCTGACGCTCGTCGGATGTGGCAGGGTTTGCAAACCATTACAGACCACAAAAGGAAGCACAGCCAAGAGCTGCCCAGTGACACAAGCCTACCAGACAAGATAAACTACTTCTATGCTCACTTCGAGTGAAATAACACTGAAACATGCATGAGACCATCAGCTGTTCCGGAAGACTGAGTGATCACGCTCTCCGCAGCGGATGTAAGTATGACCTGTAAAACAGGTCAACATTCATAAGGCCACAGGGCCAGACGGATTACCAAGACGTGTACTGCGAGCATGCGCTGATCAACTTCCAAGTGTCTTCACTGACATTTTCAACCTCTCCCTGTCCAAGTCTGTAATACCAACATGTTTTAAGCATACCACCACAGTGCCTGTGTCCAAGAACACTAAGGTAACCACCCTAAATGACTACCGACCCATAGCACTCATGTCTGTAGCCATGAAGTGCTTCGAAAGGCTGGTCATGGCTCACATCAACACCATTATCCCAGAAACCCTACACCCACTCCAATTTGCATACCGCCCCAACAGATCCACAGATGATGCAATCTCTATTGCACTCCACACTGCCCTTCACACCTGGACAAAAGGAACACCTATGTGAGAATGCTATTCATTGACCACAGCTCAGCGTTCAACACCATAGTGCCCTCAAAGCTCATCAATAAGCTAAGGACCCTGGGACTAAACACCTCCCTCTGCAACTGGATCCTGGACTTCCTGACGGGCCGCCCCCTAGGTGGTAAGGGTAGGTAACAACACATCCGCCACACTGATCCTCAACATAGGGGCCCCTCAGGGTGCGTGCTCAGTCCCCTCCTGTACTCCATGTTCACTCATGACTGCACAGCTAGGCACAACTCCACCGACACTGACAAGACAGCCTATAGGGAGGAGGTCAGAGACCTGGCCGTGTGGTGCCAGGACAACAACCTCTCCCTCAACTTGATCAAGACGAAGGAGATGATTGTGGGCTACAGGAAAAAGAGGACCGAGCATGCCCCCATTCTCATCGACGGGCCTGCAGTGGAGCAGGTTGAGAGCTTCAAGTTCCTTGGCGTCCACATCACCAACAAACTAACATGGTCCAAGCACACCAAGACAGTCGTGAAGAGGGCACGACAAAACCTATTCCCCCTCAGGAGACTGAAAAGATTTGGCATGGCTCCTCAGATCCTCAAAAGGTTCTACAGCTGCACCATCGAGAGCATCCTGACTGGTTGCATCACTGCCTGGTATGGCAACTGCTCGGCCTCAAGGCACTACAGAGGGTAGTGCAAACGGCCCAGTACATCACTGGGGCCAATCTTCCTGCCATCCAGGACCTCTATACCAGGCAGTGTCAGAGGAAGGCCATGAAAATTGCTAAAGACTCCATCCACCCTAGACATAGACTGTTCTCTCTGCTACCGCATGGCAAGCGGTACCGGAGCGCCAAGTCTAGGTCTAAGAGGCTTCTAAACAGCTTCCACCCCCAAGCCATAAGACTCCTGAACACCTAATCAAATGGCTATCCAGACTATTTGCATTGCCCCCCTTCCACACTCCTCTTTTACACCGCTGCTACTCTCTGTTGTTATCATCTATGCATAATAACCTTAATAACTCAACCTACATGTACATATTACCTCAACTAACCGGTGCCCCTGCACGTTGACTCTGTACCACCCTGTATATAGTCTCGCTACTGTTATTTTACTGCTGCTCTTTAATTACTTGTTACTTTATTTCTTATTCTTTTCTGTATTTTTTTTTAACTGCATTGTTAGTTAGGGGCTCGTAAGTAAGCATTTAACTGTAAGGTCTACACCTGTTGTATTTGGCGCTTGTGACTAATAAAATGGCTTTTGATTTGATTTGAGATGGCTAAATAAAGAGCAAAATAATTGATTATTATTATTTGTGCCCTGGTCCTATAAGAGCTCTTTGTCACTTCCCACGAGCCGGGTTGTGACAAAAACTCACACTCATTCTTATGTTTAATAAATGTATCGTATAGTGTGTGTGTGGCAGGCTTACAATGTTGGCAAAAAACAACATTTGAGAGTGTGCTGACCCTGGTGCTAGAGGGGGTATGCAGCTGGAGGTTGAATGTTTGAAGGGGTACGGGACTGTAAAAAGTTGGGAAACACTGGTCTAGAGGAATGTGCCCGTTTCAGAACCCGGGAATGGGCAGAGTCCGGGGTCAGACAGCGTAGTAACGGGGATATACAGGCGTTAAGAACATCAGGCTTCAAATTTTTGGTCCCAGGGTGGTAGGAGACAGTAAAATTAAACCGAATAAAAAACAGGGCCCATCGAGCCTTCCTTGAGTTGAGGAGCGGTGTGGTGCGGAGATATTCCAGGTTCTTATAGTCAGTCCACACTAAGAATGGATGTTTCACCCCCTCTAACGAGTGCCATCACTCCTCCAACGCCATCTTGACCGCGAGTAGTTATCGATTTCCCACGTCATAGTTCCTTTCAGCGGTGTTAAGAAGATGGTAAAGGAAAGTGCAGGGATGCAGCTTTTGGTCATAGGCAGAACAATGGGACAAGACGGCCCCTACTCCGACGTCTGAGGTGTCGACCTCCACCAAGAACTGACGGGACGGGTCTGGATGGATTAAGATGGGAGCTGTAGTGAATTGATGCTTGAGGTCCGAGAATGCCCGGTCAGCTGCTGGAGACCACGTGAACGGAACCTTGGGAGAGGTGAGTGCTGAGAGGGGGGAAGCCAGGATGCTGTAACCCCGGATGAAACGGCAGTAGAAATTAGCAAACCCCAGGAAACATTGCAGCTGCACTCTGGATGTAGGTTGAGGCCAATCCACCACCGCTCTCACCTTGTCAAAATCCATCTGAATATTTCCTGCAGCGATGACTATCCTAGGAAGGAGATGGTGGAGTGATGGAACTCACATTTTTCTGCTTTATAAAAAGCTGGTTCTCCAGGAGACACTGAAGGACCTGTAGGACGTGGAGGACATGGTCTTGAGCTGAATGGAAAAAAACAAGGATGTCGTTGAGGTAAACAAACACGAACCGGTTCAAGATGTCACATAGCACATTGTTGCCTAGGGCCTGGAACACTGCGGAGTGTTGGTCATTCCGAATGGCATAACAAGGTACTCGTAGTGCCCGCTAGCAGTGTTAAAGGCTGTCTTCCATTTGTCTCCTTCCCGTATCTGAACCAGATATTAGGCGTTCCAAAGGTCCAATTTAGATCGTCGCCCCCTGGAAATGCTCGAAAGCCAAGAAGATGAGTGGTAGAGGGTAACGTTTTTAACCGTGATGTCATTAAGGCCCTGATGGTTGATACACGGGCGCAGGGTTTTGTCCTTCTCCACAAGGAAGAACCCTGTGCCCCCGGGGGAGGCAGATGGGTGAATACTCCCTGCAGCAAGAGAGTCCTCAATGTACCTTTCCATGGTCTTGGTCTCCGGACCCGACAGGTAATAAAGCCGTTCCTGGGAGAAGGTCGATAGCGCAGTCGTAGGGTCAATGCGGAGGGAGAGATGTAGCGCGGGCCTTGTTGAAAACCTCCCGGAGGTCTTGGTACTCCATGGGAATGGCGGAGAGATTCGAGGCTTCTCCCAAGCCGACAGGAAGACGTCCCAGGGCAGGTTGCGTCAACTTCAGATGCGCGTGGCAGAATGGGCTCCAACCAGTAGAACCAGTAGCCCAGTCGATCGGGGGATTGTGCCTATGGAGCAGTGGTGGAAAAAGTACCCAATTGTCAAACTTGAGTAAAAATAAAGATACCTTAATAGAAAATGACTCAAGTAAAAGTGAAAGTCACCCAGTAAAATCCTACTTGAGTAAAAGTCTAAAAGTATTTGGTTTTAAATATACTTAAGTATCAAAAGTAAAAGTAAAAATAATTTCAGCAAACCAGAAAAAACAGAAAAAAATACAGATAGCCAGGGGCACACTCAGATATAATTTACAAACTAAGCATGTGTTTAGTCAGTCCACCAGATCAGAGGCAGTAGGGATGACCAGGGATGTTCTCTTGATAAGTGTGTGAATTAGACAATTTTCCTGTCCTCCTAAGCATTCAAAATGTAACGAGTACTTTTGGGTGTCAGGGAAAATTTATGTAGTAAAAAGTACATAACTTTAGGAATGTAGTAAAATAAAAGTTGTCAAAAATATAAATAGTGAAGTACAGATACCAAAAAAACAACTTAAGTAGTACTTTCAAGTATTTTTACTTAATAGAAACTATTGTGGGTGTCTCCGCAAATAGAGCGCCCATCCAGCGCTCTGACGTCCATGCGAATGGAGAGGGGTTGTGTGGAGACTCCCAGCTCCGACACCAGGGTAGCGTCCATAAAGCTCTAGTCGGCCCCAGAGTCAATGAGCACCCTGAGAGATTTGGACTGTTCACCCACAACAGGATGGCATGGGGAGGGGTACGAGTAATGGAGGATTGGAAACTCCCCGTACGGCTCACCAGCATACTCGTACCTACTGATGAGCCGGGTCTTTTAATGGAGAGGTAGATATACAATGTCTTGTTGTTCCACAATACAGCGTTCAGCAGCAGACAATCTAGCCCTGCCCAGTTGCATGGGCTCCGGAGGAGGCGAGTAGACAGCCCTCGGGGATTACCGAGGGAACTCAGGTGACATCGGATTCTCCCAGTGTTGTAGACGCCAGGCACTTCCGGGATACCGCAGAGGTGAGGTGGGAGCCGTGGACGAGTGAGTGTGACTGGGAACAGACCTCCTCTCCCTCCTACGTTCCCGCAGCTGCCCATTGATCCATATGGTCAAGGCTATAAGAGAGTTGAGGTCCATGGGAAGCTCCTGGGCTGGGAGCTCATCTTTAACCACCTCCGATAATCCATGAAGGAACGTGTCGAACAGAGATTCCGGGTTCCAGGCACTCTCGGTGGCCAAAGTGCGAAAATCAACCGCGTAGTCTGCGTCACTATGGGAGTCTTGACACAGTTGAAGTAGCTTCAGAGCAGCCTCTCTCCCGGACGACGGAGAATTGAGCACCTTTCTAACCTCCGTCACAAACTCCTCCAGATTGAGGCAAATGGTGGATTGTTGCTCCCACACCACCGTAGCCCAGACGAGTGCCCTCCCGGACATCAGCGTTATCAGGTACGCTATTTTTGAGTGATCCGAGGGGAACGAAGAGGGCTGCAGCTCGAAGATGAGGGAGCAATGGGAGAGAAACGCCCGGCAGGTTTCTGGATCTCCAGCGTAGCGCTTCGGAGGAGAAGCGCTACGGGAAGCCAGAGTATGGTAGCAGGGTTACTGAGAGTCTGGGGGGTTGCTGCCTAGTAGATCATCTGTGGAATTGCTCCAGCAACGCAGTGAAAGCGTGGTCATGGCGTCCCGCCAAGGTCTGGAGTCCTTCCATAGAGGTTTGAAGTAACACCTTGTGTCTTCCAATGGCAGCTCCTTAGAAGGAGACAGCGTTGCGGAGATGGTCCGAGTCTGCCGGGTCAGTCATGGTCAGTTCGTACTATCAAGACTCAGGATATGACCCAAATGCAGACACAGGAGGCGGATAGTTTGGTTCTCAGAATATTTATTATAACAAAGGGGCAGGCAAAGGGCAGGCAGAGGTTCATAATCCAAGGCAGAGTCAATCAGGGACAGAACGGCAGGCAGGGTCAGGACAGGCAGAAAGGTCAGAACAGTGAAGACTATAAAAAACAAGAACTTGAGAACAGGAGAAACGGGAAACACGCTGGTAAGACCTTGACAAAAACAAGTTGAACTGGGAACAGACAAACAGAAAACGCAGGTATAAATACACAAGGGATAATGGGGAAAAAGGGAGACACCTGGTGGGGGGTGGACACAAGCACAAGACAGGTGAAACAGATCAGGGTGTGACAGGAGGGGGGGGGAGAGAGAGAGAGAGAGAGAGAGAGAGAGAGAGAGAGAGAGAGAGAGAGAGAGAGAGAGAGGTGTTGCTGGAAATATGGGGAGAACAGTGGTGGGACAAGAAATGGAAGAATTTATGAGACAGATGGATATGGGCAGAGAGAAATACATGGATCGACATAAAGAGACATGGTCATAGAGACTAGTAATTTCAGGCCTCAGTGTCTGTGTAGAAGTGCGTGGTGTGTGTGTGTGTGTGTGTGTGTGTGTGTGTGTGTGTGTGTGTGTGTGTGTGTGTGCGCGCGCATGTGTGTGTGTGTGTGTGTGTGTGTAGTGAGGTGGTGGGGTGACCTACACGCACCAGACAGACCCCTGGACCTGGCATTTGTGGGGTAAGCGGGTTGTGATTAGTATGTAATGGAGCATAGAGGGTCATTTCTAAATGTCAAGGTTCACATTATAGTGAGGAAACTAAAGGACATTAAAACCAGACAATCACAGTAACCCTCAAAACACACACACACACAAATAGCCATCAAGGCCAGTTAATGTTGAATGAGGATTTAAAGAGCCCGACCATCCATAAGATAACATCTCCACCTATCATTCAGAATCATTAACCTTCAGGGTTACAGCCTTGAACTTCACCATGCAGCCTTCTTATGATTCAACCCAATCTGAGACACTTCATAACAGCCTTATGAGTGGTCACAATGACACATCAATCACAATGACAAGCCATGTGGCGTGTGTGTGTGTGCAGCCATAAAGAGCAGTCCTGTCCAATTATTGTACAGCCGGTCACCCAACACTGGGAATTTTGGGTACTTATCCTCCCTCACCTCATGGCCTTTGCAGTGATTGGCCATTCATCCTAACCCTGGCCAGGGCCTGTCCAATCACATTAGCCTTTGGGCCGCATTGGCCTAATTAAGCTGGATGAGATAACGATGTCCGGTAGATCATTTGTTGTCTGGACAAGTTAAATAAAGGTTAAAAAAATTATGTAATCTAAAAAAATCAAAAAAGGGACAGATTGCCTCTCTAAAATCTGACTGGCCTTTCCTCTATTCACTTCTTCAGCTATTCGTCCCTCTCTTCATCTCGCTCTTCATCTCTTTCTTCATCCCTCTCGTCATTTCTGGTCACAACTTGTGGACTTGTTTACGTGCTGCTGTGTGGTTTGTTGCTAACGTTACTTTGCTACCTGCCAACTTTACGTTTTTTACTTTTTAATTACCGTTTTATATTTAAAAAAATTCCCCTCGCTCGACTTTTTTCATTCAACTTTTTCACCCCGGACGCTTTATCTGGACATGGTTCTACAGGACCTCCACCAGCCGAAGCTAAGTTGTAACATTAACATTATGCCTTCTAATTGCAGTCGCTGTACTCATAATATACAGGAGAACGATCGCCTTATGGTGAGGATAGCCGTGCTGCAAGCCCAGCTTCAGAATCGTTAGGCAAGGGTAATTTATGTGTAGGAAAGGATGAAACAGAGTCTGTGCCACCAATAACTACAGATAGTAGTATAAATCCCCTCGCACAGTCCCCGCAGCCGGACAATTTTCTCATGCGTTCTGGAAGGAAATGCTGTAGGAATGCTCAACCAGTGTCGCTCATTCTGCCGACAGAAACTTTCAACCGGTTCTCCCTATTAAGCAACGAGTCGGAGTCAGAGGCCGAGCCTTCTCTGGTCTCTCCTCCACCCGTTACGGGGTCTCCCAACATTAGCTCTGACAAATTGAAAACCCTAGTCATTGGCGACTCCATTACCCGCAGTATTAGACTTAAAAATAATCATCCAGCGATCATACACTGTTTACCTGGGGGCAGGGCTACCGACGTTAAGGCTAATCTGAAGATGGTGCTGGCTAAGGCTAAAACTGGCGAGTGTAGAGAGTATAGGGATATTGTTATCCATGTCGGCACCAACAACATTAGGATGAAACAGTCAAAGGTCACCAAGCGCAACATAACTTCAGCGTGTAAATCAGCTAGAAAGATGTGTCGGCATCGAGTAATTGTCTCATCTGGCCCCCTCCCAGGGGAGTGATGAGCTCTACAATCACTGGTTGAAAACTGTTTTCTGCCCCTCCCAAAAGATAGAATTTGTAGATAATTGGCCCTCTTTCTGGGACTCACCCACGAACAGGACCAAGCCTGTCCTGCTGAGGAGTGACGGACTCCATCCTAGCTGGAGGGGTGCTCTCATCTTATCTATGAACATAGACAGGGCTCTAACTCCTCTAGCTCCACAATGAGATAGGGTGCAGGCCAGGTAGCAGGCTGTTAGCCACCCTACCAGCTTAGTGGAGTCTGCCACTAGCACAGTCAGTGTAGTCAGCTCAGCTATCCCCATTGAGACCATGTCTGTGCCTCGATCTAGGTTGGGCAAAACTAAACATGTCAGTGTTCGCCTTAGCAATCTCACCGGAATAAAGACCTCCTCCATTCCTGTCATTATTGAAAGAGATTGTAATATCTCACATCTCAAAATGGGGCTACTTAATGTTAGATCCCTCACTTCAAAGGCAGTTATAGTCAATGAACTAATCAATTATCATAATCTTGATGTGATTGGCCTGACTGAAACATGGCTTAAGCCTGATGAATTTAGTGTGTTAAATGAGGCTGGTGGGAGTGTTGCTAACATTTACAAAAGCAAATGTCAATACATTTTTTTTTAAATGACTGCGTTTTCGTCTTTTTAGCTTCTAGTCATGAAATCTATGCAGCCTACTCAATCACTTTTTACAGCCACTGTTTACAGGCCTCCTGGGCCATATACAGTGTTCCTCACTGAGTTCCCTGAATTCCTACCGGACCTTGTAGGCATGGCAGATAATATTCTCATTTTGGTGACTTTAATATTCACATGGAAAAGTCCACAGACCCACTCCAAAGGTCTTTCGGAGCCATCATCGACTCAGTGGGTTTTGTCTAACATGTCTCCGGACCTACTCACTGCCACAGTCATACTCTGGACCTAGTTTTGTCCTGTGGAATAAATATTGTGGATCTTAATGTTTTTCCTCATAATCCTGGACTATCGGACCACCATTTTATTATGTTTGCAATCTCAACAAATAATCTGCTCAGACCCCAACCAAGCATCAGCAAAAGCCATGCTATAAATTCTCGGACAACCCAAAGATTCCTAGATGCCCTTCCAGACTCCCTCCACCTACCCAAGGACGTCAGAGTACAAAAATCCGTTAACCACCTAACTGAGAAACTAAATTTAACCTTGCGTAATACCTTAGATGGAGTCGCACACTTAAAAACAAAAAAACATTTGCCATGAGAAACTAGCTCCCTGTTATACAGAAAATACCCGAGCCCTGAAGCAAGCTTCCAGAAAATTGGAACTGAAATGGCACTACACCAAACTGGAAGTCTTCCGATTAGTTTGGAAAGACAGTACCGTGCAGTATCGAAGAGCCCTCAATGCTGCTCGATCATCCTATTTTTCCAATTTAATTGAGGAGAATAAGATTTTATTTTTGATACTGTTGCAAAGCTAACTAAAAAGCAGCATTCTCCAAGAGAGGATGGCTTTCACTTCAGCAGTGATAAATTCATGAACTTCTTTGATGAAAAGATCATGATCATTAGAAAGCAAATGATGGAGTCGTCTTTAAATTTGCGTATTTCTCCAAACGCTCAGTTGTCCTGAGTCTGCACAACACTGCCAGGACCTAGGATCAAGGGAGACGCTCAAGTTTTTTAATACTATATCTCTTGACACATTGATGAAAATAGTCATGGCCTCTAAACCTTCAAGCTGCATACTGTACCCTATTCCAACTAAACTACTGAAAGAGCTGCTTCCTGTGCTTGGCCCTCCTATGTTGAACATAATAAACGGCTCCCTGTCCACCGGATGTGTACCAAACTCACTAAAAGTGGCAGGAATAAAGCCTCTCCTGAAAAAGCCAAACCTTGACCCAGAAAATATAAACAACTAAATCGGCCTATATCGAATCTCCCATTCCTCTCAAAAATGTTTGAAAAAGCTGTTGCACAGCAACTCACTGCCTTCTTGAAGACAAACAATGTATACAAAACGCTTCGGTCTGGTTTTAGACCCCATCATAGCACTGAGACTGCACTCGTGAAAGTGGTAAATTACTTTTTAATGGCGTCAGACCAAGGCTCTGCATCTGTCCTCGTGCTCCTAGACCTTAGTACTGCTTTTGATACCATCGATGACCACATTCTTTTGGAGAGATTGGAAACCCAAATTGGTCAACACAGTTCTGGCCTGGTTTAGATCTTATCTGTCGGAAAGATATCAGTTTGTCTTTGTGGATGGTTTGTCCTCTGACAAATCAACTGTAAATTTCGGTGTTCCTCAAGGTTCCGTTTTAGGACCACTATTGTTTTCACTATATATTTTACCTCTTGGTGATGTCATTCGGAAACATTATGTTAACTTTCACTGCTTGTTTAAAAATGTTTTCAAAGTATCTCTCTTTTTCAAACAAGCATTGCAGAGTTGGCTACAGTTTCAATTTCATCCCCCTGAAAAGATAGAACAAATATTACAACAAATATTATGGCTGAACTCAAATGTGCTGGTTGATAAAATACCTGTATTTATAGGAAAGATGTTTGAAAAGGGTATTTTGTTCTTAAATGATATTGTAAATTGTAATGGTAGAGTTATGTCCTCAGAATTGTACGGGAAGGTCTGCTCAATCCAAGAGTACAACCAATTGATTACAGCATTGCCCCGAAATGGAGGAGGCGGGTGGCAGCAGGAGGAGGTAGGGAACTGGTCTGTCTGCCCAATATAAAGGATCAAAACTGGCGGAGGAATAAAAATAGCATAAATAGGAAAGTATACCAGTTTCATTTGAGGACCAGGATGTTGACAACTGTGCCATACAGATTGAAAAATTGTTGGCCGATTGTACCGATTCCATGGTACAGGGTGTATGAGTTGATATATAAAACAACGCAAGATTCAAGACTTCGTGCTTTTTTAAAATATTATATAGAATTCTTGCCATCAACAAAATGTTGAATATTTGGGGCATAAAATCATCAAAGCTCTGCAGATTTTGTTGTGAGGATACAGAATCAATAGACCATTAATTTTGGTATTGCCCTCAGGTACCCTGTTTCTGGTCTCAGGTTCAGGAATGGCTGAAAATGCATAGCATTGATCTAAAATTGACCTAGAAATAGTACTGTTAGGAGATCTGGAGAGACCGGGTCAGTCAATTACTAATATACTCATATTCTTAGTAAAAGTATTTATCTTCAACTGGGGATTCTATTCGATTATATAGATTGAAATTGTACATTAAACATCACAGCATATTTGAAAGATATGTGTTGCATAGAAACCCGAAGTGGGTGGCCAGATAGATGGGATGGGCTGAGGGAAGCTGAGGGTTGGTATGTGGAGTTGCTGTGTGAGAGAGAGAATGATGGTCAAAAAATAAAATAAAATAAAAGTCAAAATAAAACATAATAAAAGTACATTTGAATGACACTAAGTGGCAGTGTTTTTAAAACTAATGCCGGTTTGCCTGAGACTGATGCCGTGCAAGTGTTTGTACACATACATATACACACACTCTCATTCAAATAAACACATACAAGAACACCCACATACATGTGATAGTGCCAGACTTGCACACAAACATATACAATTGGCATTACTGCCAATTTTTTTGCATTGTTGTTTGCTGTTTTCTTCTGTCTTTTCATTGGGGAATGGAATTAATTGTATTTTTTATTTTATGTTTCTTCCTTGGGGGAGGGGGGGCTGTGGGAGGCCTATACATTTCGATGAAACATGGTGAAGCCCCAAAATTGCCCTACCTGGAAGCCTGTGTTTTCAGACATAAGGAAGTGGATGGCAGCAAATGTTTTACATTTAAACTCGGACAAAACAGAGATGATAGTTCTAGGTCCCAAGAAACAAAGAGATATTCTGTTGGATCTGACAATTAATCTTGATGGTTGTACAATCGTCTCAAATAAAAAAAATGTGAAGGACCTCGGCGTTACTCTGGACACGGATCTCTCTTTTGACGACCATATCAAGACCGCTTCAAGGACAGCCTCTTTCCATCTATGTAACATTGCAAAATTCTGAAACTTTCTGTCCAAAAATGATGCAGAACATTTTTTTCCATGCTTTTGTCACTTCTAGATTCGACAACTGCAATGCTCTACTTTCCGGCTACCCGGATAAAGCACTAAATAAACTTCAGTTAGTGCTAAACACGGCTGCTAGAATCTTGACTAGAACAAAAAAAAGTATCATATTACTCCAGTGCTAGCCTCTCTACACTGGCTTCCTGTTAAGGCAAGGGCTGATTTCAAGGTTTTACTGCTAACCTACAAAGCATTACATGGGCTTGCTCCTACCTATCATTACGATTTGGTCCTGCCGTACATACCTACACGTACGCTAAGGTCACAAGACGCAGGCCTCCTTATCATCTCTAGAATTTCTAAGCAAACAGCTGGAGGCAGGGCTTTCTCCTATAGAGCTCCATTTTTATGGAATGGTCTGCCTATCCATGTGAGAGATGCAGACCAGCTGACATGTCAGTGATTCTCTCGTTAACACAAGTGTGAGTGTTGACGAGGACAAGGCTGGAGATCACTCTGTCATGCTGATTGAGTTCGAATAACAGACTGGAAGCTTCAAAAGGAGGTGGTGCTTGGAATCATTGTTCTTCCTCTGTCAACCATGGTTACCTGCAAGGAAACACGTGCCATCATCATTGCTTTGCACAAAAAAGGCTTCACAGGCAAGGATCTTGCTGCCAGTAAGATTGCACCTAAATCAACAATTTATCGGATCATCAAGAACTTCAAGGAGAGTGCCAACAGTAAAGCATCCTGAGACCATTCATGAGTGGGGGTGCTTCTCAGCCAAGGGAGTGGGCTCACTCACAATTTTGCCTAAGAACACAGCCATGAATAAAGAATGGTACCAACACATCCTCCGAGAGCAACTTCTCCCAACCATCCAGGAACAGTTTGGTGACAAACAATGCCTTTTCCAGCATGATGGAGCACCTTGCCATAAGGCTTAAGTGATAACTAAGTGGCTCGGGGAACAAAACATCAATATTTTGGGTCCATGGCCAGGAAACTCCCCAGACCTTAATCCCATTGAGAACTTGTGGTCCATCCTCAAGAGGCAGGTGGACAAGCAAAAACCCACAAATTCTGACAAACTCCAAGCATTGATTATGCAAGAATGGGCTGCCATCAGTCAGGATGTGGCCCAGAAGATAATTGACAGCTTGCCAGGCCGGATTGCAGAGGTCTTGAAAAAGAAGGGGCAACACTCTCTTTCATGTAATAGTCAATAAAAGCCTTTGACACTTATGAAATGCTTGTAATTACACTTCAGTATTCTATAGTAACATCTGACAAAAATATCTAAAGACAATGAAGCAGCAAACTTTGTGGAAATTAATATTTGTGTCATTCTCAAAACCTTTGGCCACGACTGTATACTTGTATATTTTAGGTCAGAAACTGTACACAAAGTTTGCAATGCACTCGTTAGCATTTAGTTAGCATTCTCTATGGGATTCTACATGTACTTGTTAGTATTGCTAACCTTCAGATTACAGAGTATGAGTGGGGTTTGAAAACAGCGCCCCTTGTGCTGGTATTACCCAAAATCCCGGTATGGCACAAGGTCGGTATGAAGGTATGACAATCTGGATACCGCCCAAGCCTATCTTCATCCCTCTTTTAATCTCTCTCATCATCTCTCTCTCTTCATCTCTCTCTGAAGGTCACACCCATAGAATTAGAATACTAGAATGGACTTGAACCTTCTTATAATGGGGTAAAGGTCAACCATTTTGGTCAGTGAGTTGGTTAACCATGGTTTGCCAGTGCTATAATAAGACAGTGTAAAATAATGATTTTAAAGAATTTATCTGCATTGTATTTTTGTTAGCTAGCTAGCCAGACAGTTTTGGAAGAATGATTACATACATTTTACAAATTAACTGCTAATATGCCAACCTTACATTCAATGCAGTCAATCCACAGCCATATACTGGCTCAAATCAGTTGATGATAGGACTTAGACAATTGTAAATGGAACAAGTACTGATATTGTATCATATACAGTAATAGCACTCTCAGCATTCCATGAAAATGTACACATGTATGGTCTGTTTACATATATTCTAGAGGCTATTTAAAGAGAAAACGAGTATAAAATCCGTATAACCTTCATGAACAATTATATTACACAATTTCTGAGATATCACATGCCTTTGTTTTATTTTCCTGCAGGATTATGCCTCTACTACCATTACATGGAGAGAGAGACTGCAATACATGGGGGAGAGACTACAATACATGGGGATGAGACTACAATACATGGGGAGAGAGACCAAAATGAAGGAAGAGACACAGGAGAGAGAAGGAAAGAGAGACAGGAAGAGACCAAGGCCCTTCTCCCCCGATTGCTCAGTTTGGCCAGGCGGCCAAGAAACGTTTTAGTACCCTGGTACCTATAGGTACCCAGCGTCACGACTTCATTGCTTCAGATCACCACAAGGGGGAGCTGGCAGGTTGAAAAATGCATTAAAATAAGGCCCGTTTTTTCACGATTACTTCAAAACGACTGCAAGCAGCTGGGAAATATGGTCACATTATGAAACTGGGCTCCACGGCAGATGTAGAAAGTAAACATCCACACCTCTGCAAGGGGAAAACTACTTCCAGGTCTCAGAGCGAGTGACGTCACCGATTGAAACGCTATTAGCTGTCACCGATTGAAACGCTATTAGCCATTTCACACCGGTTACACCCAACTTGAAAAAAATCTAAATATACACATTGTGAGATATTTGGCGTAATAGACAGACATGCCTATATTTCCCCCATAGGAAACAATGGGAAGACTGCAGAGTTCCAATATTATTTTTGTTGTTTACATTCTGTTGTTTACATTTTAACTATAAAACAACATGAGCAGGTCTCATTGCCAACAATAGCAAAGCAGGCATTGTGACGTTGAACAATAAGCTGGGAATAGAACGTTCGGAAGGCGGGTTGGTACCACAGTGCTCAATAGAACTAATAGGAGGTGGCAGGGTGAAAAATGCACTAAAATAAGGCCTCTGTTTATGCGATTACTTCAAAACGACGGCCATACCAGCTCTGCTAGGGCGAGTAAAACGGTCAGAGTGGTCTCATCAAGGCACATGACAGCCCTCTTGGAGTTTGCCAAAAGGCACCTAAAGACTCTCAAGACCATGATGAAACCAAGATTGAACTCTTTGGCCTGAATGCCAAGCACCACATCTGGAGGAAACCTGGCACCAACCCTACGATGAAGCATGGTGGTGGCAGCATCATGCTGTGGGATGTTTTTCAGCGGCAGGGACTGGGAGACTATTCAGGATCGAGGGAAAGATGAACAAAGCAAAGTACAGAGAGAACCTTGATGAAACTGCTCCAGAGTGGTCAGGACCTCAGACTGGGACGAGGTTCACCTTCCACAGGACAACGACCCTAAGCACACAGCCAAGACAACGCAGGAGTGGCTTCAGGACAAGTCTCAATGTCCTTGAATGTCCCAGCCAGAGCCTGGACTTGAACCCAATCGAACATCTCTGGAGAGTGCAGCAAAGCTCCCCATCGAACCTGACAGAGCTTGAGAGGATCTGCAGAGAAGAATGGAAGAAACTCCCCAAATACAGATGTGCCAAGCTTGTAACGTCATACCCAAGAAGACTCAATGCTGTAATTGCTGCCAAAGGTGCTTTAACAAAGTACTGAGTAAAGGGTCTGAATACTTACATAAATGTGATATTTCTGTTTTGTATTTTTATAAATTGGCCCACAGACACACACCTGCCTGAGGAGCAGGAGGGGGTTAAAATAATGCCGGTAGTAATTATAGATGACAACAAAGCACACTACACTGTGTGAGACTGTGGATGTTGTGGTGGGCTAAGAACACACCAAATGAGATTCCAATGCAATTGTAATGTTTGTGCTTTTCTGATAACTAATTGCTGTATTCTATTCATGAGCTGTTCTAATAACCAATTTCTGTGTTCATGCAAATGACTAATTTAACGAATCCTCACTTATCAGTATCTGCAATTTGGCAGTATGCCCAGACCTTTTTTTGAGAACGAATGAAATATATCTCCGTTTCAAGGTCTCAGCTTAGAGAGAAGAAGCCTCGTGAGGTGTTGGTCTGGTCGGTCACATGAATGAAACAAAACGGTAATGATTAATTAATTATGCTAAATCATGCAAATATAACTTGTCTGTGTATAGCCATATATAAGACAACTGCTGGGACTGCCCAGGCAGAGCCCCTGATTGACATGTCTACTATGGTGCATTGAGTTGGTTGAAACCTCTCCAGCGCGCTGACAAATAAACAATGATTAATTTAAGATTGACTTTGAGTGTCCCTGTGTAAGAATTTCCATGACAAGCTGCTAGACAGGGTGGGATGGAAGGTAGGTTTAGGGCTTTATGTGGCTGATGAACCCTGAAGTCCCTGGAAAACAGTGGCAATTGTTGCTGATTTGACTACCCTGGCTAAATAAATACAATGAAATGAATGATCACTCTCATTTAAATGCCCTATCCAGACTAAATAAATAATGCTTTGGCACAAAATAGTATAATATTTTAGAACATATGATGAACATCACCAAAGTGTAAGGAAAGTGGTCAATGTCTTTATACAAAACTACCTTAGACAAAAAGCAGGTATTTCTTTCATTGATTTATTAATTGATTGATTTGACATGAAATTCAAAACTATTAAACAGTGCTTTTAGAGTAACAGCATCAGAAAAACATAACTTTTCATTGTTTTCCAAATATGTTCTAACCTCAATAAAAATGGAGTCTAACTTGTTGTACCAGTAGCTAGTGTAGCAGATTTCCTGCACTCACCAAGAGCCTACAGACAGACTAGTAATGATTAACTATAAAGGATTCACTATAGGCTCATTTCCTCTCTGAAGAACACCAGATGCTACCTACAGATGAGCCTAATGAAACAAACCAGCACACAGACACACAGAGCCATACACACATACAGGCACACACAAAATATGCGTCTCCTAATATGTTGAAGTAGGATAAAAGAAAACAGAATAGAACGCTACAAGTTAGTGGTGCACGCTTAGTAATATTTGGTTTAAGAATAGAATAGAATAGGTAAAACCATAAGTTAAACACCGTATCTAAAAGCAAGATCTATTTGGCATTCATGTAATGTGTTCGTAACTTATCTGAACAGAGTTTTCCTGCTCTGCTTTTGTCCTTATCAAAACTGAAAAGTCCTCTGTCGGATTTGTCCTTGATAAATATGCATGTCCTAATATTGCAGTGCTACGTGCAGAGATGTGAAGCCGCAGAGAGCACACAATGTTTCTCTCTCTCTCTTTCCTCGGGAGGGAGGGAAGAGAAAGACACGTTTCTCATGATAGGATGACTGATTCATGCATGTGTGCATGCTTTCTGGTATAAACAACTCATTGTGTGTCTGTCTGACCTACAGAATGAGACTTGAGTGCCAAGGTCTGAATTAAAACCTGCAGTTATTCTAGCTGTCGGGCTCAGTTCAATGCCAGCTAAGCTATGGAGAGGAAAGCAACACACATTACACACACACACACAGAGAGACACATACATATACATATATATATATATATATATATATATATACACACACACACACACACACACACACACACACACACACACAGTGCCAGATAAGCCACTGAGAGGACAGCAGGGTTCTCTAATGCAGATTTCATTAACCTATCGCTGCGCACCTCTGCGGGTCTCCCCACAACCACCTGGCCAGGCCAAGACTGACCACAATGTAGTGCTCCAATCAGCTAACAGCATGCTAGCATACTGAAAAAGAGGCCATATGGCCCAAAAACATTGTGAGGGACTGGGATAAGATGGTCGGGTGGACAGGCGTATGTCCGACACACACATAATGTACACTCACAGACACAAAGAAGCACATATACAGCCAATATGCTACTGGGGTTTGGGCACCTGCTTGTGTAAGTGGTAAACACACACACAGTTTCTGGATTTGACTCTCAGATTGGAATCAAACACAAAGGATATGTGAGGTAATTGTGGAGAAACATCTAGGATGTACTTACTCACTACCCTGGGGAGCAGGGTCAATTGGAGCAAAGCTGTAATGTTTGACTTGCTCGAGTTCAGATGTCAGCCATCAACATCCAAAAGCCATTCAGCACAGAGACTAGAGAAGTTTTGACACCAGTCACGTCAGTAGAGAACAACACTGTTTAGAAGATGAAACAGCAGCACCTGGTGGTGAAACATGTGTACTGCAACACAGAGAGAAATCTCCATCCACAATAAGATTTTTTTATTTTTTTATTTATTTTATTTCACCTTTATTTAACCAGGTAGGCAAGTTGAGAACAAGTTCTCATTTACAACTGTGACCTGGCCAAGATAAAGCAAAGCAGTTCGAACATACAACAACACAGAGTTACACATGGAGTAAACAAACATACAGTCAATAATACAATACAATACAGTAGAAAAACAAATCTATATACAATGTGTGCAAATGAGGTAAGATAGGGAAGGTAAGGCAATAAATAGGCCATGGTGGCGAGGTAATTACAATATAGCAATTAAACACTGGAATGGTAGATGTGCAGTAGATGAATGTGCAAAGTAGAAATACTGGGGTGCAAAGGAGCAAGATAAATAAATAAATACAGTAGGGGATGAGGTAGTTGGTTGGGCTATTTACAGATGGGCTATGTACAGGTGCAGAGATCTGTGAGCTGGTCTGACAGCTGGTGCTTAAAGCTAGTGAGGAAGATAAGTGTCTCCAGTTTCAGTGATTTTTGTAGTTCGTTCCAGTCATTGGCAGCAGAGAACTAGAAGGAAAAGCGGACAAATTAGGAATTGGCTTTGGGGGTGACCAGTGAGATATACCTGCTGGAGCGCGTACTACGGGTGGGTGCTGCTACAAGACCAACAACCACTCGACGCTCGACTCTGGTAGTTGCCAAATTCCAAATGAACTCCTAGTCCCTACTCACTATGCGTATAGATCTGAATGGATTTGGTAGGTGTTAGAAATATGGGATTAGCTCCACCTTGCCCTTTGACAAACCAGGTGGAGGTACTGTTGCTACAGAGTTTATAGACTGACATTACATATCTGGGGTTATAGGAACTTGTGATTGATTTGGACTCTTACATGTCTTTAAAGCCTGACAGCACATCTGTCACTGTCTCCAAATCATCACACGCATCTCTCCTTCTGTTGTTATAATCAGAGGAAACCCACAGCCCGCCGCCAAACAGACGACATCCGAATCCAGGGGTTCGATTTCCCTTCATGACGAGGCATTGTTTGTCTGTGTGTCCATGTCCCCACCCTAAAGACGGTCTCTCCACAGCTAGAAGAGTCCAGTTCACAGTCCTGGCTGGCTACCATTCAAACCTGGCATCTTTCATTCATAACGGAAATAATATGGCAGCAGATCAGTTGAGTTGAGAAGCAGGGCATATAGGCTTATTCTGATGGATCTTTGTCTCCCAGAGCAGTGGATTAGACATGGAAACAGTTCCATGTAGATCAGTAGCAGTTATACTATATAGGAGGATTTATACTGTATATTCAAATAACAAATAACTCAACTTAAGAGTTGAGGAGTTTAATGTATGTTTGCACAAAACTAGAAGCTATGTATGTGGTCAGACGAAGTTAGTGGGGACAGAATCTTCTCTAGCCTACAGATATAATGTTGAAATCAAATCTCTTCCTGACTTTTTTACTGGACTGATGTCTAAGTAATTAAGTTAGTTCAGACCAGGATCCTTCGTCCCTTACTTTCTGACTCCCAATTCAGACCAGGATCCTTCCTTAATAGACCAAAAGCAAAATGTTGTCATCTTATTAGATAAAGATATTATCATGTTTATTCCGTCTGTCTGTCTGTCCGTCTGTCTGTCTGTCTGTCAGTCTGTCTGTCGTATGGGCTATAGAGGGAAACATTTGTCTATCTGTCTACTAATGTTGCTATCTCCATTGTGGTCCAAATCCATGCTCCTCTAGTAATTCTATTCAATAGGAATTTGTCAGTACGCCAGTCAGTCAGTGAATGTGAAGGGGGTCTTAGTTATAGTTCCAGATGACATCTGCCCAGTTCTGCTGCTGTTTTTAAGCTGTCCCAGAGACTGCCTGCTGTGAGTTTAGTTAATTAGGATCCCCATTAGCTACTGCATAGGCAACAGCTACTCTTACTGGGGTCCACATAAGCTGTACAAATACATGACAAAGTACAGAACAGTAATAGACAAGAACAATATAAGATACTCCATTAAAGGATACGTTTTCATTTTTACAACCAAATCTTTCCAGACACCTTTTTGTGATTTCACATTTTTGAAAAACCTACTCCAAACAGCAAATCACTTCCTCATCCTTGTTGTGTAGGGGCCCTGAAAAACTTGAACAAAGGCTCCAAAAACATCCAAATACATCCTTTTAGAAACTGCAAAGCTCTCAGTATAGAGATGCAGGTCTTTAGATGTTGTACACATGAAATTGTGACATTCCGAACTTTATCCGCAACGGTATATTCCGTTTTGCGCGACTCTAGCCATTTCCCTTATCCAGCTGTTCCATTGTGCAGCCTGCTGCTACAGGTAACTGTCAAAATAAAGGACATTTTTAAGGTTAGGGTTAAGTTTAGGCATTAACTCCAAATCTTATGGTTAGGCATTATTAACTCTGAATGGTTAAGGTACGGGTTAACAATGGAACAGGCTTAAAAAATAAATCCCCAAAACTACTTTCTATTGCAACCTTTGGCACTTGAGGCAGATGTATACGCCCATCTGCCATCCCCAAAGCCCTAGCAAAACCAGAACCTAAATGAACGTAACAGCGCTCACTGATGCCCTAGTGGCCATTTTCCACATCATCTTCCGACGGCCACAGACATGGATGGATGTCGAATACTGACTTGTATCACGGGTGACCTGGCTGGCTGGCTACACAAGGAGGATGAGGAAGTAATTTGGGGTAAGTTTCTCAAAAACGTGAAATCACAAAAAAGGTGTCTGGACCCTTCTATAACATTCCATTTACATAAAAATGTAGATTTGGTTGTAAAAAATAAAACATATCCTTAAATTCACAATAAAAAATGTAGACAAAAAAATTGTTATATATAGATGTCTCAAGTGTTGAGGGAGTGTGCAATTGGCATGCTGACTGCAAGAATGTCCAAAAGAGCTGTTACCAGAGTATTTAATGTTAATTTCTCTACCATAAGTAGCCTCCAACGTAGTTTTAATTGTCAGTACGTCCAACTGATCAAGATGTATTTAAGACCTGTTTATTGTTAACTACCCATTCTGATCCTGACTGTAACTCATCGCTAAGAGTCTCAGTGCTGATGTGTAGTGTGCAATCATAATAGTCATTTTAGCTTCTAGTAAGACAAGTGGCAAATCATTTGTGAAAATAGAGAAGTGTGTGTGAGTGTATCACTACTTGGGCTGTGGCCTGTTGATAGCCTTACGTAAGGACTATAGATCGGAACATCTGTCCCTTTGCCACTGAGAGGACAGATATTCCCCTCTATAGCCCTTGCATAAGGCCACAGCCCAGGTAGTGGTACACTCACACACGCACACAGACACTAGACAGGAAAGGAGATAAAGCCTATCTGTTTCCTTTACTTCTACCAGACACCAGGTGAATGAAACTCGGCTAAACCGAGTTGATTTCTACCCAAATGTAGGCCTATAACCAGTAAAGGTGTAGGCCTAGCTAATTTGTCTTTACAGAGAGGCCTAGTGGATGTATGAATCAGAAACAGAATGCTGAATAGAAGAGCTAGATCGTTTGGTGACATGACGTGATTCAGATAACCAAACGGATCCCCTGAATTATCTCTGCATGACCAGCCTGCTCAAAGACTCTCTGTGGCGACAACACACATTCACTTCGAGGAGTTCTATCATCCTCCCTCTCTCTAGCATTATTTACAGTACCAGCCATCCCGCCCGCAGCTGCCGGCCTAACAAAACAACCATGCTGACAATCATTAAATAGCTAGTCTGTCTCCTTTACTCTTCAATAGTGTCAAACATCACAACTACCTATAAAGACATACATGTGACTGGTGTGTGGAAATAAACGACTGACCCTGTTTATAATTTGCGCAGAGCAGCAAAAAACAACCCACCGCAGCATCATCGTTCGATGCGCAGCGCATTAGGCTCGGCTCGGCAACGTGAGAAGGCTGCACCCGGTAAAGAACGACTGCAGATGACTTTACCGAAGCGGCGGCATCCCTTCACCGCAAAATGTAATCTCGACATCTTCAAATATTCATAAACCCGTTAGCCACTAGGCAATATGACACTACCCGATGCGAAAGTATGACCAATTATTACAAGCCTGTTAGAGGAATGCTGTTGCTTACTTACCTGACTGCCTGTGGCGTGACCGCAGATATTTCGCTGTTCTCTCCCTTTCTCCGCTGTGTCAGCTCTGCAGTAGCATGTGTGATAGTGTGTGCCTGTGCTCGTTATTTCGTGTAATGCGGTACAGGTCTCTCTCACTCTCTCTCTCCCTGTTCCTCCTCTCTCGCTATCCGTGAAGCCGCAATCACATCTTCCGCTGGTGCGCGCTCCCGGTCAGTGGGTCGATGTGAGTGCATAGCTTGCGCGTCCCGGGGTAGCGCTGGACAGGTGTTGAGGGGAGGTTGACTGGTGATAGTAAAGACTTCTGGTGCGGTGCTATTTATTTAAGGAGAGGTGGAAGTTACAGAGGTGTTACTGTGTTTGTTTTTTTGCCTTTATTTAACTAGGCAAGTCAGTTAAGAACAAATTCTTATTTACATTGACAGCCTAGGAACAGTGGGTTAATAACTGCCGTGTTCAGGGGCAGCACGACAGATTTTTACCTTGTCAGCTCGGGGATTCGATCTAGCAACCTTTCGGTTACTGGTCCAACACTAACCACTAGGATACCTGCCGCCCCGTTTTTATTATTTGATTGTTTTCTGGAATATCTAATATTACAGACAGAGAGCTGTGGATTACTCCATGCAGCCATATCTGTTCCCTCATTGGCCCAAACCCATTCTATCTCCCACAAAGCTCTTCTGTCAAAAAGATAGGGTGGTCTTTGACAGCCAGAAGAATCCATATATAAGCCACACACTGGCACATCTCAGTGTGTGCGTGTGCGCGTCTGTGTGTATGTGTTCAAGAGAAAGAGAGAACAAGAGAGAAAACCACAGATATATGACTAGTATCAAACTTGGGTCATCTACTCAGCTCAGGACCACATTAGCCCGCTGACCTTAAGCCAAGCTGTTAGCTCTGAGTGGGAACTAACACAATTCTTCATGCCTCAGGGAAGGTTAGTACTCATCACACAGACGCAGTTCACTGAACCAACTCCAGTATATAGATGTTTTAATTTTTATTTGAACCCCTAGGAAAAGTACTAAACAATCTTAGTACAACACCTAGTAACCTTACCTTACCTAGAGATTTGGAACTTTAAGTATAATGGTAAATTTAGTTTGATTCCTGGTCAGGGTATATTTTTCATAGACATTGTTCTGCATTTTTAATAATTGATGTGCTAGCTGAAATATATAGCAGTCTACTAAAGTAATCAGACATATTCTTACTGTAATGAACTGCTTTAGCTTATATTCAGCTTGAATTCTACAGTTAACACATATCTCACTAAAACACAAATCATTTTAGACAGCTGAAGCAAGTGCACAAATTCTCTTCAGGAAATGTACCTTTTCTAGTTTAGTCATATTTATCTTACCTTAGAAGTGTTTACTTTGCAGGCTAACAAGCATCTATTGAGCTGCAATGTCTGATAAATTGACTGCCCAAATCAACTTGAAGTATCTATAAAACAAGTTTTGCTGCAACATAATCCAAAAGGAAGGCTACTGCTAATCTTTTTTCCTAAAATTACTGTTTTCATTTTACAAATGATTATTTTGATTCACATGATCCGATTCACAGTGATTAAACCAAATCCCAATTACTACAATGGAAAAGTGAATGTTTGTTTCATCGAAAATAATCTTTTTTTTCTATTTTTTTTTTGTGGATGTGAAGCGGGGCATCCGTTAAACAGTAAAACAACTTTGTATGGCCTAACCGACATTGACACACAGTGTTAGTTGTGGCTGGGGGCAGACAGAGAATTACCCTTCCCCTCCATCCTCCCCCCATCTTTCAAGAATTCCAAATCTGCCTTTCTTGATTATGGTGGCAGCCATGGGGGGCTGTGGTGGGTGGTTCCTGGTGGAGCTTTAAGCCCTAAAAGCTTTCGCTCCTGGAGGCCTTTGGTATGTCATTAATTTGATACCCCTCACAAAGGATCTCTCTCTCTCTCTCTCTCTCTCTCTCCCTCCCTGTCTCATCTATCTCCTGCTTTTGCTCTCTCCCTCTCTTGCTATCTTTCTCCTCTCTCTGTCACTTTCTCTATCTATCATTCTAACACCTCAAATAGGAAAATGTGAAGAAATCCAGCTGAAAGCAAATTAAAAAAGTGAGGCACAGAAGAACGAGTCGGTTCTTATGTTTAATTATTCTCAAAGTTCATCTGAGCTTTATGTTGGTGTTGAACTGGTAATAAGAGAAAGGTAGACGGGGAGAAATAGAGAGGGGGAGGTGAGGGAGAGATAGAGAGGGGAAGGAGATGGAGAGATAGAGAAAAGGAGCAATAGAGAGGGGGAGGAGAGGGAGAGTTAGAGAGGGTGGGTCATGGGGGGGCTACATTGAGAGTGAAAAGAAAAGCTGGCAGAGAGGAGTTGTTGGATCAGATTTTAAGACATCATTAACCGATTAACCTACTTTTACTCACTGGTTTCCCCAACATCTGTACAGAAGCTATAGAACAGTATGTGGTCTCCTTATCTCCCCATATGTGATGTGGTTTACACCCCCTCATGCTTCTTGACTTAAACCGCTAAATCTTAAACCCAAAATATAAATATTTGCAAACATGAGTCTCTCTCTATGTGTGTGTGTGTGTGTGTGTGTGTGTGTGTGTGTGTGTGTGTGTGTGTGTGTGTGTGTGTGTGTGTGTGTGCGCGTGTGTGTGTTTGGGGGTCTTATTGTAATCTTTGAACGTGAACTCTACATGTTGAAAAAGGGAGCTGATCTAAATGAAGATGTTACCATAGGCTTTGCTATACACACCCAGGTCTGTCTTTCAAATGCATGCATAGAGGACTAAGTGGACACATACGTTATAATATATTGTATCTACTGTACACGTGTCCTGTCGAAGATTTGACTTCTTTTGGTTACCGTTTTACTGCTCAATGAAAAAATTTAAGGCGTGGATCAGCTTAATATTGAGAAAAGATTGTTGCTTCCATCAATGAAATTGTCTGCATAATTTCCAATCCCCCATATATATTTTTTTGGTAAATATATATATCTATATACATACACATATGCATACAATGGAAGTTCTTACAGTACCTCTGCTTTCTATCAGGAATCAAGGTAAGACCCAGATGCAGACACGTCGAATTGACAATGGTTTAATATTCCAACAGGGGCAGGCAATAGACAGGTCAAGGCAGGCAGGGGTCAGTAAACCAGAGGTGGGGCAACGGTACCGGACGGCAGGCAGGCTCAGGGTCAGGGTAGGCAGAGGTCAACAATCCAGAGGTAGGGCAAAGTTACAGGTCGGCAGGCAGGCTCAGGGTCAGGGGCAGGCAGAGTGGTCAGGCAGGCAGGCTCAGAGTCAGGACAGAAAAGGGTCAAAACTAGGAGGGAGAGAAAAAGAGAGACTGGGAAAAGCAGGAGCTGATAACAAAAACGCTGGTTGACTTGACAAACAAGACGAACTAGCAAAGGACAAACAGAGAACACAGGTATAAATACACAGGGGATAATGGGGAAGATGGGTGACACCTGGAGGGGGGTGGAGACAATCACAAGGACAGGTGAAACAGATCAGGGTGTGACACTTTCAAATGTTTAGTACTGTAGCTAAAGGACATTCGACATGCTGAACGGACATAACACTGACATAGTGGTGATGCTCTATGTGATGAATATAGAAATATTATATAAATGCGTTAAATAAACTCAGCAAAAAAAGAAATGTCCCTTTTTCAGGACCCTGTCTTTCAAAGATAATTTGTAAAAATCCAAATAACTTCACAGATCTTCATTGTAAAGGGTTTAAACACTGTTTCCCATGAAACAGTAAACCATAAACCATAAACAATTTATAAACATGCACCTGTGGAACGGTCGTTAAGACACTAACAGCTTACAGACGGTAGGCAATTAAGGTAATGAGGCCTTTCTACTGACTCTGAAAAACACCAAAAGAAAGATGCCCAGGGTCCCTGCTCATCTGCGTGAACGTGCCTTAGGCATTCTGCCAGGAGGCATGAGGACTGCAGATAAATTGCAATGTCCGTACTGTGAGATGCCTAAGACAGCGCTACAGGGAGACAGGACGGACAGCTGATCATCCTCGCAGTGGCAGACCACGTGTAACAAGACCTGCACAGGATCGGTACATCCGAACATCACACCTGCGGGACAGGTACAGGATGGCAACAACAACTGCCCAAGTTAAATCAGGAACGCACAATCCCTCCATCAGTGCTCAGACTTTCCGCAATAGGCTGAGAGAGGCTGGATTGAGGGCGTGTAGGCCTGTTGTAAGGCAGGTCCTCACCAGACATCACCGGCAACAACGTTTCCTATGGGCACAAACCCACCGTCGCTGGAACAGACAGGACTGGCAAAAAGTGCTCTTCACTGACAAGTCGTGGTTTTGTCTCACCAGGGGTGATGGTCGGATTCACGTTTATCGTCAAAGGAATAAGAGGCCTGTACTCTGGAGCGGGATCGATTTGGAGGTGGAGAATCCGTCATGGTCTGGGGCGGTGTGTCACAACATCATTGGACTGAGCTTGTTGTCATTGCAGGCAATCTCAACGTTGTGCGTTACAGGGAAGACATCCTCTTCCCTCATGTGGTACCCTTCCTGCAGGCTCATCTTGACATGACCCTCCAGCTTGACGATGCCACCAGCCATACTGCTCGTTCTGTGCGTGATTTCCTGCAAGACAGGAATATCAGTGTTCGCCATGGCCAGCAAAGAGCCCGGATCTCAATCCCATTGAGCACGCCTGGGACCTGTTGGATCGGAGGGTGAGGGCTAGGGCCATTCCCCCCAGAAATGTCTGGGAACTTGCAGGTGCCTTGGTGGAAGAGTGGGGTAACATCTCACAGCAAGAACAGGCAAATCGGGTGCAGTCCATGAGGAGATGCACTGCAGTACTAAATGCAGCTGGTGGCCACACCAGATACTGACTGTTACTTTTGATTTTGAACCCCATTTGTTCAGGGACACATTATTCAATTTCTGTTAGTCACATGTCTGTGGAACCTGTTCAGTTTATGTCTCAGTTTTTGAATCTTGTTATGTTCATACAAATATTTACACATGTTAAGTTTGCTGAAAATAAACGCAGTTGACAGTGAGAGGATGTTTCTTTTTTTGCTGAGTTTATGTGATGAAAGTGCAAAAGTATCAGAGATTAACATGCACAAATCCTAATATAGAACGAGAATGGTAGATGGCAGAATGAACAAAAAAACAGGTAGAATCCATTTGCAGATCAATTAAATGCACTCATCTATTTACTATTCAACCCCTTTGATGTTGTAAACATATTAAGTCCTTTAGAAATGTTTCATAAACAATCAGTATACTTCAGCTGTCAAATCACAGGGTGTGAGATCATATTATATCCACAGATCTGTTGAGAAATACAAATTTATTTGAGTAAAAAATAGCTACATTGAGGGAAAAAAGTATTTGATCCCCTGCTGATTTTGTACGTTTGCCCACTGACAAAGAAATGATCAGTCGATAATTTTAATGGTAGGTTTATTTGAACAGTGAGAGACAGAATAACAACAAAAAATCCAGAAAAACGCATGTAAAAAGAAGCAATCAATCAATCAGATTACAAACTCTCCACCATGGCCAAAACCAAAGAGCGCTCCAAGGATGTCAGGGACAAGATTGTAGACCTACACAAGGCTGGAATGGGCTACAAGACCATCGCCAAGCAGCTTGGTGAGAAGGTGACAACAGTTGGTGCGATTATTCGCAAATGGAAGAAACACAAAAGAACTGTCAATCTCCCTCGGCCTGGGGCTCCATGCAAGATCTCACCTCGTGGAGTTGCAATGATCATGAGAACAGTGAGGAATCAGCCCAGAACTATACCGGAGGATCTTGTCAATGATTTCAAGACAGCTGGGACCATAGTCACCAAGAAAACAATTGGTAACACACTACGCCGTGAACACCATCCCCACCGTCAAACATGGAGGTGGAAACATTATGCTTTGGGGGTGTTTTTCTGCTAAGGGGACAGGACAACTTCACCACATCAAAGGGATGATGGACGGGGCCATGTACCGTCAAATCTTGGGTGAGAACCTCCTTCTCTCAGCCAGGGCATTGAAAATGGGTCGTGGATGGGTATTCCAGCATGACAATGACCCAAAACACACGGCCAAGGCAACAAAGGAGTGGCTCAAGAAGAAGCACATTAAGGTCCTGGAGTGGCCTAGGCAGTCTCCAGACCTTAATCCCATAGAAAATCTGTGGAGGGAGCTAAAGGTTCGAGTTGCCAAACGTCAGCCTCGAAACCTTAATGACTTGGAGAAGATCTGCAAAAAGGAGTGGGACAAAATCCCCCCTGTGATGTGTGCAAACCTGGTGGCCAACTACAAGAAACGTCTGACCTCTGTGATTGCCAACAAGGGTTTTGCCACCAAGTACTAAGTCATGTTTTGCAGAGGGGTCAAATACTTATTTCCCTCATTAAAATGCAAATCAATTTATAACATTTTTCACATGCGTTTTTCTGGATTTTTTTATTGTTATTCTGTCTCTCACTGTTCAATAAACCTACCATTAAAATTATAGACTGATCATTTCTTTGTCAGTGGGCAAACGTACAAAATCAGCAGGGGATCAAAAACTTTTTTCCCTCACTGTATGTCTATGAATTAAAAAAATGTTGGATCACGTGTTGATTGTTTTGTATTGCTAGGTATTACTGCACTGTTGGTGCTAGAAACACAAGCATTTCACTGCACCTGCGATAACATATTAAAATCTGTGCATTTGACCAATAAACATTGCTTTGATTTGAAATACTTGAAACACAAACTTTTCGAGACCAATTTGTTACAGTTGTGGTATCCCCGGAGGTCTACCCCGGGGGATGGTAATAGAGGGGAGGTACGTGAGACGACGTTGGCTCCCTCTGCTGGGGATACGGGAGCTGGGCACCCCGACACGGATAGCTCTAAGTGAAGGTAATTAGAGGAAAGTGCCAACCAGCCGTGGAGGCTCAATCAAAGGAGCACGATGGCAGACCAGGGGAGAGAAGGTGGAGAGACGGACACCAGTTAAGAGAGAGAAGCAAGACCGAGCAAAACCGGAGTGATTTCTTTGTTCCATTTATTTTGTGTCTTAGTAAAGTTGTTTTGTGGACTAAAGCCTCCCTGTCTCGGTGTCAATCACTGCACGCTCAACCCAACACCCCACGGTTTACCACATATGGTGGAGAATGCGGGCAACCCAGTAACTTTGGGTGCCGTGGGGTCGAGTTTGCAGAGATTACCATGGAGGAGCTGGTGGCTCAGTTCATCCTCAGCCAGCAGAAGCAACAGGCTCTCCAGGAGCAAGCACTGGAGGAGCAGCACCAACAAAACCACAGACTGGTAGTGGAAGTAGCTCAGTTGAAGGTTGGGCGGGCTCAGGAGTCTGGTCCGAATCAGTTCCTGGTTCGGTTAACGGAGGAAGATGACGTGGAGTCGTATCTGCGCACCTTCAAGAGGACGGCACAGAGGGAAGGATGGCCCCAGCCCAAGTGGGCCAGCCTGTTGGCACCCTACCTCTCTGGGAAGGCCCAGAAGGCCTACTTCGATTTGAGCCCTGACCAGGCCGCGAATTATGAGGGACTCAAACGGGAGATACTAAGCCGTTATGGGTTCAATCTCGCACGCCGTGCACAACTGGTCCACGACTGGGCCTTTGACCCCACCCTGTCCCCCCGTGCTCAGATGAGCGACCTNCGGGAGGAGGCCATGCCCTCCGCACCCTCCAGCTCTGGGATAACCCGGATGGCGAGTTACGTCACCTCCTGTTGGGCGCACACCGAGACGGCCCCTCCGATGGTTCCGGTAAGAATCGATGGCCTCGACACCAGCGCTCTGCTGGACTCCGGCAGCATGGTGACCCTGGCCCACCCGCAGTGGCTCACACGAGAGGGGAAGGAGGAACCAGGCGACGAGGAGGTGACAGTGTCCTGTGTACACGGGGACACGAAGAGGTACCCAACAGTGCCCGTGAGGATAACCACCCCAAAGGGGGAGTGCCAGATGCGCGTGGGAGCTGTTCCTAACCTGCCCGTGTCCCTTCTCCTCGGTCGAGACTGCCCTCTCTTCCAGGCACTGTGGAGGAGGGACCTGGGGAGGCGAGCACGGGAGGTAGGAAGGAAAGGAAAAAAGATGGTGGCCTGTGCAACCCAACCCCCTCCACGAGAGATGTCCACTGGGCCCGAGTCAGACCCGGAGGAGGGAGACGACCCTGCTCCGGCAAGCGATCCACTGTGCGAGGAAGACCTCAGGCTCCCGTTTATGGAGGTGGAGGCCCTAGACGGACCTCCCGACACGGGAATCCTCACGGGTCAGTTCGGGACGGCCCAACTAGAAGACCCCAATCTCCAGAACGCTAGGGGCCAGGTGATTGCGGTGGATGGCGTACTGTTACCTGGGGTAAGTGATTGGCGCTACCCCCACTTCGCAATCAAGCATAATTTATTGTATCAGGTAGTAAAGCATAATGGGGAGACCAAAGACTTGTTACTCATACCCAGCCAGTATGTTAGGACTGTGTTGCAGCTTGCCCACACCCACCTGCTTGGGGCACACCTGTGGATGGAGAAAACCAGGGAGCGGATCGGTAACCGGTTCCACTGGCCCGGATTCAAGCTCACGGTAGAGGACTACTGCTGTAGTTGCCCGGAGTGCCAGATCACAGCTCCGAGGGTGCATTATCGAAACCCTTTGGTTCCATTGCCCATTATAGGAGTGCCATTTGAGCGGGTGGCAATGGATCTGGTGGGTCCGTTGGTGAAGACCACGAGGGGACACCAATACATCCTGGTAATCGTGGATTACGCCACCCGGTATCCTGAGGCAATCCCGCTACGCAAGGCGGCAGCAAAAGGTATCGCACGTGAGCTCTTCCATTTTTTTTGCCGGGTGGGTATTCCACGGGAAATCCTGACGGACCAGGGCACCGCGTTCATGTCTCGGGTAATGAAGGATGTCTGTAATCTGTTACGAATCAAACAGGTGAGGACCAGTGTGTACCATCCACAAACCGACGGGCTGGTGGAACGTTTCAATAAGACCCTGAAACAGATGCTGAAGAAGGTCATCGAGAGAGACGGGAGGAACTGGGACCAGCTGCTGCCCCACCTAATGTTTTCAGTGCGTGGGCTGCTGGACCTAGCCAAGGAGGTCTGGGAAGAGCAGCCGACCCCCCTTCGCAGCGTAGTCGAACATGTGGAGGAGATGAGGGAGAGGATGACGGCGATTTGGGCAGTGGTGAGGGAGCACATGGCCCAGGCGCAACGTGCCCAGGAGCGGGTATACAACCAGGGGACCCAACCACGAGAGTTCCAGCCTGGTGAGAAGGGCTTGGTGCTGATCCCGACCACGGAGAGTAAATTCCTGGCTACGTGGCATGGGCCCTACGACATCGTTGAGCGGGGAGGTGACGTCAACTATAAGGTCCGCCAACCGGGGCGGAGAAAACCCCTCCAGCTGTACCATGTAAATTTACTGAAGAAATGTCACGCACGACCCAACGACAAGAACTCAGAGAGTGTGTCCAGCAGAATAAGACCATGTTCTCTGAGGTGCCGGGACGCACGGACCTCGTGGAACATCAGATCCACACCATTCCGGGAGAAAAACTGCGTAAACGACCATACCGGATACCTTGGATCTGACAAAGGGGTACTGGCAGGTGCCCCTGGCAGCGGCCTCCCGGAAGAAGACTGCCTTCTCCATCCCAGGGGGGCTATACCACTACCGGGTTCTGCCTTTCGGACTCCACGGGGCACCAGCGACCTTTCAGCGGCTCATGGACCGAGTCCGCACAGTGAGTACACAGCAGCTTATCTGGATGACATAATTGTGCACAGTGACACTTGGGAATCACATCTGTGTAAGTTACAGGCCGTGATTGATGCGCTAAGGGATGCAGGTCTAACCGCAAACCCCCACAAGTGCAAGCTGGGCTATGCCGAAGTGGAGTACCTGGGATATCAGATCGGGAAGGGAAATGTGAAACCCCAAGATTTTTTTTTTTATGCCATTAGGGGATGGCCGGTCTCCCGAACCAAGAGGCAGGTAAAGTCATTCCTGGGGTTAGCAGGGTACTACAGTAGGTTTGTACCTAACTTTGCCGCAATAGCTTCTCCCCTCACAGATTTAACAAAGGCACGACTACCCCAGACGGTGCGATGGACGGAGGACACAGAGGCGGCGTTCCAGGCCCTGAAGGATGCGCTATGTTCGCTTCTCAAAGAACCTCCTGGTCCAGACAGACGCGTCTGACACCGGGGTAGGGGCTGTTTTGTCCCAAGAGCAGGAAGGCGAGGAGCACCCCATCATTTATGTCAGCAGGAAGCTCCTCCCGAGGGAGAAGAAATACTTAATTGTCGAGAAGGAGTGCCTCGCCGTGAAGTGGGCACTCGACACCCTCAAGTATTACCTCCTCGGGAGGAAGTTCACCTTGATCACTGACCATGCCCCTCTCGTATGGATGGCACGAATGACCATGTCACCCGCTGGTTCCTTTCCTTACAGCGATTCTCTTTCTCTGTCATCCAGAGGTCGGGGGCCCAGCACGGCAATGCGGACGCCCTATCCAGGAGGGATGCAAACCCTANGGGATGGTAATAGAGGGGAGGTACGTGAGACGACGTTGGCTCCCTCTGCTGGGGATACGGGAGCTGGGCACCCCGACACGGACAGCTCTAAGTGGAGGTAATTAGAGGAAAGTGCCAACCAGCCGTGGAGGCTCAATAAAAGGAGCACGATGGCAGACCGGGGGAGAGAAGGTGGAGAGACGGACACCAGTTAAGAGAGAGAAGCAAGACCGAGCAAAACCGGAGTGATTTCTTTGTTCCATTTATTTTGTGTCTTAGTAAAGTTGTTTTGTGGACTAAAGCCTCCCTGTCTCGGTGTCAATCTCTGCACGCTCAACCCAACACCCCACGGTTTACCACACAGTATTATCCAAATTACAGTCAATATGTAAAATCCTCAGCAATGTAAAAAAAATTGGGTATTGTGTGTAGATTGAGGAGGGAAAAAACTATTTAATCCATTTTAGAATAAGGCTGTAAGGTAACAAAATGTGGAAAAAGTCAAGGTGTCTGAACACTTTCTGAATGCACTTGATACCGTGTCAGTTCATATCCGTCCCATGCTCTTCTGGAACAAACTTCTCCCATCTTTCCTGTATATTTCTACCCCCAAGAGATGACAGATATTTGCATGCCATCTTCACGCTGTGCCCAACAGCCTGAGGGTGAGGTTTGGACCAAAATAGTGGGCTGCACAGCTCTAGGTCTCATGGCAACCACACTCCTGCTGATTTTAATTTGATAACTATTTTGATCCTGAGGCCCAGATCAGTTCTGTTCTTCTCTTATTGGGTGTTAATAAGAGAGGAAGAAATATTGTGTCACGCAAATGTTGATATAAAGACTATTAATTTCCTCAATTGCTTCATATTACATCAGGAACACATCTAATTAACAACCCAAATAGCACCATATCATTAATCCAAATGCAACCTATATGTATGTACGACGGATGAATTTACACAAGATCTACTAAGAATAAAGCAGTAGATACATTTCCTGGTATTCAGACCCCTTAGATTTCTTCACATTTTATTGTCTTACAAAGTGGGATTTAAATGGATTTAATTGTCATTTTTTTTTGTCAATAGTCCAAATAAAATATTCTGTAATGTTAAAGAGGAAGAACTTATTGTTTTTCAAAAGAAAAAAAAAATGTATAACTAAAAAAATAGTTGTTGCATAAGTATTCAGCCCCTTTGTTTAGGCACGCTTAAATTAGTTCAAAAGTAAAATTTGGCTTAACAAATCACATAATAAGTTACACGGACTCACTCTATCTGAAATAATAGGGGTTGACTAACCTTTCCTCTGTCCCCCATACATACAACATCTGTCCCTCAGGCAAGTATTGCATTTCAAGCACAGATTCAACTACAAAGACCAGGGAGCTTTTCGAAAGCCTCGTCAAGAAGGAGAGTAATAGGTAGATGGGTAACAATAACAAGTCAGACATTTAATATTTCTTTAAGCGTGGTCAAGTTAATAATTATGCTGTGGATTACTGTATGTATTAAAACACCCAGACAAATCAAAGATACAGTCTGTCTTCTAAACTGAGCTGCAGGACAGGAATGAAACTGCTCAGGGATGTTACCATGAGGCCATTGGTGATGTTAAAACAGCTACGGAGTTCAATGGCTGTGATGGGAGAAAACTGAGGATGGATCAACAACATTGTAGTGACTCCACAATAATGACCTAAATTACAGAATGAAAAGAAGAATACAAATATACAGAGTAAAAATATTTCAAAACATGAATCTTGTATGCAAAAAAGGCACTAAATTAATAATGTCAGAGGAAGGCCCTAAAAACTGTCATAGACTCCTGCCTGCCAAGTCATAGACTGTTCCGTTTGCTACCGTACTGCAAGCGGTACCGATGCACCAAGTCTGGAACCAGCAGGAGCCTGAACAACTTCTACCCCCAAGCCATAAGACTGCTAAATCATTAGTTAAATAGTTAACCAAATAGCTACTCGGACTTTCTGCATTGACCCTTTTTGCTCAAACTTTTTTGACTCATCACATATGCTGCTGCTATTGTTTACTGTCTGTCACTTTATTCCTAGTTATATGTACATATCTACCTCAATTACCTCATTCGGCGGCAGGTAGCCTAGTGGAGCGTTGGACTACTAACCGAAAGGTTGCAAGATTGAATCCCTGAGCTGACAAGGTAAAAATCTGTCGTTCTGCCCCTGAACAAGGCAGTTAACCCACTGTTCCTAGGCTGTCATTGAAAATAAGAATTTGTTCTTAACTGACTTGCCTAGTTAAATAAATAAAAAACATTAAAAACTGCACATAGACTCAGTACTGGTACCCCTGGTATATAACCAAGTTATTGTGTGTCTATTATTACTTTTATTATTATGTGTTTTACTTTTATATTATTTCTCTTTTTTCTTTCTCTCTGCATTTTTGAGAGGGGCCTGTAGGTAAGCATCTCACTGTGTTGGAAACTGACTAATTGACTTGAGCACGTTTTTGTATGTTTGTAACTATATAAATGGCCTAGCAGTAGTGCTCCATGTGTTATGGGTTAGAGGGAACAACCTATGTGCAATGGTATTTGGCAAGAGGGAAAGTAAACAGGGGGCCTGTCCATAAAGGGTGGGATAGGAGCCATGTGCTAGAGCTAAATTACTGTCCTATAACACTCTTATATCTTATATCATTACATTTCTCAATATGTTTTATATCATTATATACTCTTAATATGTTGTATATCATCATATTCTCTTAGTATGAATAGATGGCTAATTTCTTAATAGAACAAAGTGTTTTCTCTGTGTATGTATTTTATGTAGTGGACTGACTCTCTAACCTCAAGGCCTCTACTGACTGATAAGAAGGCCGGTGAGATGTGTGGAGGAGTACCAAGGTTCCGGACTCAAGATATAACAATAACACCACCTGCCCAGCCCTGTTTGGGAAGAGGAGCCTAGTCAGAGGTTTTAAATATGTGCTTGTGACTTCATATCTTGTCTTTTCAGCTGTAGGACCCAGTGTGTTGTAATAAATCTAGCATGGGCTTTACTTGAGTCCGTCTGGATCATTGTACCAAAACATAGAACCTAACAACTGTTAGTCCACACCTGTTGTTCACAAAGCATGTGATGAATAACATTTGATTAGATTTTTTGGCCTAAATGCAAAGCCTTATGTTTGGGGGAAATCCAAAACAACACATCACTGAGCAACTGCCTCCTTATTTTCAAGCATTGTGATGGCTGCATCGTGGTATGGGGACATCAGCAAATACTGGGGAGTTTTTACAGGATAAAAAGAAATGGGATGAAGCTAAGCACTGACAAAATCCTAGAGGAAAACCTGCTTCAGTCTGCTTTACACCAGAGACTGGGAGAGGAATTCACCTTCAGCAGGACAATAACCTACAACACAAGGCCAAATCTACACTGGAATTGCTTACCAAGACAACCGTGAATGTTCCTGAGTGGCCAAGTTATAGTTTTGACTTAAATCTGCTTGGAAATCTATGGCAAAACTTGAAAATTGCTCTAGCCATGATACCCAACATCTTGACAGAGCTTGAAGAGTTTTGAAAAGAGTAATGTGACCACTATTCCTGCCTTCACAGAAGGCAGGAATAGTGGTCACAGGCAGGCAATGGTCATACACAGGTAGGCAAACAGGCAGGTGAATCAAAACTAGGACTGAAGGCTATAACTGGTTCTCACAAACAAGCTCGGAAAAGACTTGGTAGAGTCAAAACGAGCAATACCTCACAAAGGCACAAGCAGAATGAACTGAACTAGATAAGGAGCTGATGAGACCAGTTGAGTAACTAACACAGGTGAAATCAATGAACAAAAATGAAAGACAGGGCTACGTTCAAGAACACAACGAAACAGAAAAAAAGGTTGACTAAGAAAATAAATACAGAACCTTACATTAGACATGCCAAAGATGTTTCTAATATGTATTGACTCAGGTGAGCTGAATACTTATGCAGCAAATATATTTTAGTTATAAAGAAATTAAAAATACATATAATCTTTCTTCCACTTTTACAATACAGAATATTTTGTGTGGATTGTTGACCAAAAATGTAAATAAAATCAATTTTAGGGCCTTCCAAGTGGCCGGCTGCAACTGCGCAACTAGAGATCCTGGTTTGAGTCAGGCTCTGTCGCAGCCTTGCTGCAACTGGGAGACCCATGGGGCAGCGCACAATTGGCCCAGCGTCGTCCGGGTTAGGGGAGGGTTTGGCCAGCAGGGATGTTCTTGTCCCATCGCGCACTAGCGACTCCTGTTTAGTGCAGTAAGTCGTGGTTCAATATACTGGTTTGGGTTGTGTATTTATTGTTGTGTCTTACAAGAGTTTTGTTTTCTCTTTATGCATTAAACTCTTTGTCTTGCCTTTTTCCCGTAGAATGTAAGAAAACTATGGCTCCTTGACTGATTCATCTGAACCCTCCAAACACATTAACATGTCAGTTTGGTTTGGTTTTATTTTAGGCCTTTTTGTGATATTCTCTATAGCATTTCACATGTTTCGCTGAGCCTTGTATGCAGTCAGTGGAGGACATTCTCTCCAACAACGTGAAGGACTTAACTGGCCAGTCAGTCTTTTGATTAGCGCGGACAATATTTTTCAAACCTCCTCATATTCATGTGTTCCTCTCCTCTCCACTAGAGAGTACAAGCACTGGTCAGAGAGGCTTGCTGATCCCTCCTGCCAACTCTAAATAGCATGTTCCAGGAAAGCGCTCCACATGAGCAATTATATAATTACGTCACTGCAGATTTAGACAGATGTCTCATAATATGTCTGAGATGTAATCATTCTCCACCTTTTGCGTTTAGAGAAGAAAAATGATCTCAAATGCGCACAATGTAGATGTTTTTGTGGTAATGTAGTACGACTCTCAAGCACACAATGGTTACAACTACTACTACCACTAATATAATTAATACGTTCACAGTAAGAAATAAACAATAATAATTGTACACATTTGTAAAATTCTGTGGTCGCTACAGTATATCCCTGTCTTTTCAGATAAATGCATGTACCTGAAGGGATTACAACAATATTTAGCTTTTTTTTCTGCACCTCACCTGTCTGACTGCAGACAGGATTAGTTGTAAAATAAAAATGCTAAGACATATTTTTCACTGCTCTTAGCATAGACTATTCATCATCGATGAACTCTTTGTTAATCCGTCCTCAAGCAACAATGTCTTGTCCAATAACTGGGAGCATTATTGCAGAGAAGAGATGCCTTCAGAGAACGTACCTGACCATTTAACCTAGAGGTAAACTAAAGTAAACTGTGCCACCCATTTCCTACAAATACCAAGCTCAGAACGGAGATGGAGACTAGGAAGGGATCCACACTCTATTGTTCTAAGATGGCCGGCTGATTAAAAAAACATCTTTCCCTTTAATTGCTTTGAACATAAAACACAGAAAATCCCCCCGCTGCTCAGGGCTCCCAGCCTCCAAGAAGTAGGATTTTGGTCATGATTGATTGTTTACCTCTTTAAATGCGTTGTTGGATGCTAAGGCCAAACTATTATAGTAAATCCGGGAGGATAGAGGAGAGGACAGGGTTGGGGCTGTTCCCTGGTGCCAGTGGTAAAGCCCGTTGACATTGTAATCGACCTAGACCCGGGCCGCCTGGCCACACAAACACCCCCTTGAGACGCCATTGTTATGAGGGGACACAGTGGGCAGCCACACTGTAGGCTATTCTCTATTGTGGTTTTAAAATACGGTGGGTAATGTGATGCAACTGTTTGATGGTTTTAATAATGATAATTATGTCTTCCCAGCATATAGGCTTTCTATGGTACATACCCCTTCCCTGTAGCTTCTTGTACTTGTGTAGGTCATAGGGAAGTTGAAATGGCCAAGGCTATCTGATTATTGAGTTGTATATTTATTACTGCACCATGTTTATTAGGATATTTACACATGCCGTATGTTTTAATTTACTCAATTATAATATTTGGTCATTATAATTCAGCTGTTTGAAAGTCCAACATTGATGATCCCACATACTGTCTCGAGCCACAACAAATATTCCAATAGTATATATTTTCTGTTGATAACCATGAATTTGAAAGATGAGCAATTTCCCTTTGTCCATTCCTTAGAAAATCCACAGACATACCATGAATGGATCGTTTCATCATCATAGACTCATTTTCCCAAGCAACCAGTGACCAGTCTAATATTTTGTCTGAATCCATCTGAACAGTATGAATAGAGATACATACTCATGAATGTTTTTGACTCACTTTCAGACTTATCAACTCCATATTGACAGCTGAAAGGTCACGATTCATAATAATATATGCCATTTAGCGTATGATTTAATTCAAAACGACCTACAACAGCAATGTACGCTGACACGGTCGCCAGGTGTACGGTGCTGGCTTCCGGGTTAAGCGGGCATTGTATCAAGAAGCAGTGCGGCTTGCCTGGGTTGTGTTTCGGGGGGCGCACGGCTCTCGACCTTCACCTCTCCCGAGTTTGTACGGGAGTTGCAGCGATGGGACAAGACTGTAACTACCAATTGGATACCACGAAATTGGGGAGAAATAAATACATTTTAATCCCACTTTGTAACACAATAAAATATGAAGAAATCCACGGGTCTGAATACTTTTTCAAGTCACTGTATATTAGATTAAGCTACAGTATTAAGCTACAAGTATAGAAATAAATATGCGGTGTCTATTGTTAGGTTAGGTTCTGAGTAAAAACTCACGGACAACTAGAAAAAGTTCAAACCAAGTTTATTCACCCACTGGGTCATACAGCTGCAAAGGCAAAGACGTTTACACAAGCACATACATTTATATTTATACTAGGCGGACTCAACTCCTTGCACATCTAGACAGCCGATACATCTCTGTTGCAAGGTCAGGAACTTAATTGTTCCTTTCACTGGTGTATTCATGGCCCTGCCTGAGGCTAGAACCTTCGTGGGCGTGGAAGTATATGTGTGTGTAACAGGACTGTTCCTTCTCACTTCATCTGACCTGACCTAGGGCCGAATTCCTCACTCCTCCCTAATCCACGACTGTCCTACCTTATCAGTGACTGAAACCAGACTGTTGCCCTTTGCATGCCTTCTTAGGAGCCATGTTTTGGCAATGTAAACTTTCTGCACTCCCCCTTCCTCACTCAGTAACTTTCCATACACCTTCTTATCCACCCTCCATTGATCCCAACACATACATTCTTTATACATGTAAAGTAATCCATAAATTCTAGTCTGGTAGCGTGAATAAATATATTTCAATCTAGAATACAACAGTCCCTCCTTTTTTTTCAAAACTGTTCAACATATAAACTTTGAAATTACTCATGAATGAACAGAAAAGAAAACATGATTAATATTCTCAGTTGATTTTAAAAAAAGAAAAGAAAATGCAAATACAAATATGACATCAGATACTCCCTACCGTTCTTCTTATCAGTAGGGAGTATACATTCTTGCACCTTTCCTCGGTCTATTGTTAATTATCCGGACTCATACACAAAGAGCTATTTGAGAATAAGCGACCCATTCATACTCAATTGAATATATATAGAAAAATATGACGTGACTCTCCGCCAATAATTACATATAGAGGATTGGAGGATTCTAAATTAAAACCAAAAGCCGCCTCATGGGTCTCCCGGTGGCGGCCGTCATGGTTATCGAACCTACATCTGTAGCAACGCATTTTGCACTGCGCCACTCAGGAGGCCCCATCCACAAAGTATCAAAATACAGAGAGGTGTTGATAAAGGTATATTGTCCTGCTAATAGCCCATAATGGTATATTATAATACTGTACATGGTGTTCAGGTCAGGATAACCAAGCCATTTCTTTATTAAAGACTATCAGAAAGAATGTTGGTACTTATTTATTTTGATCCAAAGCCATGAATGAGTGAGTCACTCAGCTTTTTGTAGGTTCCGGGCTATATGACTGTGCCATCAACTTGATAATATATAACAATATTTTGGAGGTATTTTCGTGAAAAAAATCTGAATAAAGGCCAAAATAATATTTGTAAAAGCCAAAACATTATTTCTGTTTTTAGAGGGATTGAAACGCTGGGCCAGTTGTGCGCCACACTATGGGACTCCAAATCACGGGCGGATGTGATATATAATAATAATAATAATAATAATAATAATAATACTGTTTGTTGTATTATTTGTTTTGTATTTTCTGGTGGATTAAACTGAAATTGCAACCAATCACAGCCAGTTGTGATACAGCCAACCTAACTAAGAAATACATTTGAGGATAGAATTCTCCCCCTACCCTCCTTCTAGGCAAGTCTATTGTCCAGCTACCTGCTAATAGCCATAATGGCGCTGTGCAACATGACTGTGTGTGTTTGAAAGAGTATTTTCCAGGAAGCAACTACTTTTTTACCTTCATTAGACAACGTTTTTTCCAATATTTATGCCTGTCTCACCAGCAATGCCAACTGGCTATGGACCAATGCATCAGCTGTCGCTCGTATCTCTGCCCTCAGATGATGTTTCTCTTTCTGCTGGTCTGCCTTCAATGACTCAATCTCGGGCACCTTCATCAGATGAGCAGAATGGTACCGCCCTGAGACCCATAGATTTTTTTTTTTTTTCTTATTTCACCTTTATTTAACCAGGTAGGCCAGTTGAGAACAAGTTCTCATTTACAACTGTGACCTGGCCAAGATAAAGCAAAGCAGTGAGACAAAAACAACAACACAGAGTTACACATGGGATAAACAAACGTACAGACAATATTACAATAGAAAAAGTCTATGTACAGTGTGTGCAAATGTGTAAGATTAGGGAGGTAGGGCAATAAATAGGCCATAGAGGCGAAATAATTACAATTTGGCATTAAGACTGAAGTGATAGATGTGCAGATGATGATGTGCAAGTAGAGATACTGGGGACGAGGTAGTTGGTGTGCTATTTACAGATGGGCTGTGTACAGGTACATTGATCAGTAAGCTGCTCTGACAGCTGATGCTTAAAGTTAGAGAGGGAGATATAAGTCTCCAGCTTCAGTGATTTTTGCAATTCGTTCCAGTCATTGGCAGCAGAGAACTGGAAGGAAAGGCGCCCAAATGAGGTGTTGGCTGTTTTCTGCTGGGGGCATGTTTTCAAAATGCCCCCAGCTGTCCATCCAGTGTTGCCAACTAATTTTCAGGGGAAGTTGCTAGAGGCAGGTCAATTTGTTGCTAAAAGTTGCTAAATGGCATTGTGATATCATTGCGTAATAACGTAAAACTGCGCCATTACGTATAATACACAATAACGTTACTCAAGTTGACTGGCCATCTCGGCGAAAAATATGATTTGACATTTGTTAGTTTAGATTTGTTTGTTCATCACATATTTGTATTTGTAAATGTAATATAAACACAACACATTTTATATGATCAGATGTTTTTATTTTTAAACACAACACATTTAATTATTGAACAATTACACATTACACATTATTGAACAATTACATTTTATTTATTTTCTTTTTATCTAGTAAACCTACACATTCTGAACAAGTATAGTTTTAAGCAGTGTATTGGTAGTTAGTTATCGTGCCTGGCTGAAAAAGTCAGCAGCAGATGCTCAGCTCGTGCACAGGCAGCTGCAGTCAGCCAACAATGATTTGCAATTTGCGGAAATTTCTGCTGGTCGGCTGCTGCCTGTGCACGAGCTGAGCGCCTGCTGCTGATGTCACTCACAATGCACTTTTGCAGCCAGGCACGTGTGTTGTGACAGAGTGTGTGACAGAGAAAATCGTTTTTTTGTCATTTAGGGGGAAAATCCGTGCATTTTAGCGTTTGGGTCACTTTTCAATAGTAGTTAAAAGTTCCAAATACATTTTTAAAAGTAGCTAAATGTGTTGCTACTGTACATTCTTTATTGTAACCACAATGTCACAAATAATTTGTATCTACCTTTCCAATTACTTTTAGAGTTTGGGATTTACAAATGTGTGCTTTTCATGTCATTTTTCATTAAATCCAATTTGGATTTAAGTATAAATTTATAGTGACGCCTTTAGTGAGAGGTCTCATGCTTTAATATTTAATAATATCTGCCCTCCAAATTCATATCTAAGGGGCATTTTTTGCGCCATTATTAGTTATGTTGTTTTAGTTTGATCGTGCAGACTGGCACCAAGAACTGCGGGAACGTTTCCCTAGTAAGCGCCATTATTAGTGCAACGCCCCTTAAAGTGTTGCTCTGTGCTACCCAGTGGGGCTGGATGGGGGTCCACCCCCCCTCCCCCTTCCTCCTCCTCCCATTCCCATGGGCTAGGTCCATCTTCTGTGCACGGCTCTGTGGCCCATCCCGTGCTCCCTGCCCTCGTGCCTTGAACCCGTGCCTTGAACCTTGTGCCCCCACCGCTATTTCAGTGGATACAGCTAGAGAACTGCAAGGCAATCCCATTGTGCGCCACTCGGGAGCCATGACCAATATGACCAATATATATCGTACTGCTCATAACAGGGTTAATAATATATCTGTGTGAATATACAAGGGGCTTTTATATATCAAAAAAGATAGAAGGACCAAGGCACAAAACAACGTTTTTAAAAAAACAACGCATTTTGGCTGCATGGCCTTCGTCAGGGAGTACAAAGAAATAATACAATGTCCTGTTTTAAAACAATTATTTATTTGTACTACCTGACGAAGGCCATGCAGCCAAAACGCGTCGTTTTTTTTTTAACTTTGTTTTGTGCTTTGGTCCTTCTATCTTTTTTGATATATAAAAGCCCCTTTAAAAAAAATAAAAAACTTGGTTTCTATTGAACATGCCATACTAATAAAGGAATTTTAATCAATTATATGAAGAGTGCAATGGTCCTTCTTTCTTTTTTGATGACCAATTCACCCCGTTTACCAAAGAGCATCTTCTGTCTACCAAAATGTACTATTGTATACCTTAGTAGCACTTCCTTTCCTCCTCTTTCAACAGGCTTTTATATAATTCTAAATTAATAATAATAATAATCGCTTTGTCTAAAAAATAACAATATTTTTTACATTATTTCGTTTTCAAATAACATAAAATGAGCGAGAAAAAGGCCATTCTTGAACATGGTGAGACATTGTTATTAATTTGTAAATAAAGCCAGTTTGTTATTTAGAATTATTTATTTCTGTTTTTAGAAGGAGAGAAACCAAAAACCTACAGTCATCTCATGGGTTTCAGCAACTGTAGCAACACAGCTTGCACTGCGATGCAGTGTCTCAGACCGCAGCGCCATTGTGACCGGTCAGGAGTAGGTTACAGTACTACAGAGACCCAGTAGCGCCTTGGGACCCAAAAGGATAATCAGTGCTCTAACTCCCCCTTGCGCTGGTGTGGAGCAATGAAGTAGGGATGCAGGGTACCGTACAAAACCACAAAATTACCTCTAAGTCCCGCAGCATAATTGCAGTGGAGCAACCACTGTAGGGACACCCCATCCTCTCCTGGAAGAGAAAATGTACATTTTGTTAGTTTTCACTATGCTGAGTCTTAATCAGCAACACAAAAGTTTTAATTGCGGACAAAACAAAACATGATCAATTCTGTTCACCGGATGTGCACTGTCCTCCCTCCACTCATTAATCATTTGTGTTTTAATCCATCCAAATGTTTACTGCATATACTATTACCAATCTTCGTTGGACATTCCCTATTTGCTTCACAATTCCTTAATGTCTACTATTTTAAGACTAATATGCACTGAATCCAGACAGATAACTTTTTTTGGCACATTGTAGTGGAAGCAGTGTTATACAAACCCATTTATTTAGCCTATACCACCCTCAGACACAGCGTCATTCCTCTCGCCACAGAGTCTAATGATTTACTCCAGTACATGACTGGTCTCTTTTTCTCCCATGATTTTGCATAACCACCGCACTACAATGCCCTTCTTACTCATGAACAACATTTATAAAGATCATTTTAGGTTTGGTAACCCCAATGGCGCTTACTGGTGCTTGACAGAATTCCTTTTTTAAACTCTACAATTACAATTGTTTCTTTAACTCTACAAACAATTCCTCACAATATTATCTCCACTCTAATTTCTCATGAGAACACCTCCTCCCTTTCGTCAATTCCATAAAGCAATTTCAGAATAAGATGGAATAAAGCGTCTCACGAGATTAAAAACCCCCAAGGTTTAGTGAGCATGCAAGGAGTGTTTGGCCGTGCCCATTTTTAACTTGTTACCTTTTAGAATTCATTCCCCTGGCATTTCACATAGATTATCCAACCCCAAAACTGGTTCCACACCCATCGTCATGTAAAAAGCTCCTGGTATTGTTACTGGCCCAATGGTCAGAGACATGGATAGTATTTGTAACGCTTTCGATTCTGCCCCTTTACCTCGCTAAATGTAATACTTTTTGCTGCCGCAAATTTTGCTTATTTCTCATCGTAAGAAATCAGTGATATTTAACCACCGGTATCTAATAAGAAGCTGTGTCAGACGTGGCCTCCTACATCTTCTTCCAATTAGAAACTGTCCTCTCGCCGAACCACAATCGAACATACAGCCACTCCTATGTCAAGCTCCCCTGCCTCGTTGTTCTCAAGAGTGTCTGCTGCTGTTCTTTTGTTAATGCGGCAAGCGCCTGCATCACAGCATTCCCTCCAGAGGGAGCGGGTGCAGTAGGCTCCAGTACTACCCTATACTCATTCTTCCAATGACCGACGGTCCCACATCTAAAACAGGGAGGTATCCCCCTGTGCCCTTTCCTCTCTGATTCTTTGTCTTACCTTGGCCATTGAAACCACTGTTAGTGACGTTCACTGCGGCTGTATTAACCGAAGTGAACGAAATTAGATTCCATTCTCAAAGCCTCCTGCACTATTTCATCCCAGTGAGAATGTTGGTAGCCATTTTTATAACAGGTTTTACACTTGCCATCAAAACAGACGTACAAATTATATCAATGTACTCACGTACCCAGTCTTTTTGATGCTGAATACATCTACTAATCTTGTTTTTTTGGTTCTTCTTTTTTGTTGATAGAACGCTGACATCAAAACGCTGGTGTATTGAGCTTTTGATTGATCTTTATGTCATTGTGCCAACTCACAATAGCATCTCTGAATTCTTTATTAGATTGAATTTTCCGTCAGCAGGGAAGTGCTCACCAATCTTATCCAGTTTGCTAAATTTTTCCCAATCGAGCCAAATTGGTAGAATGCTTGTGCGCCTATTTCAGCGCCTCTGTGGCTTTGTTAAACTTTTCTTCCTCTAGCCCCTCTTTAAAGAGAGAATCGGGGCCACCTGTCTCCATTTCAATAGTTATTACCTCTCCCGACGGTGTCCAGGGTGTTTAGATTTCCTCACCAACAGCTCTAAAATACGCCATTTAAAAAAAAAAATGTAGGTAGTGAGACACACTTCCCAGAGAGTAGTTATGTTATAGGTACCAAATAATTTGGTCACGGCACCAGATACCTTGTATTAGAACCAATACTGAAGCGTCTGCCAATTTACTACTGAAGAATACGGGATACCTAATGTCTTATACCAGTGTCACGCTTCAAATAATACTGTTGTTGACAACACACATAACCAAAATGATTCAGAGTTGTCTTCCTATTTCCACATAATCTGTCACAGTTCCACGCCCCTACAGGACATAAACCAACCTCTCTCCTTATTGCTACTGCTAATACACACAAATTATGTTCAAACAACGTTCAAATATCTTTTCTAACCATGGATGCGGCTCTCCTCCAGAATTTATAGACAACCTTCAATCAGCATCCACATTCCCTCCTTTGTCCTTCTCTTCAACCTACCGTACTAGTACACAAGCATTACAATTTATCCTTACACACACACATACTGTACACACTCTACTGCCTTTACAGGTCTAGCAGAGAACCAACCCCACTCGGGATTTACCCCCTAGGACTTACACTCTGCAGGTACAAGTCTGCTCAGACTTACATTCCGGGACTTACCCTATACTTTTGGCAATTGCAGTAACCAACATACTCAGGATTTACCCCCTATGGACCAGCCTGCTCAGGCATACCTTCTGGGACTTACTCTATACCATAAATCTACGACCGGTCGTAATACAATGAGACTACTGAAGAGGCTCAGGCTTTCTAGATACAGTGAGGGAAAAAAGTATTTGATCCCCTGCTGATTTTGTACGTTTGCCCACTGACAAAGAAATGATCCGTCTATAATTTTAATGGTAGGTTTATTTGAACAGTGAGAGACAGAATAACAAAAAAAAAAATCCAGAAAAAGACGTGAAAAATGTTAGAAAATGATTTGCATTTTAATCAGGGAAATAAGTATTTGACCCCTCTGCAAAACATGACTTAGTACTTGGTGGCAAAACCCTTGTTGGCAATCACAGGGGTCAGACGTTTCTTGTAGTTGGCCACCAGGTTTGCACACATCTCAGGAGGGATTTTGTCCCACTCCTCTTTACAGATCTTCTCCAAGTCATTAAGGTTTCGAGGCTGACGTTTGGCAACTCGGACCTTTAGCTCCCTCCACAGATTTTCTATGGGATTAAGGTCTGGAGACTGGCTAGGCCACTCTGTTCAACAGTCTAATGGTAATAGAAGTTTTTCAACAGTCTGATGTTCTGGTAATAAAAGCTGTTCAACAGTCTGATGGTCTGGTTGTAATGCGTCTGTGTGATGCTGGTGTAGAGGAGTCAGGCGCAGGACAGCAGATATGAGTAATATAGCAATTTACTCAAAGATAATGACAAAACACAACAAAAATAAAGCCAAGCCCACAGTACGGATACAATAAACACACACTCACAAACAAACATGGGGGAACAGAGGGTTAAATAATGAACAATTAATAGTGGGATTGAAACCAGGTGTGTAAAACCAATGGAAAATGAAAAGTGGATCGGCGATGGCTAGAAAACCGGTGAAGTCGACCGCCGAACGACGCCCGAACAAGGAGAGGGACCGACTTCGGAAGAAAGTCGTGACACTGGTAATAGAAGCTGTTCAACAGTCTGATGTTCTGGAAATAGAAGCAGTTCAAGAGTCTGATGTTCTGGAAATAGAAGCTGTTCAACAGGCTGACGGTATGGTAATAGAAGCTGTTCAACAGTCTGATGTTCTGGTAAAGGAAGCTGATCAACAGCCTGAATGTAACAGAAGTTGTTCAAAAGTCTGATGTTCTGGATATAGAAGCTGTTCAACAGCGTGATGGTCTGGTAAAATAATTTGTTCAACAGTCTGATGGTCTGGTAATAGAAGCTGTTCAACAATCTGATGGTCTGGTAAAAGTAGGCCGTTTAACGGTCTGATGGTCTGCTAATAGAAGATGTTCAACAGTCTGATGGTCTGGAAAAAGGAGCTGTTCAACAGTCTGATGGTCTGGTATTAGAAGGTGTTCAACAGTCTGATGGTCTGGTGATAAAAGTTGTTCAACAGTCTGATGGTCTGGTAATAGAAGCTGTTCAACAGTCTGATGGTCTGGTAATAGAAGCTGTTAAACAGTCTGATGGTCTGGTAATAGAAGCTGTTCAACAGTCTGATGGTCTGGTAATAGAAGCTGTTCAACAGTCTGATGTTCTGGTAACAGAAGCTGTCCAACAGCTTGATGGTCTGTTAATGGAAGCTATTGAACAGTCTGATGGTCTGGTAAAAGAAGCTGTTCAGCAGTCTGATGTTCTGGTAATAGAAGCTGTTCAACAGTCTGATGGTCTGGTAATAGAAGCTGTTCAATAGTCTCAAGGTCTGGTATTAGAAGTTGTTCAACAGTCTGATTTTCTAGTAATAGAAGCTGTTCAACCATCTGATGGTCTCGTTAAAGGTTTTCAACAGTCTGATGGTCTGGTAACAGAAGCTGTTCAATATGTCTGATGGTCTGGTTAAAGGTTTTCAACAGTCTGATGGTCTGGTAATAGAAGCTGTTCAACAGTCTGATGGTCTGGTAATAGAAGTTGTTCAACAGTCTGATGGTCTGGTAATAGAAGCTGTTCAACAGTCTGATGGTCTGGTAATAGAAGCTGTTCAACAGTCTGATGGTCTGGTAATAGAAGCTGTTCAACAGTCTGATGGTCTGGTAATAGAAGCTGTTCAACAGTCTGATGGTCTGGTAATAGAAGCTGTTCAACAGTCTGATGGTCTGTTAATAGAAGCTGTT
>QNTS01000350.1:0-53332 GCA_003317085.1 Hucho hucho
TCCATATATTTATATGTACATACTCGTATTCATTCCTTTACTCTTGTGTGTATAAGGTAGTTGTTGTGAATTTGTTAGATTACTTGTTAGATACTACTGCATGGTCGGAACTAGAAGCACAAGCATTTCGCTACACTCGCATTAACATCTGCTAACCATGTGTATGTGACAAATAAAATTTGATTTGATTTGATTTGATTTGATGTAGTTATTAAACATACCTTTGTTGGTCTTGTAGTTATTAAACATACTTTTGTTGGTCTTGTAGTTATTAAACATACCTTTGTTGGCCTTGTAGATATTAAACGTACCTTTGATGTACATGTAGTTATTAAATGTACCTTTGTTGGTCTTGTAGTTATTAAACATACCTTGTTGGTCTTGTAGAAATTAAACGTACCTTTGATGATCTTGAAGTTATTAAACGTACCTTTGTTTGACTTGTAGATATTAAACGTACCTTTGTTGGTCATGTAGTTATTAAGCGTACCATTTTTGGTAATGTAGTTATTAAACGTACCTTTGTTGGTCTTGTAGNGACGGTAAATAAGACACTGTGCGACTTCTCGGGCGCGCGCCCTGGGTACTGTTGTCATCAAGGGGGGACCCACTAGTTTGGTCTTTTTCTCTGGTCTAAAGCATCCAAAATGGAGGAAAACACCATCTCGAGGCTGTTGACATCATAAGGAAGCGACGTGTACTGCATTCATATGGCCTTATATGGTCATTTTCATGAGGGAGGGGTTCCCAAATGAGCAATGTGTAAAAATCACTTTTTTCAGGACAGAAATTCCTCGGGGTTTTGCCTGCCATATCCGTTCTGTTTCACTCACAGACAAATGGTTAACAGTTTTGGAAAATTCAGAGTGTTTCCTATCCAATGGTACTAAATATATGCATATCCTATTTTCTGGGCCTGAATGGGAGGCATTTTACTTTGGGCACGCCAGGCTCTCCAAAAACGGTCACCTCATGCACTGCTCCCTAACAAGTTAACTAGGCAAATCAGTTAAGAACAAATTCTTATTACAATGACGGCCTACCCCAGCTAAACCCGGACGACGCTGGGCCAATTGTGCGCCGCCCCATTGCTATGCACGGCCTGTCTGCAACTTGAAACGTATCAACTATTAACTTGGGTCTGGCCCGAAGCTTGTGCTAGCAAACTTTCAACATTGTATAAAATATTCTTGCCCTCAGAGTTTCCCGCACCAGTGAGCTCCGGGACAGACACAGCTGTAGGCTATTTGAGCAAGGGATAAGAAGTAATCAGGTATTTTATAAGGTTTCCACTGGATAAGAGCATGACATTTTTCCCCTTCACACTGAGTGGTTATCGAAAGGGAGAGAGCTGGAAAGATTTTTCAAATACATTGAGGAACTATTGTCATTCTCAGTGGATGTAAAAACAGACTTTGCTGGCTTGCTGTTTGTGGTGAAAAAAACATTACGTTGAGAAGCTCCACAGCTTATCAGTGGTGGTGCGTTAAGCCAATCAGAAATACTAGTAAATGGAATTAAATAAACTAAAACGTGTTTCTCACAAGTGTAGCATAGATAGTGGCTCAGAAAACAACGTGTCCACTCCGAAAATGAGAATGGTAAAAGACTGTAATAATAATATATTGAATGCATTAACAGAAATTACCGTAACCAAACAAACATTGTAGGTAAAAAAATTATAGGAATGAACAGAAATGTACTACTGGTGATATACTGTATGTAATAGGGAATTGGTTGACACCAACAATCAAAACGCAAACAATTCACACAATGAAGTTATGAAACAATGAATGTGCAAATTGGCGGGAGAGAGAACATTCTGGAGAGAGACGTGCATTGTGCATTTTAGACACACTCCTTGTTCTTGGATTACGCCATCCCTGCGGCCTCCACAATGGATTAGTTAACAGAGATGGCCGCGATTAAGACGTGTTGCGTGCCACAACTAAAAAAATATATATTTAAACACACATATATATTTTTAGTTGTGGCACACACTCCCGAGTGGCGCAGCGGTCTAAGGCACTGCATCTCTGTGCTAGATGCGTCACTACAGACCCTGGTTCGATTCCAGGCTGGGGTAGGCCGTCATCGTAAATAAGAATTTGTTCTTAATGGACTTGCCTAGTTAAATAAAAAAATATATAAATAAAAATGTTTTATTTTTTAACTTATATATTCGCTACTGCTCGAAAAAAATCTAATTGGTTGACCAACAGCTTATCGACCAAACAATCGACGAATTGGGGTCAGGCCTACATAGATCCTGTTAAAACACACACAAACACACACAGTCTTGCACAACAAACCTTCTGGGGACACAAAATTCAGTCCCATTCAAAAATCCTATTTTCCCTAGCTGCTAACCCTAAAACTAATTATAACCCTAACACAATTTTAACCTTAACTCTAAAACGGCCTAGAAATAGCATTTGACCTTGTGGGGACTAACAAAATGTCTGAAATTTGTCAAATTTTTGTTTGTTTACTAATCTTCTGGGGATTTCTGGTCCCCACAAGTATAGTTCAAACACACACACACACACCTCAATTAGGTTTTAACACTAGCCTCTACCTAGTTCACTTCAATGTGCTTGTACATGTCTGGAAATGTGGGTGTGTGCATAGTACACACTACACAGCCAATGTGGTCATAGATGGGTGTTGGAGGAAGTGAGTGACTCACTAACAGGGCTGAGTCAAATGTACTCATGCTAAAATATATGCAATCAATGGAGTGAACATGCAAGGAGCGGTAACAACATTCACTCTTTGGGATTTGAATGGATAAATGGACATAGTAAGTTACATAACTGTATGGTTACAAACTAATTGAGTTTCCCATCTAGGATTGGAACATAGGTTTAAGACGATGTATGTGTAGTGTATGGCTACAGTGAAAAAGACTCACCACTGATGACTTTCGGCACACATAGGGTTCAGCTTTATGGCTTCCTCTCCAACTTTCTTCCCTGAGGGTAGGGAAGGAGGAAATGAATAAAGCTACTACAGGAAAACACGAGCTCAGTATACACAATACTAGGCATATATACACAGTATTAGGCATATATACAGCGCGTTCGGGAAAGTATTCAGATTTTTCCACATTTTGTTACGTCACGGCATTATTCTAAAATTGATAGAATTGTAATTGTAGAGTTTCTCACATTCTTCTCTGTAGATCCTCTCAAGCTAGGTCAGGTTGGATGGGGAGCATTGCTGCACAGATATTTTCAGGTCTCTCCAGAGATGTTAGATCGGGTTCAAGTCCAGGCTCTGGCTGGGCCACTCAAGGACATTCCGAGACTTGTCCCGAAGCAACTCCTATGCACCTAAAGACACTTAGACCACTCCTGTGTCTAGTCTCCCAGCCCATTATGCTGCCACCACCTTGCTTTAATCTAGGTTTAATCAGAGCAGAGAATCTTCTTTCTCATGGTCTAAGAGTCTTTAGGTGCCTTTTGGCAAACTCCAAGCAGGCTGTCATGTGCCTTTTCCTGAGGAGAGGCTTCCATCTGGCCACTCTACCATAAAGGCCTGATTGGTGGAGTGCTACAGAGATGGGAGAACATTCCAGAAGGACAACCATCTTCAGAGGAAATCTGGACCACTAACAGAGTGACCATCGGGTTCTTAGGAACCTTCCTGAACAAGGCCCTTCTCCTCCGATTGCTCAGTTTGGCCGGGCAGCTGGTTCCAAGAAGAGTCTTGGTGGTTCCCAACTTCTTCCATTTAAGAATGATGGAGGCCACTGGGTTCTTGGGGACCTTCAATGCCACAGCTTTTTTTTGGGGGGGTGTCCTTCCCCAGATCTGTGCCTCGACACAATCCTGTCTCGGAGCTCTACAGACAATTCCTTCGACCTCATTGCTTGGTTTTTGCTCTGACATGCAGTCAACTGTGGGACTTTTTATAGACAGGTGTGTGCCTTTCCAAATCATGTCCAATCAATTGAATTTACCACAGGTGGACTCCAAATCAAGTTGTAGAAACATCTCAAGGACGATCAATGGAAACAGGATGTACCGGAGCTCAATTTTGAGTCTCATAGCAAAGGGTCTGAATACTTATGTAAATAAGGTGTGTTTTCATTTTATTTTTTAAGTTTCTAAAAACCTGTTTTTGCTTTGTCATTATGGGATATTGTGCGTAGATTGAGGAGGAAATATATGTATTTAATCCATTTAAGGCTGTAACGTAACAAAATGTGGAAAAAGTACAAGTGTCTGAATACTTTCCGAATCCACTGTATGAGCGCAGGAAAAAAGATCATGCTGCAGGCAGCAAAGAGAAGAACTGATAATTGATTGCATGGCGCAAGAACGAATGCAATTAATGTATTATTGAATGTTATCGAGACATCTTTGTAGAACCAAAACATGCACACAACCTTTGCTCAATAAACTCAAAACACAAATCATTTGGGGTGCTGCAGTTTGCAAACGATATTGTGCTTATCACCCTCACGGCAGTCAAGCAATGCATTCCACCAAGAGTCGTTCACAATGTAGTCCGGTAGTGGCCACAACTAGACCTCAGTTCAAATGTATAAATAAATAATCTTATTTGTATACCTAGCAGTTAACAAAATGTACATTGTTTAAAGCATACTTTTACAAGTCTCAGACAGAAATGACAGCTCCACCAAGCCCCTTGCAGCAGAGATCTGTATATATTGATGAGATGCTCATGTCTCCGCCCTAACAAATGGGAGTCGTTGACCCAAAAGCGTCAAGGCAGGCGACAAGCTAAGATCCAATATAAGCCCATAGAAAGGCATTGGACTTATTTTGGACAGATTTTGGCGAGAGTGAAACCTCTCGCGTCGCCTCTTCCTTTCTGCTCATGGTGAACAACATGAAAAAGAGAGGCTTGTAGAATCATGACTCTTTCGAGTTTTCAGTTAATTGTTCGTTGGTAGGGAGTCCTGCGTGCTCTGGACTCAAATGAACGAAATAAAAATATTTATTTTGACTGAACGAGTCAAAGAGTCAGTAAAAAGAGCCGAACTACCCATCACTAGAAGCCAGGGGAAGTTCAATGGCAGAAATCAGATAAGAGGGGTGGAAACCCAGTGACGCCTCGCAACACGTCAAACAAACCACATGCTTTGCTTGGGCGGAGCTCCAAGAGTGCTCACCAGATTAGTGCCATAGCAGCAACAGTGCGTGCGGACTAAAAATGTTAAATGTTAACCAAAAAAAGCACTGGTGAGAAAACCAGTGTGCTGCAAAAGGTTCTAAAATGTTTATTTTTTTTCTGTTATTTTGAGATTACCTAAAGCTGCAGCAAGAGGGGAGAAATGGTATACACTGCTGGAGTGATTATTTGGCTGTGCAGGCTAGCACGAGGGACAAGAAGTAGCTAGCCACAATGAAGTTCGTTTTGAGAAAAGTCAGCTAAGCTACATAGGTATAACTAAACTCAGCAAAAAAAGAAACGTCCCCTTTTCAGGATCATGTCTTTCAAAGATCATTTTAAAAAATCCAAATACCTTTACTAATCTTCATTGGAAACACTGTTTCCCATGCTTGTTCAAGGACCCATAAACAATTAAATGAACATGCACCTGTGGAACGGTCGTTAAGACACTAACAGCTTACAGACGGTAGGCAATTAAGGTCACAGTTATGAAAACTTAGGACACTAAAGAGGCCTTTCTACTGACTCTGAAAAACACCAAAAGAAAGATGCCCAGGGTCACTGCTCATCTGCGTGAACGTGCCTTAGGCATGCTGCAAGGTGTGGCCAGTGCAATAAATTGCAATGTCCGTACTATGAGAACCTAAGACAGCGCTGCAGGGAGACAGGACGGACAGCTGATCGTCCTCGCAGTGGCAGACCACGTGTAACAACATCTGGACAGGATCGGTACATCCGAACATCACACCTGCAGGACAGGTACAGGATGGCAACAACAACTGCCCAAGTTACACCAGGAACGCACAATCCCTCCATCTGTGCTCAGACTGTCCGCAATAGGCTGAGAGAGGCTGGATTGAGGGCTTGTAGGCCTGTTGTAAGGCAGGTCCTCACCATCGCCTATGGGCACAAACCCACCGTCGCTGGACCAGACAGGACTGAAAAAAAGTGCACTTCACTGACGAGTCGCGGTTTTGTCTCACCAGGGGTGATGATAGGATTTGCATTTATCGTCGAAGGAATGAGCGGTACATCGAGGCCTATACTCTGGAGCGGGATCGATTTGGAGGTGGAGGGTTCGTCATGGTCTGGGGCGTGTGTCACAGCATCATCGGACTGAGCTTGTCGTCATTGCAGGCAATCTAAACGCTGTGCGTTACAGGGAAGACATCCTTCTCCCTCACGTGGTACCCTTCCTGCAGGCTCATCCTGACATGACCCTCCAGCATGACAATGCCACCAGCCATACTATTCGTTCTGAGCGTGATTTCCTGCAAGACAGGAATATCAGTGCTCTGCCATGGCCAGCAAAGAGCCCGGATCTCAATCCCATTGAGCTGTTGGATCAGAGGGTGAGAGCTAGGGCCATTCCCCCCAGAAATGTCCGGGAACTTGCAGGTGCCTTGTTGGAAGAGTGGGGTAACATCTCACAGCAAGAACTGGCAAATCAGTCCATGAAGAGGAGATTCACTGCAGTACTTAATGCAGCTGGTGGCCACACCAGATACTGACTGTTACCCTTTGTTCAGGGACACATTATTCAATTTCTGTTAGTCACACGTCTGTGGAACTTGTTCAGTTTGTGTCTCAGTTGTTGAACCTTATGTTCATACAAATATTTACACATGTTAAGTGTGCTGAAAATAAACGCAGTTGACAGTGAGAGGACGTTTCTTTTTTTGCTGAGTTTAGCTACCATTAGCTACTAGCTAGTTCCACTTCTCTCACGATTATAAAGCCAACAATATGTTAATAAAAATAGCCCAGTATCTAGCTTGCCCAGAGCCAGTGATACAGAGCAACCATGTACTGTCCATCTCCCTTAAACTCAACTCTGGACCTCAAAGCCAGTTATACTGCTAGTAACCAAAAAAAGGTGTTAAATCAAAATAGAGTTGAAGTCGGAAGTTTACATACACCTTATCCAAATAAATGTTTACTCAGTTTCACAATTCTTGACATTTAATCCTAGTAAAAATGTCCTGTCTTAAGTCAGTTAGGATCACAACTTTATTTTAAGAATGTGAAATGTCAGAATAATAGTAGAGAGAATAATTTATTTCAGCTTGTATTTCTTTCATCACATTCCCAGTGGGTCAGACGTTTACATACATTCAATTAGTATTTGGTAGCATTGCCTTTAAATTGTTTAACTTGGGTCAAACGTTTCTGGTAGCCTTCCACAAGCTTCCACAATAATTTGGGTGAATTTTGGCCCATTCCTCCTGACAGAGCTGGTGTAACTGAGTCAGGTTTGTAGGCCTCCTTGCTCGCACACACTTTTTCAGTTCTGCCCACAAATTTTCTATAGGATTGAGGTCAGGGCTTTGTGATGGCCACTCCAATACCTTGACTTTGTTGTCCTTAAGCCATTTTGCCACAACTTTGGAAGTATGCTTGGGGTCATTGTCCATTTGGAAGACCCATTTGCGACCAAGCTTTAACTTCCTGACCGATGTCTTGAGATTATGCTTCAATATAGCTACAATTTTTCTTCCTCATGATGCCATCTATTTCGTGAAGTGCACCAGTCCCTCCTGCTTCACGGTTGGGATGGTGTTCTTCGGCTTGCAAGCCTCCCCATTTTTCCTCCAAACAAAACGATGGTCATTATGGCCAAACAGTTCTATTTTTGTTTCATCAGGCCAGAGGACATTTCTCCAAAAAGTAGTGGCTTCTTCCTTGCTGAGCGGCCTTTCAGGTTATGTAGATATAGGACTTGTTTTACTGTGGATATAGATAATTTTGTACCTGTTTCCTCCAGCATCTTCACAAGGTCCTTTGCTGTTGTTCTGGGATTGATTTGCACTTTTCGCACCAAAGTACGTTCATCTCTAGGAGACAGAACGGGTCTCCTTCCTGAGCGGTATGACGGCTGCGTGGTACCATGGTGTTGATACTTGCGTACTATTGCTTGTACAGATGAATGCGGTATCTTCAGGCGTTTGTAAATTGCTCCCAAGGATGAACCAGACTTGTGGAACTCTACAATTTATTTGGCTGATTTCTTTGGATTTTCACATGATGTCAAGCAAAGAGGCACAGAGTTTGAAGGTAGGCCTTGAAATACATCCACAGGTACACCTCCAATAGGCTAATTGACATCATTTGAGTCAATCAGAAGCTTCTAAAGCCATGACATCATTTTCTGGAATTTTCCAAGTTGTTTAAAGGAACAGTCAACTTAGTGTACGTAAACTTCTGACCCACTGGAATTGTGATACAGTGAATTAAGTGAAAAAATCTGTCTGTAAACAATTGCTGGAAAAATGACTTGTGTCATGCACAAAGTAGATGTTACGTTACAGCCTTATTCTAAAATGTATTAACTTATTTTATCAATCTACACACACTACCCCATAATGACAAATTTGCAAATGTATAAAAAAAAAAAATACACAAAAAAAAATCTGATTTACATAAATATTCAGACCCTTTGCTATGAGACTCAAAATTGAGCTCAGGTGCATCCTGTTTCCATTGATCATCCTTGAGATGTTTCTACAACTTGATTGGAGTTCACCTGTGGTAAATTCAATTGATTGGACATGATTTGGAAAGGCACGCACCTGTCTCTATAAAAAGGTCCCACAGCAAAAACGAATTGTTCATAGAGCTCCGAGACAGGCACAGATCTGAGGAAGGGTACCAAAAAATGTCTGCAGCATTGAAGGTCCCCAAGAACACAATGGCCTCCATCATTCTTAAATGGAAGAAGTTTGGAACCACCAAGACTCTTCCTAGTACTGGCCACCCGGCCAAACTGAGAAATCGGGGAAGAATTGCCTTGTTCAGGGAGGTGACCAAGAACCAATGGTCACTCTGACAAAGCTCCAGTTCCTCTGTGGAAATGGAAGAAACTTCCAGAAGGAAAACGATCTCTGCAGCACTCCACCAATCATGCCTTTATGGTAGAGTGGCCAGACGGAAGCCACTCCTCAGTAAAAGGCACATGACAGCCTGCTTGGAGTTTGCCAAAAGTCACCTAAAGGACTCTCAGAACATGAGAAACAAGATTCTCTGGTTTTGAAACCAAGATTGAACTCTTTGGCTTGAATGCCAAGCGTCACGTGTAGAGGAAACCAGGCACCGCTCATTACCTGGCCAATACCATCCCTATGGTGAAGCATGGTGGTGGCAGCATCATGCTGTGGAGATGTTTTTCAGAGGCAGGGACTGGGAGACTAGTCAGGATTGATGGAAAGTAGAACGGAGCAAAGTATAGAGAGATCCTTGATGAAAACTTGCTCCAGAGCGCTCAGGACCTCAGACTGGGGCGAAGGTTCACCTTCCAACAGGACAACAACAACCCTAAGCACACAGCCAAGACAATACAGGAGTGGCTTCGGGACAAGTCTCTGAATGTCCTTGAGTGGCCCAGCCAGAGCCCGGATTTGAACTACTATCTAACATCTCTGGAGAGACCTGAAAATAGCTGTGCATTGACACTCACCATCCAACCTGACAGAGCTTGAGGAGATCTGCAGAGAAGAATAGGAGAAACTCCAAATACAGGCGTGTCAAGCTTGTAGCGTCATACACAAGATTAGAGACCGTAATCGCTGCCAATTGTGCTTAAACAAAGTACTGAGTAAAGGTTCTGAACACATTTCAGTTTTAATTTTTTAATACATTTGCAAAAATGTCTAAAAACCTGTTTTTGCTTTGTCATTACGGGGTATTGTGTGTAGATTGATGAGGGGAGGAAGTCAGGAAGGTAGGTATAGGAGAGAGAATTAGAGCAAAATAAAGCGAGAGATTGTTCCTTTTTTTTGTTTAAGTCTCACTCTTTACATTTTTTTATCGTACCAAAATGTGGAAAAAGTGAAGGAGTCTGAATACTTTCCGAATGCACTGTTCACTTAGTTTTACCTACATTCAATACTAATTTCAGGTCAATAAAGTTTTTCTGTAATACAATGAAGGCAAACTGTTCCTAATTTTGTATACTCAGTGTTGATGCCATATGATAAGCTGCAAAATTGATTGAGATAGCTGATACACTGAGACAGTGACAAATAAAACATATTGGAGATAAGAATATTTCGAAGATAAAAACAAAGCAAACACAGAGCATGAGAGGTCAGAGTACGAGAGGTTAAGAGGACGAGAAGTCAATAGAGTAATAATGATCAATGGAAATAGTGGTTTTTCTGTCATAGGTAATTAATGAGCAATGGGTCAGAGACATGGGAGGAATTTGTCATATATATATATATATATTCAACCTGAAATAGGATACTTGTTATTTTTCCATTGGCCCAGTTTTATTGGAAGGAATTCTAATTGGTCAACCACAGGCTAGGGCTGGGTTATAAACGACATCCTGTCCCTTTGTTCACTGGAGAGAACCACAGGAGAGAATCACTGAGGACAGGGAAGGAACGACCATCTACCTCTCAGCATACAATCTATGATTTATCCTCTTTGAATAAACCTATTTTCCTTCCCCTGCTTTGGGGTCTGTGTTAAAGAATAACATCAACTAGAGCTTACAACTAGACAAAAAGGAAATGTTAATTTGAGAATACAACACAGAAACAAAGACAGAACCACTTCCCCTCTTTATTGCAGGATTGTGATATGTGATTGGTCAACATTGCCATTTTGAATAATAGTTTAACAACCAAAACAAGTTTAAACACTTCACTACAAAATGTACAAATAAGCTAACTCGTATGTAAAGACTAGACATCTTAGTCTAAACAATAGATAATTGAGTAGTAATAAGTAGGCAACTATAACTAAAGCATCATTTCAAGTTAACAAAAGAACTCCATACCAGCGGTGGCCAACCTTGCTCCACTGATCCCTGATCTACTTGGTGAGCAGACTTCTGTTCCAGCCCAGCAATAGCACACTTGATTATCAACTCATTATTGATGGGCTGAAACAGAACCCTGCACACCCAGCAGACCTCCAACAATGGTTGGACTGCTCCAATTATAATAGGTTTATACATTGTGTGTGTGATGTTTAACAGTATTTTTGTATACAACATGTGCGAATATAGGTAGGCCTACACATATATCCCATGGCATATAGGTGGGCCTACCCATGTTAGCAAATGTTCTATACAAAAATACTGCTGGTATACCCAGTTGCTTTGTGAGATGGTGTTCAAGTTCACAGTTTGCCATTGTTATGTAAATGTAAGATGAAAAGTACCAGGGCCCTGGCTTTGGCCCCAAGTGAGAGCAGGTCTGCCGGAGCCATGGCCCAGTGAGACACGGGTGCCGGCCAGTGTAGATGGAAACCGAAAAGTCTGAGCCTTTTGGGTAAAACACTGGGGTAGATCCTGTATGGATATGCACCATTAGTCTCTTGGGACATTCATTGGGACTTCTCGCTTCATCTGCAAACACAGGCTTTCACAGCGCTCCATATCTCAGGACAGAAAACATAAGAAACAGGCTTCATTATACTCAAATTAGACTGAAAATCACTGAATATTATGTTGGTATTACAGTATCTCTGTCCTCAAAGTTTTTCACTCTAGTACTGTAACTGGATCTGTAACCTTTTCATAATGTCCTCCCACAAAGTTACCTGCCCTATCCAGTTGCCTAAGCTCTCCCTTCACTGAGACCTGGAGCTGAAATTTCACCCTCTTCCATGGATGTTATCTACAAATATATTTGGAGACTATAAATTTAAAACAATGATTACATCAAGATAGCTAGGTAATAGAACGTTAGCTAGCTGCTGACATTTAATTAAACAGTGTGTAAAGTTAGCTAGCTTGCTAGCAGCTCAGTTGAGTTACCCTACTTTTAAAAATGTATTTACTTACTTGAATAGGTCCTCCCACTGCCTGTTTTTGGGTCCTTACAAAAAATAACAAATGGGCAAGATTTTTTCATTGGCAGCAAAGCGCAGCCATGTGGATGAATGGAGACAAAAAGTGTGTGTCACCAGAGCAGTTTAGAACGTGTTGTGACGTTTGACTTTACCAGCGTAATCCACTTTCAATAAATATAAATCGCAGACTGTCAGCCACACTTGATAACTTGAAAGCTAGCACACGTAACAACTCTACAAACTGTGTCCTATGGAAAATAGTGAGGCACATAACACACAGCACCTCTTCTATTGGCATCTGGGGGAGGGTTCTTGAAATGTAACATCCAATTAAAATCTTGCTACTGGGAGCCTGTGGACTATTCAAATCATTTTTGCAATACAAAAAATCTCAGAGGGAGGCATGACAATGATATGATTTTGGTGGTATGGCAACGAGAGACTAGTTACAGTGTAACACAAGACATGCAAAGAGCGTTGAGAGCTGTAACTTTGCTAACAAGCAATGCAGGGGTATTTGGCAAAAGCAGGGAAAAAAGAAAAGCATGCAAGCATAATGCATTAAACATTTTTTGGGGGGAGGGAACACCTCTGTTCACTTGGAAGTGGTGCATGCAATCACAGCTGTATAGTACAAACATTATGGGTTGTATGTTCAAAGAGAATAAATCATTATTTATTGCCTTTTATAGAAGCTATTTTAGAGAGAGAGGTTTCTGTTTTGACAACAGCATTACGTCATACTATACTGCACATCTGAAAAGCATGAAAAGATCACGGTTATATGTAGTGTTGTTTTGGCCAAACTAAGAATAAGATAAGATGCTGGATGGATTGCCCACACACAACTGGGTCTTAATTCCTTAAGATAATTTAATATGGAGGAATAGACCCTGTCAATTGTTCATCGTGCATTATTGGTGATGCACATATAGTTGTGAGTACTTCATCATAAGCCTTCGGGTGACAGAAGACACGTGCTCAAAAACGTAGCCAAAACTCAGATCCTGCCAATTCGCTCTGTGGCCACATCTCAAACTGTCTGACTGAGGTCATAGTATGGATACTAGAGGTTCATGCCAACTGGGTTAGTTTTCCAGGTGTCATTCAGTTCAGGACTACTTTCAGGCCACTCCGAGAAGTGGACAATGCCAACAAGTGAGTGGCCTGCAGAACCAGCTGTGCAAATTACCTTACATGGCTCCAATACCAGGAGCTGCTAGGAGCTGTTATGGTTGCACATTTCTGGACACAAACCTCAGAATTAGGGGATTTCTGAAAAAAAAAACTGGCCATTTTCAGAAAGCTTCTGGAATTGTATAACCCTAATCGTTGGTAAATGGTGTGAATGCTAAGGATCAAGGGTCAGTATGTGGTTTATTACCAGTCTCTGCATGGGTCTTCTTCTGCTCTAGGTTGGTAGTGATGTCATGAACATCCACGTAGGCCCGAACTAGTCGCCATAAGAACGTAGTGTTCTGTCCAAACTGAAGAAAAGAGGTGTCAGTGTCAATAAACTTGATATTATTGCCCTTTATTTGGAGGCAGGCTTCCCCTAGGCGCTCTTCTGCGCCGACCTGGATTCAAATAGTATTTGCTTTCTTTCAAATACTGTAAGCACCGTTGGATTAGGCCTGTCTACAGTGCCAGATGGGCAAGATTTGCTCTTTCGGAACTATTTAATTTGTTGCATTTCACCAAGCAAACCCAAGCAAGCTCAATCAAGCGCATGTGACATTTTTTTGAAAGAAAGCAAATACTATGTGAACCCATGTCTGCTACTGCTGTGATTTATAACAAATACAGATATCTACTAGCCCTAGGACATCCGAACTCAAGACTTGGACAGTTGGTTGATGTGGCCCACCTCCTCCCTCTTATCCAGCATGGTGCGGAGGCACTCCCTCTTGTCTCCATCGCTGCCGTTGTGTAGAGCGTCCACCCTCTCCAGGAGGGCTGAGAACTCCTCCAGAGGCTTGATCACAGTCACTTCATACGGACTCTGACCCTCCTCAGCCTCAATCTGCTCTTCTTCCTCAGAGTCGGTTAAAGCTGTTATGTACCTGAAACACAAGAAGCATTCCTTAGGACCACAGCCTACACCTTCCTAATATTGAGTTGCACCCCCTTTTGCACTCAGAACAGCCTCAATTTGTCAGGTAATGGACTACATGTTGACTCCAATGCTTCCCACAGTTGTTTCAAGTTGGCTGGATGTCCTTTGTGTGGTGGACCATTCTTGAGACACACGGGAAACTTGTGTGAAAAACCCAGCAGTGTTTCAGTTCTTGACACACTCAAACCAGGTGTGCCTTGCACCTACTACCGTACCCTGTTCAAAGGCACTTAAATATTTTGTTCTGCCCATTTATCCTCGGAATGGCACACATACACAATCCATGTCTCAATTGTCTCAAGGCTTAAAAATCCTTATTTAACATGTCTCCTCCCCTTCATCTACACTGATTGAAGTGGATGTAACATCGATAAGGGATCATAGCTTTCACCTGGATAGTCTATGTCATGGAAAGAGCACTGTTCCTAATGTTTTGTACATTTAGTGTATATTCTCAGTTCCCTTGGGATGTGTTTTCATAGTAAGCATAGGTGGGAGGAAGATGTACTAAAGGTGGTTCAAACTAGGGTTGAAGATTTTCATACCGTTACTGTACCATACCGGGGTATACGGTATTACCGGCAGTGCAAACAATGTAATTACGCACAAAACAAATTTAGGCAGCAGGGATCTTGATCCAGGAGGGGATTGATTGCTGTAACCAAGAAGCTTGATCTTGCAAGCTAGTAAGTTAGCAAACCAAATGCATAGCTGGAGCCCTGAGGTGGAGATCATTCTCTAAGATGTGCCAAATAAATTACATTTAGTGTAGCATGCACCAACAGGCTATTCCTAAAATGTAGACCCGCGTTGTAAATAAGAATTTGTTCTTAACCGACTTGCCAAGTTACATTTTATTTAACTAGGCAAGTCACTTAAGAACACATTCTTACTTACAATGACGGCCTAGGAACAGTGGGTTAACTGCCTTGTTCAGGGGCAGAAAGATACATTTTTACCTTGTCAGCTCGGGGATTCGATTTAGCAACTAGAGGTCGACCGATTATGATTTTTCAATGCCGATACCGATTATTAGAGGACCAAAAAAAGCCGATACCGATTAAAATCGGCCTATTTTCTTTATATATTTGTAATGATGACAATTTCAACAATACTGAATGAACACTTATTTTAACTTAATATAATACATAAATAAAATCTCAAATAAATAATGAAACATGTTCAATTTGGTTTAAATAATGCAAAAACACAGTGTTGGAGAAGAAAGTAAAAGTGCAACATGCCATGTAAAAAAGCTAATGTTTAAGTTCCTTGCTCAGAACATGAGAACATATGAAAGCTGGTGGTTCCTTTTAACATGAGTCTTCAATATTCCCAGTTAAGAAGTTTTAGGTTGTAGTTATTATAGGACTATTTCTCTCTATAGTATTTGTATTTCATAGACCTGTTCTTATAGGCACTATGCCAGCCTAATCTCGGGAGTTCATAGGCTTGAAGTCATAAACAGCTTGAAGCACAGCGAAGAGCTGCTGGCAAACGCAGGAAAGTGCTGTTTGAATGAATGCTTACGAGCCTGCTGCCTACCACCGCTCAGTCAGACTGCTCTATCTGTAAAATATCAAATTATAGACTTAATTATAATAAACACACAGAAATACGAGCCTTAGGTCATTAATATGGTAAAATCTGGAAACTATCATTTTAAAAACAAAACGGTTATTCTTTCAGTGAAATACGGAACCATTCTGTATTTTATCGAATGGGTGGCATCCATAAGTCTAAATATTGCTGTTACATTGCACAACCTTCAAATGTTATGTCATAATTATGTACAATTCTGACAAATTAATTACGGTCTTTGTTAGGAAGAATGGTCTTCACACAGTTCGCAATGAGCCAGGCAGCCCAAACTGCTGCATATACCCTGACTCTGCTTGCACAGAACGCAAGAGAAGTGACACAATTTCCCTAGTTAAAAGAAATTCATGTTAGCAGGCAATATTAACTAAATATGCAGGTTTAAAAAAAAAAATGTACTTGTGTGCTGATTTTAAGAAAGGCATTGATGTTTATGGTTAGGTACACATTGGTGCAACAGTGCTTTTTTCGCGAATGCGCTTGTTAAATCATCACCCGCTTGGCGAAGTAGGCTGTGATTCGATGATAAATTAACAGGCACCGCATTGATTATACGCAACGCAGGACAAGCTAGATAAACTAGTAATATCAACAACCATGTGTAGTTAACTTGTTGTGGAGCGGCAGCTGAGGGGTCGGTTTTGGAGAGTCTGGCGTGCCCAAAGTAAAATGCTTGCCACCCAGGCTCAGAAACTAAGATATGGACATAATTAGTACTATTGGATAGGAAACACTGAGGTTTCCAAAAGTGTTATCATTTTGTCTGTGAGTGTAAGAGAAGTAATTTGGCAGGCAAAAAAAGAGATTTTTCCATCCGGGAAATGTCATTCCTTTTGGCTTATAGCTCACTTTGAGGCACTGCCTATAAAAAGGTCTTTATACCAGGACCCTGGATGTAGTACCTACTGATTCCACTAGATGTCAGCAGTGTATAGGCAAAGTTTAATGGAAATCGGAACTAATGCGTTCTATTGAGAGAAGTTCTAGCCGAGGGACCTCTTTTTCAGTTGCACGTTTTTGAACGCACATTTTGCTGAGCGGTCCACTTTATTTGACTTATATAACGTTTAGGTGACCATCCAAGTGAAAGATTATCACTTTTATTCATAAAAGATAAGCTAAGGAAGCATTTTAAATCGTTTTTGTTTTGTTGAGGGAAAGTTTATAGGTATAGTTGAACGCGTTCTCGTCACATTGGATTTTNATTGTCTTCGTTGGACACTTAGGAAGCCCTCTGCAGACGTTCTACAAAAGGTAAGGCACAGGTTTTCCCTGTGAATTGCATTTTCTATCGACCGCGCTGGTATGGTTATGGAAAATATGTGAGGTGCTAGCCTCACACAATCAAATGTAGTGCTTTCGCCGTAAAGCCTTTTTGAAATCCGACAACGCTATGATATTGCCAAGAAGCAGAGCTTTTGATGAGTATGGAACACTTGTATATTGGTGCATTTTTAATAATTCAATTTTGGAATTTTGTCTTGCATTTCACCTGGTAGTGTCGCTAGCGACCCACCACTCCCTGAGACGTTAACTAGTGATTATGTGAAGAGTGATAGTTTTTTTTATAAGATAAGTTTAATGCTAGCTAGCAACTTACCTTGGCTCCTTGCACTCGCGTAACAGGTGGTCAGCCTGCCACGCAGTCTCCTCGTGGAGTCCAATGTAATCGGCCATAATCGGCATCCAAAAAATGCAGATTACCGATTGTTATGAAAAATTGAAATTGGCCCTAATTAAAAATCGGCCATGCCGATTAATCGGTCGACCTCTACTAGCAACCTTTCGGTTACTGGCCCAACACTAACCACTAGGCTACCTGCGGCCCTAAATAAAGGTGAAATAAAATGTAAAGTGACGGGTGAGAGAATCTCCAGAAAGGGAGCTTTAGTTAACAAGTTATTTTTATTACCCCCGCTCTGCCAGACGCTGTCAATAATGGATTAACATTTGTTGCATATTTACACACAAACAGCGACATGTTTGTTTACACAAGTGGGTCACTTAATGGTGTGCCTAGCAGTTAAAAAGTCTTAACACGGATACTTGAAGGGTTTCCTGTGCCAAGCACATGGAGACTTGTCTCTGTCATGGCGGCGAGGCACGCAGTGTCGGACACTTGTCTCTATCATTGTGAGGCATACAATGTCCCTGCATTAGCACTGCTTTTACAGCCTTCGAAAAAAAGTCCCCTTTCAATTACTGTAGCTAAATATGTACTAACACTCACAACTAACACTTGAGTAGGGGAGGGGAAAAAGCTGACAGTCAGGTAGAAATAAAAAAAGACATGGAGGACTGAAAGTGAAAAAGTGAAAACATGAAAGGCCTTCATGAAGTTCTGGCAACGGCTGCATATGCGTCATCTGTGGTTAAGGGATATTTTTGGTCTGGGAGCGATGGTTCTGGGTAAGGGGGAGGTGTGTTGGAGTGGGCTACTGACAGGTGCATCTTGGGCCCACAACTGGAGGCCCCATCTTAGATCCCTCTCACCCCACATACCTGACCTCAGGCCCGAATAGCTGATTACTTAAGTCAGTGCCTTTGAGACAAAAGTATGTGTTTACAGGAAAACTGCAACACTGCTTCTCTGCAGGGCAGGCAGCAAAATCCAATGACGTTGTAAGAACCTGGCAAGCCAATGTCGGAATTCTACTTACCCACAATAACCTTTTCAGAGACTACAAAATGCTTGAGAAAAGTTAACAGCCAACGTCTAAAACTTCAGGAATAGTGTGACACTAGTCTTGAAATAGATAACATAGTTGATGTAAAGTTCTTAAGCAACACAAGCAAAAATGGCTATAGACATATTAGCCTTTTTCTCAAATTTTCACTCAGTAAAAATGGACACAAATCCAGTCATGGAAGTGCTTTAATTTTAGAGATGGGCATGGTTATTCGAAGATCCGAACAGATGTTAGTATCCGATTACTTGGGAGCGTATTCATTGTCACCAAAAAATTTCAAATAGGCCTATTTTGACAATGAAAAGGCTTGGTCTAAATTTAAATGAAGTATCTATGTGACATTGCTATATAGCCTACAACGATAGACCATTACACTCTACCGTTTTTATGAGTGCGCCCCATAAAAATAAAAAATAAAATGGTGCTTGCTTATTGTTGTTGTCGGCCAATCAAAGTGGCTACAGCCAGAGGCTCCATGTGTAGCAATGAAGTGGGAGATTTCGTATCAAAGCAAAATGGAATTAAAATTAAGGAATTAAGTTGGCTAACTGAGGAGTTGGCTACAATGATCAACCAACAGGTAGGCTGTTGTTTCATATGAATGGAGTTGTTGGGGAGCGCAGCAAAATAGCCTCAATTAGCCTTGCTACTTTAGCTAACTGGTTAACTTAGCTGGCTACTGTAGCTAGCTAGCTAGCTAGCTAGCTAGCTACTTCAGCTACAACGATTTGATGCAGTGAAGACAGGCTACCAGATGGAATGATAGAAAAATGTTTCTGCCATAACGTCTAACTAGAGCGAATCAGTTTGGCTACTCTTTCTCACTCCGTGCCACAGACTGGAGCAGGGGCTGGTGTGTGTGACAAACTCATCCCTCCCCTCCCTCCTGCTGAAACAAACCCAGGTTCCTAACACTTGTATATTGATGAATGTTTAATAATTCAACTTTTGGATTTTGAATTTGGAGCCTTGCATTTCACCGGGTAGTGTCGGGAGCGCCCCACTGCTCCCTAAATTAAGCCCTGATTGGCTATGCTATAAGGCTGTGCACTACACTAGTTCACTTCGCAGACAAGATTTGCTTAGAATTCCGTGGTATTGTTTTATATTATTATATAGTATGAAGAACACAATTTAACATAGCTGAATATAATAGAAAGGATTTTTTTCTCCAAAGGATTTCCGAGGTAGTGAGCACATGCGGCTATTCTGTGTTGAGCGGTTAACAAAGAAAAGGGTCCTCCTATTACACTTATTTATGCAACTTTAGTTGTGATACAAACATTGGGCAACATGTTTTGCACACATCAGTCGCTCATTCACAATTTGACAAGCACTGGATTATGCCTCAAATTTCCCGGCAGCACTCCCTTTGTGTGGCATTCTCACATAGATGTTCATTTTGTCAAGGTGGGAAAGGGCAGTGTGGAGTGCGATTGAGATTGCGTCATCTGTGGATCTGTTGGGGTGGTATGCGAATTGAGTGGGTCTAGTGTTTCCGGGATGATGGTGTTGATGTGAGCCATGATCAGCCTTTCAAAGCACTTCATGGCTACCGACGTGAGTGCTACGGGGCGGTAGTCATGTAGGCAGGTTACCTTCGCATTCTTGGGCACAGGGACAATGGTGGTCTGCTTGAAACATGTAGGTTTTAAAGACTTGGTCAGGGAGAGGTTGAAAATATCAGTGAAGACACTTGCCGGTTGGTCACCGCACATGCTCTTACACGTCCTGGTAATCCGTCTGGCCTCGTGGCCTTGTGAACACTGACCTGTTTAAAAAAGGTATTGCTCACATCGGGTACGGAAAGCATGATGACAATCGTTTGGAACAGCTGGTGCTCTCATGCTTCAGTGTAGGCTCGCGTCACTGGGCAGCTCGTGGCTGGGTTTCCCTTTGTAGTCCGTAATAGTTTGCAAGCCCTGCCACATCCAACGAGTGTCAGAGCCGGTGTAGTAGGATTCAATCTTAGGCCTGCTTTTCTTGTTTCAGTGGTGGAAAAAGTACCCCACTGTCATACTTGAGTAAAAGTAAAGATGCCTGTTAGGGATCGGTGGGGCGCTAGCTGTCCACCTACGACAACATCCGTTGAAATGCAGAGCGCCAAATTCAAATTACAAAAATCGTAATATTAAACATGAATGAAAATACAAGTGTAATACACGGTTCTTTAGCTTAGAATCTTGGTAATCGAACCATGTTGTCCGATTTACAATAGGCTTTACGGCGAAAGCATAGCATTCGATTATCTGAGGACAGCACCCAACAACAACATATTTTTCCAACCAGCACAGGCGTCACAAAATCCCAAAAAGCAGTCAAATAAAATCGCTTACCTTTGAAGATCTTCCTCTGGTTGCAATCCCAAGGGTCCCAGGAACACAAATGCTCATATTGTTTCGATAAAATCCTTCTTTATATCCCCAAAAAGTCAGTTTAGTAGGCGTCATTGAGTTCAGTAATCCACCCCTTCAGCATGCAGACAAAGAAGTCCCAAAAGTTACCGGTAAAGTTTGTCCAAACAAGTCAAACAACGTTTCTAATTAATCCTCAGGTACTCTAATATCTAAATAAACGATAATATTTCATACGGAGAGAACTATGTTCAATAGAAAAGGAAAAGAACAATGAGCGCGCCACCGTTCACGCGTGCAATGAGACTGCTTTTCCATGGAGCTCCTGATGGACAACTATTACTCGTTGGTTTTTCAAAACAAAAGTCTGAAACCATGTATAAAGACTGTTGACATCTAGTGGAAGCCATAGGAACTGCAATCTGGGAGGCGGAAGTCAGTTTCCAATAGCTTTACAATATGAAGTGGCTGGGATCTCCAAGAAAAAACAAATCTGGTTGGATTTTCCTCAGGTTTTCGCCTGCCATATGAGTTCTGTTATACTCACAGACATTATTTTAACAGTTTTAGAAACTTCAGAGTGTTTTCTATCCAATTCTACCATTATATGGTTATACGCATATCCTAGCTTCTGGGCCTGAGTAACAGGCAGTTTACTTTGGGCACGTCAGACAGACGAAATTCAGGATACTGCCCCCTAGCCCAGAGAGGTTTTTAATAGAAAATGACACAAGTAAAAGTCACCCAGTAAAATTCTACTTGAGTAAAAGTCTAAAAGTATTTGGTTTAAAATATACTTAAGTATCAAAAGTAAAAATCATTTCAAATTCCATATATTAAGCAAACCAGTTGGCACAATTTTCTTGTATTTTATTTATTTACGGGGGGCCAGGGGCACACTCCAACACTCAGACATCATTTACAAACAAAGCATGTGTGTTTAGTGAGTCCACCAGATCAGAGGCAGTAAGGATGATATGGGATGTTTGGTTGATAAGTGCGGTTTGGTTGATTTTCCTGTCCTGCTAAGCATTACAAATGTAACAAGTACTTTTGGATGTCAAGGAAAATGTATGGAGTAAAAAAAAGGTACAATATTTTCTTAAGGAATGTAGTGAAGTAAAACAATAAGTAGTCAATAATATAAATAGTAAAGTACAGATGCCCCCCCAAAAAACTACTTAAGTAGTACTTTAAAGTATTTTTACTTAAGTACTTCACACCACTGGCCTGTTTGATGGTTCGTTTGAGGGGATAGCGGGATTTCTTATAAGCGTCCGGATTAGTGTCCCGCTCCATGAAAGCGGCAGCTCTAGCCTTTGGCTCGGTGCGGATGTTGCCTGTAATCCATGGCTTCTGGTTGGAATATGTACGTACGGTCACTGTGGGGACGACGTCGTCTACGCACTTATTGATGAAGCCGATGACTGAGGTGGTATACTACTCAATACCATTGGATGAATCCCGGAACACATTCCAATCTGTGCTAGCAAAACAGTCCTGTAGCGTAGCATCCTCGTCATCTGACCACTTCCATATTGAGCGAGTCACTGGTACTTCCTGCTTTAGTTTTTGCTTGTAAGCAGGAATCAGGATTATGGTCAGACTTGCCAAATGGGGGGGCGTGCTTTCTATGCATCTCTGTGTGTGGAGTAAAAGGTGGTCTAGAGATTTTTCCCCTCTGGTTGCACATGTGACATGCTGGTAGAAGTTAGGTAAAACTGATTTAAGTTTGCCTGCATTAAAGTCTCCGGCCACAAGGAGCGCTGCTTCTGGATGAACATTTTCTTGCTTGCTTATGGCCTTATACAGCTCGTTGAGTGCGGTCTTAGTGCCAGCATCGGTTTGTGGTGGTATATAGACGGCTACGAATAATATGAGAACCCTCTTTGTGGATAGTGTGTTCTACAGCTTATCATGAGGTACTCTACCTCAGGCGAGCAATACTTTGAGACTTCTTTAATATTAGACATCGCGCACCAGCTGTTTTTGACTAAATAGACACACCCCCACCCCTCGCCTTACCAGACGTACCTGCTCTGTCCTGCCGATGCACGGTAAACTCAGCCAGCTCTATACTATCCGTGATGTCATTCAGCCACAACTCTGTGAAACGTAAGATATTACAGTTTTTAATGTCTCGTTGGAAGGATAGTCTCGACCGTAGATCATTCAGTTTGTTTTCCAGTGATTGCACGTTGGCAAATAGAACTGATGGTGGTGGCAATTTACTCACTTGCCTATGAATCCTCACAAGGCACCCCGACCTTCGCCCCCTGTATCTCAGTATTTTCTTTACGCAAATGACAGGGATTTGGGCCTGCAGTACATCTTTCGCATCGGATTAATTAACCTCTTAAGGATCCACCCCTTTTTTTCAATTTTCGCCTAAAATGCTATACCCAAATCTAACCGCATTAGCCTACGTTAGCTCAACCGTCCTGTGGACAGGACACCGATCCCGAAGAAGTTAAAGAAAGCTATTTTCGGTCATAAGAGTCCATCACTCGGTTTTCTCACGCAATTGCATTGCCTATAAAAAAAATTGCACATCATGAGCTTTCCTGAAGTGTTTGAATAGATTTTTTATTAAATTTGCATTGATGTCAGAGTGATTAGAGGGACAATAGAGTACAAGGCAGCTAGCAAGTTTGGTAGGCTACTAATGACCATTGCAGCTTGAAGAAGCCTAATTACCGTGACTAAATGGTCATGTGGAATTTGACTGATGTCATGACTAGTGACCACCAGTGTGGCGGTAATACAGTCACCATAATATCCCTACCAGGATGCATTTGTGTGTTGTTTATATACCATTATTATGCTTCCTCCGTTTACAGATGGGGAAAAAACATCACAGGGCCCGCGGTGCTGTTTCAACACTAAACAAAAACACACACATGGCCATCTCTAACTTGACTGTGTTCCATGCCAGTTTGATTCAGGTCTAGTTAGGGGACAAGGGGAAATGGTAAAGCGAGTGGAGGCCTACTACAGTGGCAGAAGGTGCCTTAGAAAGGTTGAGAAGGATGATGAACATTCTGAGAGAGAAAAAAAAAAAGTTAACAGGTACTACGTTGACCATTTTACACTTGTCTTGAAGGCTCAGATTTGGGTTAGCATTTCTTACTGTAATACAACACGTGGCTGCTGAAAACTTCAAGGGGCCAATGGGACATGTTTAGCACTGGCTCTGTGGATTGCTACTCTCCCTGAATACATAGAGCATTCCAGTAATGTTGTCGTGGTGCATATTTTCAAAAGCTTAGAGATGAAGGATGAAAGAAATTCCATCCAACTGCTTTGATGACACAATGACAGTGCTTAACACCTTTAGGGCCAATCATCACCTATCCTCTGGGTGCAATGTTTTAACCACACTGTGTGTAGAGCACACACTAATTTGTGTACAGGACTAAACATGATACAAATAGTTGACCTGTACTTTGATGTAGAGCTACTTTAACCTTGGCACCAAATGAAGGTGTTTGTAAATGTCATTAAAAAGTCTTAAGATCTAATACTAGTTCTACACACAGACAACATTCTCTCAATGAGAGGGATTGGACATTTAATATGCAGACGGAGAATCCAGGTTGGAGTGTTTCAAGGGAGCTTAGCAGCAGTGGTCACCATGGTAAAGCATCAAACCCAACATGAAGAGTTTAAACTCCCAACATCCTCTGATCTAGGGAGCATTAAGCTCAGCTCATAGAGAATGCATCACTGGTAGTGAGAGGGGCCTCTCAGGCATTGATTTAGATTGGGGGCCTTGGTTCATCTTTCCCTCAATCCTGACTAGTCTCCCAGTTCCTGCCGCTGAAAAACACCCCCACAGCATGATGCTGCCACCACCATGCTTCACCGTAGGGATGGTGCCAGGTTTCCTCCAGACGTGCAGCTTGGCATTCAAGCCAAAAAGAGCTCAATCTTGGTTTCATCAGACCAGAGAATCTTGTTTCTCATGGTCTAAGAGTCCTTTAGGGGCCCTTTGGCAAACAAGTGAGCTGTCAAGTGCCTTTTACTGAGGAGTGGCTTCCTTCTGGCCACTCTACCATAAAGGCCTGGTTGGTGGAGTGCTGCAGAGATGGTTGTCCTTCTGGAAGGTTCTCCCATCTACATAGAGGAACTCTGGAGCTCTGTCAGAGTGACCATTGGGTTCTTGGTCACCTCCCTGACCAAGGCCCTTCTCCCTCGTTTGGCCGGGCGGCCAGCTCTAGGAAGAGTCTTGGTGGTTCCAAACTTATTCCATTTAAGAATGGAGGCCACTGTGTTCTTGGGGACCTTCAATGCTGCAAGGCTCCCGAGTGGCACAGCAGTCTGAGGCACTGCATCTTATTGCTAGAGGCTTCACTACAGACCCTGGTTCGATTCCAGACTGTATCAACCGTCCGTGATTGGGAGTCCCATAGGGCAATGCACAATTGGCCCAGCTTTGTCCGGGTTAGGGTTTGGCCGGGGTAGGCTGTAATTGTAAAATAATAAATTATTCTTAACCGACTTGCCTAGTTAAATAAAAGGTTAAATACATTTTTTAAAATGTGGTACCCTTCCCCAGATCTGTGCCTCGACACAATCTTGTCTCGGAGCTCTACGAACAATACCTTCGTCCTCATGGCTTGGCTTTTGCTCTGACATGCACTGTCAACTGTGGGACCGTTTATATAGATAGGTGTGTGCCTTTCCAAATCATGTCCAATCAATTGAATTTACCACAGGTGGACTCCAATCAAGTTGTAGAAACATCTCAAGGATGATAAATGGAAACAGGATGCACCGGAGCTCATTTTCAAAGTCTCATAGCAAAGGGTCTGAATACTTATGTAAATAAGGTATTTGTTTTTTTTATTTGTAATAAATTTGCATACATTTCTAAAAATCTGTTTTTGTTGTCATTATGGGGTATTGTGTGTAGGTTGATGGGGATTTAAAAAAAAATCAATTTTAGAATAAGGCTGAAACGTAACAAAATGTGAAAAAATTCAAAGGGTGTTTTGACAGATGAGTGCAAACTGTTTGAGCTTTCCTCCTTGCGAGTGTGAGTGGCTAAACTAAGCAAATACACTCCTTAACCTGCTCCATAATTAAGCCTCCTTCCTTGTCACGCGTCTGTGCAGCACGGAGTACAGTCTGTTCCCAGTTATAGGAACTTTGTGTTTTTGCAAGACCAAGCACAATCTAAAATACCTCAACACTGGTCACGATCTGCATCTCTTGGCAAACACACCAGAAAAAGCCAGTTGTAGGTTTCACAACACAAGACTGAAAAAGGGCAAGAAAAAAAAAAAGAGGGCCGACAGCGTCGGAAATAGAAGTATGGGCATCTTCACAGCAATAATGTATTTCTAGTTACTGCAAGTGTGGCTGTCTTGTGCTAAAAGAACTTCAAATAAATAAGTTCAAAAGGTTACACTGCTCTCATGTGCTTTACTTGGGTAATCCTCCAGCATTTCTTTTAGACAAGATCAAGGATGACAACCAAAGACATTGTTTTTACCAGGCCCCTTTTACCCTAGCCTTCTACTACTGAATAATCACAAAAAGACATGGCCTAAAATAAAAAGAGCGTCTCTGGGCCACACGTTATGCACCCATGCTGTAGGATATGCCTCTAAACATCAATCATTACATTATTTATCAATTCATTGCACATTTTGCTAGATTTTTTATCGACAGACAATGACAATTAAGCCTAAGAAGAAAACAAGCTATGTCAATGCTTCCCCGAGACGGTTTCTGACAGTTTGTGCAGAAATGTTTCAGTTGTGCAAACGCAGTTTCATCAGCTGTCCAGGTGGCTGGTCTCAGGCAATTCCGCAGGTGAAGAAGCCGGATGTGGAGGTCCTTGGCTGGCGTGGTTACATGTGGTCTGCGGTTGTGAGGCACATTGGACGTACTGCCAAATTCTCTAAAACAACACTGGAGGCGGCTTATGGTAGAGAAATAAACATCAAATTCTTTGGCAACAGCTCTGGTGGTCATTCCTGCAGTCAGCATGCCAATTGAATGCTCCCTCAAAACTTCAGACATCTGTGGCATGGTGTTGTGACAAAACGACACATTTTAGAGTGGCCTTTTATTGTTACCAGCACAATTAGAGATAAATTATATTTGTGTGTGTATGGAAATGTTCCGGGATCTTTTGGCCTATGGCGATTCTAGTGTTAAAAGAGAATTATAAAAAGAAGCGAATACTTCTATGCAAATGTTGTTGATCAGTACAATAAAATAAGTCCCAACAGGAACAAAAACAGATTGTTTTTCCATCTGTAGCTCCATGACATCAGCCAAAACAAGCCCAATAACTCAATGCATGCACACACACTCCTGCTGAATTTGAATTCACCTTTATTGCAAATAGGCCCAGGCGACATCTTAACCCTAACCCAGTTTATCAATAGATTAGAAATGTACAATTGAAATAAATGATTACCATGTTATGTAGTTAGATTTTTTGGGGGACCAACGTCAAATTGATTGTATGATTCTATAATTGATTAATTAATGCATACACTAAAAATAATCAAAAGAAATGTAATGATATTGAACTCAAAAGACCTGTCTGGATCAAGTGCCATTCTGTGACTTTGGCAAATACCAAATTGATACCATGGCATAAAAAGGTGTATCGAAGTCAAAATTCTGGTATCGTGACAACACTAGTCTGCCTCTCCAACAGGGAAGAGGATAAACTCCATTGATTACAAAGGTAACAGAAATTACCCAATATGACTCGGTCTTCATGTGATATAGTATATGATCTATTTTTTTGTATTACACTTCCATTCTATTAGCTTTTTCACTACAAAAAAGATAGGAGAGTAGTACGCTTTAAAGTAGACCATCTGATTATTATTTTGGTTCCTATCACACCAAACTATATCACTCAAGTATGGACTGGTTCCACCAGTCTGAATCATACACCCTGTAGTAAATGATAGCCTGAGTAACAGCGCCTAGGCCCTCAAAGTCTGGAAACGAGGAAGTGCGAGGCACAGCCACAGACAGACTGAACTAAGACACCAAAACAACAATGATTAACTACCCAGAGTAGCTCTGCTGCCAGAGCTCTGCCAGGATATAAATCTGGATATAAATCTGGAGCTAACCTAACTGGGGGGAGGAGCCATGATCTAGCTCTGATCTGAAGCCCATTATACTCCTCTACCCTGCCCACTTCGCTGGGTTTGGATGCCAAGCCAGGGTGCTTCTTTTTCTTGGTATTCTTAGTGAAAGTACAGGAAAAGTCAATCGAGGTGATGCTCTCCTAGTCAGAGCAATGTCCCGCAACGCTATAACAAGTTACTAATCTATAGCATTTTCTTGTTTCAAGGAAGTCCCAGAACATCACTATAAAAGTCTACCCCTTTACGCTTTTTATCATCACCACCAGAAAATATCAAACTCGCTTACGTTTTTTCAGAGATCAAGACTATACTCTGAACAGGCGTAACAGAATAGCCTCATGTCTCTCTCCACTTTCTGTTCTCACCTCTTGCGTATGAAATGGAACATCGTTGCAGGCTGCAATTATGGTATTAGGAACCATTTGGTGGTGGCTTGTGGTTACAACAATCATGTTATGTTTTTTTGAACATTGAAAAGGGAAAGCCATAACTTGGATGTCAGTTAGGTCATTCTTGTCACACAGTCAGAGTCATTCGCATACCCGGGCGACCCATAGTGAAGAAAACAGTAACGGGGGAAAAAAATTCAATAGGACCTACTGAGGTTCAATGCAAAGTTCAGATTTACTGCTCAATCAAACTGAAATTTGGATCCTCCAAGCAAGAGATTAAAAAAACAAAAATCTAAAAATGTAATAAGCATGCCTACGTAGGTAATATTAATTTCAACTGAAACTTCTCACAAAGCTTTAACACTTTTATCACCACAAATGTCTTTATTTTAATATTCACTACTTACATGTTAATATATTAAGGGGTTTTAAGAGGCAGTGAATTTAAAGAGACATCTGTTATGTTATTCTAGGCTGGCGTGTTATCAAGGTATTTGGCTGCGGACAGAGGAGGATGGGCATGTGGCACTACTGTAAATTCCACTCTGACACCCCAGCCACATTCACGTACTTCTCATTTAACCAGATATAATGATTGAGCAAGTCAATTTGGCTTGCGATGCAGGGTGAGCATATAACTTTGGCTTATTAAGAATGTTTACATGCACACTAATAAATTAAGCAGAGCCAGTTCAGAAAGGAATCCAGAGTGCCCCGCCTCAGGCTGACGCACCAGCTGAGATAGCATCAATTAGAGGCTAGTATCAAGTATCAATCAAGCCAACCTTATTTGACGGTCTATTTAAGCTGACCGGATCTGCTCACTCACTGCTACTGGTAATATGTGGTGGCTTCTTGCTCCCACCACAACCCCAGCCTCTCCCTGTTAGGTTCTGTGCTCTCCCGACAGGAACACAGAACCTAACTGGCTGCAAGTAGGACCTTCAACAGGTACTCGTCTCTATTGTGTAAGTTTAGGTATTTCACCTAAATAAAAGAGAAATTAATGTTTGTTCTATGTCAAAACCCATTATTTCTCCCCAGTAGGATTCAATAGCGGGGCAGGACCAAAAGATTGAGTCATCCGCCCTTGATAGCCCACATTCTCTCTAACAAGGGTAAAACACCTGGTTTTCTGAACAATCTTTTAAATTATTAGGACATGTAACAGCAAAAATCAAAGAAAAAAAAATCCAGCGGTGTATTTGATCTGCACATGTGCCTGCACAAGTAGCGCAAGACTCCCTCTTATGCGCGAGTGAAGTGAGTTTCAGAAAAACTTAAAGTATGCATCTTAGAAATAGTTCACATACAAACCTTGTATGTCCGAACTCAATCAAATAGTCTTCGCAAAAATAACACGGTCGCTGTGGCAGAACGTTTATTTTGATTGACGATTTCCTGCGTTTATCAACAGTCTCATCAGTAGCCTTATTTCAGATGTGTCCATGTGAACAGGCTTATTAGGGAAATTGTTCTTGCAAAGCATGTACACATTTTAAATGAACTATTAAATTAATCTATCCACAAGAATCGTATTATTGTGTCATCGGATGTGTCATCGGATGTAAACAGAAGAGCTAGTAGATACATAAAAGTGTTCCTAAGGATACATTATCAATGATGTTTGATTGTTCTTGGACAAGTGTATAGGTATAGGTTGAACGAGTTCTCTTCACGGTTCAATGGGCGAGTGGACGCTGTATTTTCTGAACATAATGCGCCAACCAAACGGAGATTTATGGATATAATAAATTACTTTTTCTAACAAAAGAACCATTGGATGTCTTCGTTGGACACTTAGGAAGCCCTCAGCAGAAGTTCTTCAAAAGGTAAGGGATTTGTTTTTGCTGTGAAATGTGTTTTGTGTGAACCGCGATGGTTTATGAATTTATGCTAATGGAAAATATTGGAGGTGCTACCCTGAAACAATCAAATGTTGTGCTTTCGCCGTAAAGCCTTTTTGAAATCTGACAACGCTGTGATATTGCCAAGAAGCAGAGCTTTTGATGACTATGCAACACTTGTATATTGATGAATGTTTAATAATTCAACTTTTGGATTTTGAATTTGGCGCCTTTTGAATTTGGCGCCTTACCGCCCCACCACTCCCTAAGTAGTTAATCAAACCCGAAATCCGTGATATAATCGCTCCGAAACGATCTCAAAGCACTAATCGCTCAGCTCTAGCATAGAAATAAAGGCATGTGAAATACTATGAACAGTGCCTTGTTTTTTCTATGAAACCATACTGATGGGTGGATTTCCCCCCTGTATCTGAACCAAACATGTGAATATACCAGAGAGAGATGGGACTCACCCTCCTTCACTCTCAGCATCTTCCTCAGAGCTTTGGCCTCCAGCTCTGGCCACTCCCCCTGCAACTTTCCTCCTGCGTGTGGGTGTAGTTCGGTTTGGCGGGCCTGCCCTTACGCGAGCCACAGCCCCCTCAGCCCGGCCGCTGCGTCCTCTCAGCTCATCCCTCACGTGGTCCTGCAGCTTTGGGATGGCACTCTTTAGGGCCCGCACCTCATACTTCAGTTCTGACACACACTGGATCAGGGCTGTGAGACGATCTAGAACCTCAGCCTGACCCGTCATTCCCCTCACCACCATACTGGCTCCAGCCACCCGCTGGTCATTACTGCTGAGGTACAGCTTACTGTGCACACCATGTCCACTCGTTGGCACAGCCCTCCTACTGTTGTACAACACCACAGTGCCCAGGCCAGCTGCTCCAGCCAACACACCCAGGACCAGAGCCTTGTTGTCTGACAGGGCCATCCTGCCGGCCTGGAGAGAAAGGGGAGAAATGAGAAAGACACGACTAATGAATTTGTTTTGTTGTGCAGGGACAACTTCCGATTTTAAGAAACCTTTGACTATCCGGCAGCAGAGAAATTAGGTTAAAATACATATCAGCAAAGCAGCATAGCAAAGTTCTAAGATCTGGGTACAGCAGATTTGACTGAGTAAGGAGCTGAGTTAGCCAGCACTCAGCTCTTGTAGTCTTTAACCTGTGATGTGTATGCCTAACACAATCCGCACATCCAATCTAACCTAATTCCATTTCTACTGGTCTGTATGCAAATTGATTTGATCGCTTCTGTCACACGAGCAGGTATAATCGCTGTGCCTATAAAATAATACCATTTAAGGTATTTGTCTAAGCTCTTTAACTGTTTCTACTAACACTGGGGTGAGACCTACGGATAAATTCCCCTCAAGATAATTAAGGTCACTGTTAATCGACAGACAGGTCATTGTTCAGGGCAGTATTCTAGTAGGATTGGTCAGCTAGCTGTCAAATGTGGAGTGCCTCACTTGAAAAGGTCAAGCAAGCTAGTTTGGGGTATAAAAAAATGTAGCTACTGTAACTAGTAAGACACGAAACTTCTGCAAACCCAGCAGCCATACAGTGAAAACAAAGATGAGTTTGAGAAAGTGACCTTCTTAGCTAGCTAGTAGTTAGCTGTCAAGCTACAGCTGGCGACCTCCTGGGGAGAAATAAGTCACTCTCCTGTAATGTCCTTGCCTTCACCTCAATGTTAGACTAGCTAGCTACGTTTGCACAAAGGGTTAACGTTAACAAGATTAGCTCGCTAGCTAACACTCTAGCTAGTTTATCTCGTCATTTCGCGAGCCAGAATAATGTTAAAGAAAAGGCATGCCATGGCATGGACAGAGCCACCTAGCTTGCCAACTAGTGCCAGACATGGGTGTTAACTATGTGGTGTCTACTAGCTATAAGCACACAGATAAAATAGCTAACTAAACATAAAATCATTTACTTTAATTAACCTCCTATTAAATAATATAAATCAAACAATTATATATAATTTTATCTCCAAAAAGTTTGAAATTGCGTCTGTCAGCGACCTTACTGCAGAGAAGCGATCAGTCTGTCTTCTACACCTCCCGTTTGACAAGTTCTTCTTCTTCTTGTGGGTTTTATGGCAGACTACACCCAAAAAGGTGTATTGCCGCCACCAACTGGATGGTTTGAACCCCCCCAAAAAATACAATTAAATAATAATACGTAGTAGTGAAACTTAATCCACCCTAATAAAATTGTACATTGCCAAAACAAACAAAACTCCCACTTCTTCCTACTTTTAATTCTACCTGTGTCCCTTCTCAGGCTCTAGACCTAAGAAGGTGGTACTCCATATTCCATGTAAATCATTTGCTGAGAAATCTTCAGCCCCAGGAACCGCTCCGCCGCATCCACTATGATTTCGATCTTCCTGGACCTTCTCTCCACCTTGGCAGTGCCGTTAATTACCAATACAATAAAGGCCACAAAGTCCACCTTCTTAACCTTTTAAATGTCAGGATCCTGCTGGTGAAAGGCAACCCCTGCAGCCTGCAGTGTAGGCCTATCCACCACCATGGACTCTTCTGGTGCACCATTCAAACCCTCAACCCTTTTCACAGCAGCTGCATATGAAATGCTCTGTACTGCCCTGACTTTGGCCACCTCATTCTCTTTCACCGTTGTGCGGCATTCAAAAGACGTGGCTTCATGGTTCCCACCACAATTGCAACATGTCACATATTCATTCACTTTTATAACACATAATATGATATTTTCCACAACTTGGACATCTCTGCTTTTCCCTTCTGCAAACACTTGATACATGACCAAAAGCTTTACAGTGATCACACTGCATTGGTCTTGGGATAAATGCTCTGATCAGGTAGTTATACCCTAACTGCACTTGAGTAGGGAGAGACTCCATTTAAAAAAACGAAAGAACAGATAGACTCTTCACTTTTTCACCAATCACCACACGATTCATCCGACGTGCTTCAACCACTCCAGGAATATTTTTAATCTCTTCAAAATCGACCACGAGACGCCAGATATAACCCCCTTGAGGGGTGCCCTGTTCCAAAGAGACACACACGACACTTCAAACTTATCAAATCGGTTCAGACACAATGTACGTTCCTTCTGATCTGCAAAAGCACAAAAAATCTAAACAAGGCCACCTCTCGTGATCCTCACAGCCTTCACTTTACCCAGCACTCTCTCCACCAGTTTGGAGAACTCAAATGGTTTCTTCAAGATTGGTAATCTGCTCAGTTGCTCCTCATTAACAAACTGTTCTCCTACTAGATATGAAGGGTCATTCTCATCACTGTACACTACTTTACTCCATTTTCTATTCTTTTGGACAATACTCCAGTTCTACTTGATTCTACCGCCATTGTCTTCAGAGTCCACTTCATCATCCACTTACGCCATCTTTCCGACGTTCCTATCTTTTGACAAGTTCTTCTTCTTCTTCTTTGGTATTATGGCGGTCGGCAAACAAATGTTATAGGTGCATGCTGCCACCTACAGTATTGGCTGTGTATTATCAGCCTACTATTCTGTAGTATGAATTCATTACACTTTGTGAAATATTGCCCTACCAACTAACCCTGTGTAACATGTCTTGCATTTCATGTATAATTAAACAAAATTTGAATAGTTCCCATGCCTGATATTACTGTACATTCCTTTTGTTGTTGTAAGTGCCCTTTTTAATGTCACACACTTCCTTCTCCCTGTGTACTGTATCCATGTGGAGGTAGGTTACTGAAAAATGTCCCATGAAAATATGTTAAAACACAGATATTGAGTTTATATTGTCACTGACAATGTAATATTATGGTCTTCTACCAGGATATTGTGATATTTATGCTTTTCATGCATTTATTAACTTTTAATCTGTTGATTTGTAAATTCTGTACATGCTAGCTACCTACTGTACTTTCTACTGTAGGCTACAGTACATGTTGTCATTGGGCTAGCATGGCTATTCATGTCCCCTGTTGTTAATTTGAACTTTACAGAGGAGTTGGTGCATAAGGGCAGCACAACATTTAATTTATGGATGTACATTCATTATACATTTTATACTGTACATTGCACTATATTGTATCGTTATCTAACGAGATGATTGTTATTCTTATTTGCACCCTGTGTACTGTATCCATGTGGAAGAGAGGAGTTTGTGCACATGACCATAAGCTTGACACCTAAAACACTGTAATGGATTTGGGACAAAAGCTCTCACAGGACAACTGACACATCCTAACATGACTTTATCTGGTAAAGACTCTGCATCAAAACTCAATAGTACAGACAGTGTCTTCTCTGTTTCACCACGCTCTCCACCAGGTCTGCATCACATCAAAAGGCGGGTGTCACAGACACCGAGAATCTTCATCTTCAATTGATCCTCCTTTTTTTCCTGCCCGCCTTCTTACCGACCTCAATGGGTTCCTCCATCTGCAAATCTAACAACCATTCAGGCATAGGCATACCTGCCATCTTGTCCTCTAAAATAAGAACCTAAACAAATGCAATTGCAACTTCCTCCAAGTTATCTATTCTTCTTTTTAGTTTTTTAAATGATGGTTAGCAACCAAATGGTGCATTACCGCCACCAATTGGACAGGCGTGTAAATCCATTACAGATTGTCAAACAAAAGTGGAACAGATTTTTTTTTTAATAACTACATAAAATGAATAAACACAGTAATATATGTATTTCTAATATTCAAAAGTAAACAAAAACAAAACAAAAATGTTACTCCTTCAATCGGATTCATAATGTCTATTCAGATCCCTACACAGACTTAGGAACCTGGGATGGGGGAACCTCTTCTTTCGGTATTCCCTGTAACATTTCAGCTGTAAAGTCCTGGAGATACAGAAATCTTTTGCCGCCTTCACAATGATGCCTAGCTTCTTTTATTTTTGATTAGTTTGATTAGTGCAATTTATCACTTGCACTATAACCGCAACAAAGTCCACCTTCTTCACTGCTAGTGTTTCGAGATCCTTCTCCTGAACGTCATTCACTGCAAGCTTTGGGGCATCCACTACAAACTAATCTCCATTCGCTCCTTCAGCTATTTTCACTGCCTCCACATATAATGGCCAAAAGTATATGGTCACCTGCTCGTGGAACATCTCATTCCAAAATCATGGCCATTAATTTGGAGTTGGTCCCCCCTTTGCTGCTATAGCAGCCTCCACTTTTCAGGGAAAGCTTTCCACTAGATGTTGGAGCACTGCTGCGGGGACTTGCTTCCATTCAGCCACAAGAGCATTAGTGAGGTCGGGCACTGATGTTGGGCGATTAGGCCTGGCTCGCAGTCAACGTTCCAATTCATCCCAAAGATGTTCGATGGGGTTGAGGTCAGGGCTCTGTGCAGGCCAGTCATGTTCTTCCACACCGATCTAGACAAAACATTTCTTTATGGACCTTGCTGAAACAGGAAAGGGCCTTCCCCAAACTGTTGCCACAAAGTGGGCGCACAGAATCATCTAGAATGTCATTGTATGCTGCAGCGTTAAGAGTTTCCTTCACCGGAACTAAGGGGCCTAGCCCTAACCATGAAAAACAGCCACAGACTATTATTTGTCCTCCACCAAACTTTACAGTTGGCATTATGCATTGGGGCAGGTAGCATTCTCCTGGCATCCGCCAAACCCAGATTTGTCCGTCGGACTGCCAGATGATGAAGCGTGACTCATCACTCCAGAGAACGTGTTTCCACTGCTCCAGAGTGGCAGTGAGCTTTACACCACTCCAGCCGACTCTTGGCATTGAGCATGGTGATCTTAGGCTTGTCTGGGGATGCTCGTCCATGGAAACCCATTTCATGAAGCTCCCACCGAACAGTGCTTGTGCTAATTTTGCTTCCAGAGGCAGTTTGGAACTCGGTAGTGAGTGTTGCAACCAAGGACAGATGATTTTTACGCACGACGCGCTTCAAGGCATAGTTGCTCCTTGATGTTTCCACTTCACATTAACAGCACTTACATTTGACCGGGGCAGTTCTTAGCAGGTTTAATTATCTATTTACTTTATTTAATCTGATCAGTTGAACAATTCTCATTCTTAACAATGGGCTAAAATATAGGGTAATTACTGTGCTGGTCAGCAGGAACACTACTGTCATTCGCCAAATGTATTTTATCATTCCACTTCTTCCCAGTTTTTCCAATGTAATCACATATTTGAAACCTGATATCCCTACTTGTGTCTTTAAACATGAATGATATAACGCTATGTATTTTTGCAGCCATTCTCGGACAGAATTGAATAAGTCATACAAATAAGCATTGGATATTAATCAAATATAAATGTTGACATTTTAGTATTGTGCACATGCTAGGCAGAGATGGTAGGGGGACTCACAACTCATAAAGGCCACAGCCGCAGGAAGTAGTTTGGGGGTGGGGGTGCAGCTATATCGGTCAGCTAATACAGCACTAGTGCACTACTTTTGTGTTATTATATTTTTTTATTGTAAAAAAAATTCAGGGTGTGCTGCAGCACCCTGATAAAGGCATCATGTTTTGTCTATGTAGAGTAAAATGGTGTCAAGGATCTTCAACTAGTAGGCAGAAACCACCTGAATATTGATATTCATTCAATTTTTCTTGAAGGTTGGGTGATTTTGAGAAATGAATTGTTATAACGAGAACATTTTCAAACCCCAAAACTTAGGAAACATAGATCAGGGGTGGCCAACATTCCTAGAGAGCAAGCAGGATTTTCTTCTAGCCCTATTTTAAAGAAATAGTTCACACAAATTACAAAATGTCACACAGATTACAAAATGTTTGTGTCTTTACCTTGAAAGCAGACTGTGGACAAGGAGACTGTAATCTAGGATTTGGTTACCCTCTGCCATCAACCATCAACGATATACAAAACATCCTGTGCAGAGCCTTGATGTAGTGGTAATACTCCCCAGCACGTGTTGCACAACTTTCTACCTGAGAACAGGGATTAATGCCCGCTTACAACCTTCCCACTGTTTCTAGCTTTTGCCTGTCTCCCTCGCTCATTTCATTACTGTCTGAATGAAGTGTCAAACCAAAGTAGTGCAGAAGTTGTCGAGTTTTGAGTGTTCATTTAATGTTCAAAGCATCCTGAATACAGCTGACCTGTGGTTTTTATTATTTTTATTTTCCACCCTGGTCATGGCCTAAGCCATGTCAAAATACGTAGAATTGCAGGAAATTAGCTTTAAAACAGAAAACATTTTCCCAGTCCCCCTTCTAGGGATTGTGCCAAGAGGCAATGAAATTCACATAGAAAATCTCACTCCAAGCTTTCTTCAAAAGTTGGCATCCCTGCACACACACGCACACACACACGCACGCACGCACACACACACACACACACACACACACACACTCTATACTTGTTAAGTAATTAACACTTAAATTATGATGAGTGTTCTTAAACGTCTAGTTGAATACTTCATTTTTCTTAAAATATTTGGCCCTNAGAAATCAGTAGCATGAACAGCCACATGATATTTAGCAACATTGGTTGGGCTAAATTGTTTTTGGAATCTTTAAGTTTGTTTTCAGTGTATTAAACTAAGTATATATAGCCTTGATGATGTTCAAATGTTTAAGTTGAAATGGTGCTGGAATAGCGGAGGCAGTGCTCCTGTTGTCTTTGTCCTGACTTGCAGTAACTCTGTGGTTCTAAATTAGCTTGCTTAAGGGGCGATATACCACACCCCCTTTGGATACAGGCGGCAGGTAGCCTAGTGGTTAGAGTGTTGGACTTGGAACCGAAGGGTTGCAAGTTCGAATCCCTGTCGTTCTGCCCCTGAACAAGGCAATTAACCCACTGTTCCCCGGGTGCTGAAGATGTGGATGTTGATTAAGGCAGCCCCCCGCACCTCTCTGATTCAGAGGAGTTGGGTTAAATGCAGAAGACACATTTCAGTTGAAGGCATTCGGTTGTACAACTGACTAATAATGGTGACTTTGACCCTTTGACCTACAGCCCTTAGCTGTGGTATATTGGCCATATACCACAACTCCTGAGGTGCCAAACACGCTACCCAAACCAGATGTGTTGTGTGTGTGTGAGTGTTGCAAAATAAATGTACACATACATGTTATGCAATCATTGCACCCACACTGCTTGCGTGGGCCAACGAGTGTCTGCATTGCCAAACGCTAAAATATAAGTTGCTTCTATTTGTGATGCCGACGCAAGTCCTGCCTCTCCCACTCTAGAAAATGCTATTTTTTTCACACAACACAATTCCATAGATTTGAGGGAGCGTGCAATTGGCATGCTGACTGCAGGAATGTCCACCAGAGCTGTTGCCAGTAAATGTTATGTTAATTTCTCTACCAAAGGAATAACATAAATACAATCATTCAAAATAGGCTACTAATTATGATTTGGCCACAGAGGATCATTAGCTTATTTTGTCATTTTTTATTGTGGATTGTTTTAAAATGCATTGCCTACAGTTGGAAAGAAAGGCAGCGTATGCAATTTGGGCAGCATAGGAGGCAAATACCAAATAGATGATTGTTGAGTTGCAACTGTCAGTGAAAAGTAGAGAGGCCCAGACAGGCAGGCAAATCACAATATTTCAAAATACAATCACGGGAAAACCTATTTTGGCAAGCAAATGACTGTTGCTGTAAGGAGAAGTTGAGAAAACAACAGTAGACTATAACCTATCTTATTGGCACCAGTGGAGAGCATCGACCATATCCTCGGAAAGTGTGCACTGCACATATTCACTCTTTATCATTGTTGGAAATTTAATAGTTTGTTTTTTGTCAATGTTTTAGGACAAATTTCCTCATCCAATTTAGATGGACGTCAAATTATATTTGTGTCTCCCCTTCTCATAGGACTATTATCTGTTTGTCAGTGTCAGCAGGGTAGGCTACCCAGTAATTTGTTGTATTAGAAAAATATTCTGCTAAGGTCACCAAAGTGTAGTAGAACTGCATGAAATTTGTTTATAAAAGGCAACCTTTTTAGGGTGAAAATTAGCTTCCCGAACTTGAAACACACGCCACCTGTGAGTTTTCCCATCAAGAGAAGAAATGTTCTGTAGCCTATTATGTATTATGTTTGCCATGTATTATGTATTCTAAGTGTTTTCTCATGCTATTTTGTATGCAATGTTGGATTATGTAAATTCTGCATTTCTTCAGTTTGTGTAAACTGTGAGAAAGAATGAATAAAGTCAAAGTCACTCGTTCCCTCAGCATCGTGACCTCAAAATAGGATGTGATGACAATGTATAACGTGTACGCTAATAATCGCGAAGCAAGTATAGGGAGTCAATTTAATAAATAAACGAACATGGAACAAAATATGAAACACGAGTAGTGTACAGACATGAAACATATAAAACAGAAACAATAACTCCTGAGGAAAGAACCAAAGGGAGTGACAGATATGGAGGAGTTAATTAGGAAGGTGATGGAGTCCAGGTGAGTCTCATGAGGCGCAGACACGTGCAACGATGGTGACAGGTGTGCGTAATAATGAGTAAACTGGTGACAATGAGCGCCAGAGTGGAGGAGCAGGAGTAGACGTGACACATCGGTTCTCGTATTTGCTCAACGAAGATATTCTACAATTAAAATAATTAACAATGAAGAAGTAGCGAGCTAAGCAACGTTGCCATTACTATGTGTACCTTTGGATTATTGGTTAGGGCAGTCTACAGTGAAATGCGTGAGCTTTTAGATAATAGTAGCCTATAGGCAGGCCTAATAGTTAGGAATATTGAAGCAGCTCAGATGGCTTATTACTAGGTAGGTCTATCCAGGGTGTGAATTACGGGGGAGCCAGGGGGGGCTCAGCTCCCCTGAATGAGACATTAGCTCCCCTAAATAATGCTAATTTAACCATTCTCCTCTTTGTTTAAAATGTAGTGATACATACGCTTTACAGTGGTAAATATGAAAATAACAGCTTCCAAATGAAACAAACACCCCCAGCACCTCTCTGTCATGGTTTAAACCATTTACAGTATTTCTATGTGGCAGTGCTGTCCACTCAGTAGTGCTGAATTCCAGCCTCAGCTCAACTCTTTTATGCATGGACTTTCCTTTGAACTTCCTCATTTTCACCATATGTTTCTCATGCGTCTTTGATAAAAAAAAATAGCCTTTATTGCAATGCATTAGATGTATCCTTTAAATGATCATTATTTGCTTATGTCAGTCAGCTGTTAAGAGAACTCATTGCTTTGTTTTTCAGGTGCGCGTAGGTAGTCTACTGGCATTCTCAGTGCCATCTGTGGCCAGAAGTAGTATACCATTTATTTAGCTTTATTATTTTCTATCAATATTTGTTTATCTTTCCTAGATCAGCTGATGATGGTCGACAATATCGCTAGACAACTCGCCTACAGCTAGACACCAATGCACATCCAATCCATCCAACAAGTAGGCCTATAGCTTAAATTAATGACAGTAGGCCTTTAAGGTGAAGCCTCCATCACACTGAGCATTTTTGCAATTATTAGTTTCATGTTCATTCTTGGGCTACAGTAGCTACCCTACCCTACTGGCACTGGCAAGATCGCATTTGTAAAATGATACATTGTTGCACAGGTGGTAGAGGCATACAGGTAGCTTTATGCCTCGATCACACCGACAGTGTTATGGCGTTTTAGTAAACCAGAAGTACATATATTTCCAAAGGAACGCTGCGTTTTCCCTGCAGCATTGTGTTGCAGAGGCAGTTGCAGTGCGTTTTGTGTGGTGCATAAGTTGGAATTATCATACTGTATTGGTTAAACGACTTGATATAAATTGTAGCAGAAGGTGAATGTTGAAATTTGTTGCTCACATAGCCAGATGATGCTGCATACATTTTGCTGCCTGACTCTTTCGGTTGGAAGAGGTTTTAATGTTCGGACTGCAAAACATACTGAAATGTTAGGTAGGCATAGTTACACTTACAGTGTATTTTATGAGATCTCCTAGATCCATTATTCTTACAGGGTTTAAGTTCAATGTTCTAATTAAATTGTTAAATGCTTAATAATGACAAATAACACTGTCCTAAATTACATTAATGTAAAGAAAGAACGGTAGTGTTTAATGTCACACGATCTGTGAAGACTCCAAGTATTAACTCATGAATTATGTACAACATGTTTTTATTCAACTGTATTATATTGAATGTAGGCTACATGTTCTGCGTGTGATCATGGGGGTAAAATTGCCTGGCTGAGAGAGTGTAGGCTACCGGTAGTGATGTAGCCCTAGTGGAGGACAAACCCAAGTAAATGCCTTTCAGAGTTAACCCACATATTTTTTTTTACCACTACCTCACTGGCTACCGGTAGCCCTATTTGAAGTTCATAGTAATACACATTGTAGCCTAGTCTTTTCAGGCTACAAAAAAAGGGAAAGGGGGATACCTAGTCAGTTGTCCAACTGAATGTATTCAACTGAAATGTGTCTTCTGCATTCAACCCAACCCCCTGAATCAGAGAGGTGCGGGGGGGCTGCCTAAAAGGTACATTTGTCAGCAAGACGCATCAATTAATGTAGGCCACCACCTAATCAATGGCAATTGCTGAATGTCATTATGCACACCTTTTGGTGTTTTGTAACAGATGTCTATTTCGATTCACTCAAAGGCGCAAGCCCAGGCCGACGTGCAGTTTGGATGCTGGGATTATTTTGGAGTGGACAAACATGCACAGGTAGCTTACTTTTTAAAGTGATTTGTTTGACAATCAGATTAAAATATAATGACTGGTTATGTTCATGCCACATTACTAAAAGGTAATTCATTTTTACAATTTAAATTAGCCTACGTCTTTCTCATTAGAGACCCCCAAATGTCATGGTGTAATTCACACTCTGGGTATATCGAATGCACACACATGAAATTGATGTCAATATTTAGCCTAAGAATCTAGCTACTCTGTAAGACTTTTCTGTAATTTCAACAGTAAAACACTGTAGGATGCATAGTATAATACCACAAATGTGTTTTACAGCATTCATGCTGTAGATTGCACTGCAATATGGGTAACATTCTGAACAACACTGTTATTAACTGTAATTTGGAAGCCTCCTTTAAATATTACTCAAATAAACTGCATTTCTTTACAGTAATAGCTTATGCCTCCTGCAGATTCAAATGATCAGTTTCAGGCGCCAACCTCATGCTGTCTGGTGAGACACATGAAGCTCAGACTATTTTAGTAAATATGTTCTGAAGTGGAAGAATATTTTCAGCAGTTGCTGGATAGGTACCTTGCCTTGTTTATACATTTGCTAAAATTTCTAAAAACCTATTTTCGCTTTGTCATTGTGTGTAGATTGCTGATAATTTTGTATTTATTTAATCGATCTTAGAATAAGGCTGTAACGTAACCAAATGTGGAAAAAGTCAAGGGGTCTGAATACTTTCCGAAGGCACTTGTATATTGGTATTGAAGAGCAAGGGGCGTTATCTGAAAGAATATTATCATGCTATATAGTGTGTGGCAAAAAAACGTTTTAATATCTTCGACCAGTATGATTGCAGCAGGTTATGTCTATCTACTCAGTCATTAAAATACACACTTGAAACTTGCCGTATACTGTATGCATAGCCATTGATGCATTTAAAGAAGGTTGTAAATGGTTTGGGTTATGTTGCACTGCAGCCTTCTAGCTAAATTACCACACAACTTGCTAGCAAGCTTATTAGCCTTGTAGCTAACAGAGCAAGGTGCTGGAGCTATTAGTTCAGAGGATACAATCAACTCATCTATCTACTATTTTGTACAATAAAAAACGAGTTGCTAGCTAGTTAGCTAGCTACGTATATACAGCCACTGAATTAGCAGCTAGCTTGTTAGCTAATGTTAGCTTGCAGCACCTTGCCAATCTGTTTCCCCCCGAACTGCTAGCACATGTTGACTGGTCGTCGCAACGGTAACTATGGGGCGGAGTTATGGGAGAGAATAATAATCAAATCAGTTTCCAAAATGTTTGTTTGTGATGCAGATTGGCGCGACGGTCAGTCAGAATCGGTAGGCAGTCAGATCCGGCACTGACACCGGCTCGACAAGTTATCGCTCTGTGCAACAATCAAAACATTCCATATTATCAGGAGAGGTTGAAACACTGTCTAAACGTTCCGACCTCAACACCAGTGATTGTGTGTCAGCGTTACCGATAAAGGTAGGGGTGATATGGACAAGCAAGCAGTTGAGTCCTTTGGATCAGGGATGGGCAACTGGCGGTCAGCGACCCCCCTTTTCAAGGACCTCGTATAAATAAAATAAAAATGCAGTCTGGGTCTCAACTTACTGTTGCAAGTTAAAATAGTAGAATACACAACGTGCAACTTTGAAATTCTGTTGTGCTTTAGCAGTTTTTTCTTGTTACTGTATGTCAGTCACTGATAGTCACTCAATTAGTCCATGTCAACTAAAATCTTTTAGTTTGGTAAATTAGTCTAGCAGCCAGCTATCTAAACTTTTAGTAGGCCTAATCATGGTCGAATTACCAACTGGGGGTAATATCATATTTAAAATTGCAAACATTTCTCTCCACCCTATGGCAAAATATGTAGAATTGCAGGAAATTTGCTGTAGAACTGCAAATTTGCCTCTCCGCCCCATTGCAAAATGAGTAGAATTACATGAAATGAGTTATACATTTCAAAATCTTCTCTCCGCTCCATGGCATAATGTGTAGAATTGCAGCAAACGTGCTTTAAAACGACAACATTTTCTCTATGCCCCATGGCAAAATGTGTAGAATTGCCGAAATTAAATGAATGTTTCTCTGCTGTCGAAAGGTGGGTCAGTAAAATGTTTTTAGTTTGAGGTTTAAATCAAGAAGTTAGTTTATTCGTTCTTCAAGAGTGCCTTGATAGGAAACATAAGCCCCAGTAATCATTTTCCTCCATTATTTGTTTACTGAGTGGTGGCCATCATCCTCTTTGCTTTTCCTCTCTAACTACTGTCAGTTTGGTTGGTTGGATGGTGTCTAATGACTGTTGGGTGTGGACGGAATCTAAAACTTAATCCAATGAAATATGACGTAAACAAAAGCATTCTGTCAAGGGTTAACTAAGGGCCGTAGCTGTAGCATTATATTTTACAGCGCAAAAATGACCAGTTATTTACTAAGAAAAAACATGGTACAATGTTAATGAGTAATTAAGTTAAATTAGTGTACACACATACAGTGACTTTACATTACAGTATAAGTAACCATGAGTAAATACAATACTTGTTATAATGTACTTACAGGAATAAATACACTATAATAATTGCACTGTAATATTAAAGTCTTACCAAAAACATCTAGCTCAAAGCAACTAAATGAAAACTTTAGTGCTCACCATTCTCCATGCTTTGTATTTTAACAGCATCCTTCAAGCATTTCCGCTGATTGCCTCTTCATTCAACTTCATTCATCCCAACGTTTGTTTTATTTATTTGTATGTTGTATTGTTGTGTTGTAATTGCCAATGTGGACATATTTTATGGCAGAAAGCTCTGAAAGTTCCAAAGACAAATCTGATAAAGGTGCTCCTTTATAAACTCACAGTTATACTAAATGTTAATTATTGATCTCCCTTTTACAAGTTTGGCCAAAGGTTAGAGATCACTAAACTATTCCACTACACAAAAAGTTATGTTAGTCAAACCCCTAGCCTAAATTGGTTTGTTTGCAAAACGAGTAGAATTACACTAAATTAGTTATAAAATGTCAAAATCTTCTCTCCGCCCCAAGCCAAAATGTGTAGAATTGTAGCAAACGTGCTTTAAAACGGCAACAATTTCTCTATGCCCTATGGTATTATAATTTTTGTATTGCACCCCCAATTATATATTTTTAAAGCCTCTCTGCTGTCAGTGGTAAAGTGACAAAGCTAAAATGCTTTGCCACTGCGGCCCCTTATGATGAGTTCCAACAAAGTTGCCCATCCCTGCTTTGGATGTGTTGTAGCCGGTTAGCCATACAGTAGAACACAAAAAAACATACAGTGTGCTTGATCTGAGAATAATTTTTTGGTTAAATCTAAAGGAAAATAAATCCTGTTTTTGTTGCACCATATCCTGGAAACTTTTAATATAACTTCTATAATGTGTCGGAAACAACCCTGGTTTCAGGCTTGGGCAGTGGCTATATTCAAATGGTAAAGAAGTCACTACAGGATGATTTTGGCATTTGTAGTGGAACAGAGTAACTAACTGAAAACTCTACTAGCTGTACAAATGTTATTGATTAGCCCAAAGGCCAACAGATAGCGATATGGAGTCGTTTCATTTTAATGTCCAAAGGGAATGTATGCAGCTGACACCCATATCCCCCTTAATATCGTCGTCTCCCAGTCTTTGGGCTAGGTCAACATTGGCAGTCTCTCTGATATTGAATGATTTTATATTTTTGCTGTCTGCTCTTTGCATTTGCTGGATATTGTTAACCCCAGATATCTCAAATAACTATTTTCTCATAGGCTACCATAGTAGGGTGTTTGAACTTACAATGATGAACAACAACCCCCGTGTACCTCTGTGTTCACCGGCTGGGTTGAATACCAGACTTCAATGAGATTAGTCTCTGAATGCATTAACAAATCAGTGTAATTATCTTAATGAGCATAGCATTTTTACAGGATTAAGTTCATTCAAAATAAATGTTCAATGAAGCCTATAGCTGAACTTCTATAATCAATAAAAACTGTCACGCTTAGGCCATGCATGTTTTATGTTATTGATCAACCAGGAAAACACCCCTTTAATGGCTGTGATAGGAGAAAACTGAGGTTGGATCAACGTCATTGTAGTTACTCCACAATACTAACCTAAATGACAGAGTGAAAAGAAGGAAGCCTGAACAGAACACAAATATTCCAAAACATGCATCGTGTTTGCAATAAGGCACTAAAGTAAAACTGCAAAAATGTTGCACATCACTGAGTACCACTCTTCACATTTTCAAGCATGGTGGTGGCTGCATCATCTTATGGGTATGCTTGTCATCGGCAAGAACTAGGGAGTTTTTTTCTGAGAAAAAAGATGACATTGAATGTTCCTGAGTGGCCTAGTTACACTTTTGACTTAAATATACTTTAAATGGTTGTCTAGCAATGATCAACAACCACTTTGACAGAGCTTGAAGAATTTTTGAAAAGAACAATGGGCAAATATTGTACAATCCAGGTGTTGAAAACTCTTTAGAGTCTTACCCAGAAATACTCACAGCTGTAATCTCTGCCAAAGGTGCATCTACAAAGTATTGATTCAGGGGTGTGAATATTTATGTAAATTAGATATTTCTGTATTTCATTTTCAATAAACGTATTTTTTTAATTTTCTATTTGTAATTATGGGGTATTGTGTTTAGAAGGGTGAGAGAGAAAAATACACTTAATCGATTTTGAATTCAGGATGTAACCCAACACAATTTGGAGTAAGTCGAGGGCAATAAATACTTTCCGAAGGCACTGTATGTGTATATATAATCAAATAAAATTTTATTTGTCACAGGCGCCGAATACAACAGGTGTAGACAGTGAAATGCTTACTTACAAGCCCTTAACCAACAATGCAGTTAAAAAAAAGTGTTAAGTGAAAATAGATAAGTAAAAAATGTAATTAAAATAACAAATAATTAAAGAGCATCAGTAAAATAACCTTAGCGAGGCTATATACAAGGGGTACCGGTACAGAGTCAATGTGCGGGGGCACAGGTTAGTCGAGGTAATTGAGGTAATATGTACATGTAGGTAGAGTTAAAGTGACTATGCATATATAATAAACAGAGAGTAGCAGCAGCGTAAAAGAGAGGTGGGGGACAATGCAAATAGTCTGGGTAGCCATTTGATTCGCTGTTCAGGATTCTTATGTCTTGGGGGTAGAAGCTGTTAAGAAGCCTTTTGGACATACACTTGGAGCTCCGGTACCGCTTGCCGTGCGGTAGCAGAGAGAACAGTCTATGACTAGGGTGAATGGAGTCTTTGACAATTTTTAGGGCCTTCCTTTGACATTGCCTGGTATGGCAGGAAGCTTGGCCCCAGTGATGTACTGGGCCGTACGCACTACCCTCTGTAGTGCCTTGCGGTCGGAGGCCGAGCAGTTGCCATACCAGGCAGTGATGCATTCAACTGACTAGGTATCCTCATTTCCCTTTTGTCCAGGTGGGAAAGTGCAGTGTGGAGTGCAATAGAGATTGCGTCATCTGTGGATCTGTTGGGGTGGTATACAAATTGGAGTGGGACTAGGGTTTCTGGGATAATGGTGTTGATGTGAGCCATGACCAGCCTTTTAAAGCACTTCATGGCTACAGACGTGAGTGCTACGGATCGTTAGTCATTCAGGCAGGGCACAGGGACTATGGTGGTCTGCTTGAAACATGTTGGTATTACAGACTTACTCAGGGAGAGGTTGAAAATGTCAGTGAAGACACCTGCCAGTTGGTCACCGCATGCTTGGAGAACACGTCCTGTTAATCCGTCTGGCCCTGCGGCCTTGTGAATGTTGAACTGTTTAAAGGTCTTACTCACATCGGCTACGGAGAGAGTGATCACGCAGTCGTCCGTAACAGCTGATGCTCTCATGCATGCTTCAGTGTTTCTTGCCTTTAAGCGAGCAAGCAAGAGTTCCTCTGTCCAGTGTCTGTGTTCTTTTGCCCATCTTAATCTTTTCTTTTTATAGGCCAGTCTGAGACATGGCTTTTTCTATGCAACTCTGCCTAGAAGGCCAGCATCCCGGAGTCGCCTCTTCACTGTTGACGCTGAGACTGGTGTTTTGCAGGTACTATTTAATGAAGCTGCCATTTGAGGACTTGTCTGTTTCTCAAACTAGACACTAATGTACTTGTCCTCTTGCTCAGTTGTGCACCAGGGCCTCCCACTCCTCTTTCTATTCTGGTTAGAGCCAGTTTGCGCTGCTCTTTGAAGGGAATAGTACACAGCGCTGTACGAGATCTTCAGTTTCTTGGCAATTTCTCACATGGAATAGCCTTAATTTCTCAGAACAAGAATAGACGGATGAGTTTCAGAAGAAAGTTCTTTGTTTCTGGCCATTTTGAGCCTGTAATCGAACCCACAAATGCTGATGCTCCAGATGCTCAACTAGTCTAAAGAAGGCTAGTTCTATTGCTTCTTTAATCAGAACACAGTTTTCAACTGTGCGAACATAATTGCAAAAGGGTTTTCTAATGATCAATTAGCCTTTTAAAATGATAAACTTGGATTAGCTAGCACAACGTGCCATTGGAACACAGGAGTGATGGTTGCTGATAATGGGCCATTAAAATTCCATTAAAAAATCATCCGTTTCCAGCTACAGTAGTCATTTACAACATTAACAATGTCTACACTGTATTTCTGAAAAATTTGATGTTATTTGAATGGCCAAAAAGTTGCTTTTCTTTCAAAAACAAGGACATTTCTATGTGACCCCAAACCTTTGAACGGTAGTGTATGTTGCGTAGAAGAGGGTGGCCAGCAGAGATATTTGGGATGGGCTGAGGGAAGCTGAGGGTTGGGATGTGGAATTGGAGATAAGTGGGAGTGGAGTTGCGGGAGATGATGGTCAAAGATAAAAGTATAAAAGTCAAAATAAAACACAATAAAAAGTAAGTTTGAATGACAATGAGGGGCAATGTTTTTACAGCTAATGCCAGTTTACCTGAGGCTAATGCCGTGCAGGTGTTTGTACACATGCATATACACACACTCTCATTCAAATACACACATACACGGACACACACACATGTAAATAGTGCCAGACATACACTCAAACATATATAGTTGGCCTTGCTGTTATGATTTTAGTTGTGCTTGATGTCCTTTGTTTTTTGCATTGTTGTTTTCTGTTTTCCCTTGTCTTTTTCTTTTTTCTCTTTTCTTTTTTTTCTTGGTTGTTGGTGCATGGGGGTGGGGAATGGAATTATTTATTATTATTATTATTTTAAAAACAAAATCTTCACTGCAAGTATATTGTATGTTTTGGATTTTAAAAAAACAACAAAAAACAGGTTGTCTGGTCTGATGAAACCAAGATTGAACTCTTTGGCCTAAAAACCAAGCGTCACATCTGGAGGAAACCTGGCACCATTCCTACGGTAAGGCATGGTGGTGAAAGCATCATGCAGTGGGGATGTTTTTCAGTGGCAGGGACTGGGAGACTAGTCAGGATCGAGGGAATGATTAACGGAACAAAGTACAGAAAGATCCTTGATGAAAACCTGCTCCAGAGAGTTTAGGACCTCAGACTGGGGGCAAAGGTTCACCTTACAACAGGACAATGACCCTAAGCACACAGCCAAGACAATGCAGGAGTGGCTTTGGGACAAGTCTCTGAATGTCCTTGAGTGGCCCAGCCAGAGCCCGGACTTGAACCCGATCGGACATCTCTGGAGAGACCTGAAAATAGCTGTGAAGCGACGCTCCCCATCCAACCTGACAGAGCTTGAGAGGATCTGCAGAGAGGAATGGGAGAAACTCCCCAAATACAGGTGTGCTAAGCTTGTAGCATCATACCCAAGAAGACTCGAGGCTGTAATCGCTGGCAAAGGTTTGTCTAGAGGTCGACCGATTAATCGGCATGGCCGATTAATTAGGGCTGAAGTCAAGTTTTCATAACAATCGGTACTCATCCCAAAATGGCGCCGATTATGGCCGATGACATTGCATTCCACGAGGAAACTGCGTGGCAGGCTGACCACCTGTTATGCAAGTGCAGCAAGGAGCCAAGGTAAGTTGTATAAAAAACTATCTTCACATAATCACTAGTTGACTACACATGGTTGATGATATTACCAGGTTATCTAGCTTGTCCTGCGTTGCATATAATCAATGCGGCCTGTTAATTTATCATCGAATCACAGCCTTCTTCTCCAAACGGTGATGATTTAACAAAAGCGCATTCGCTAAAAAAGCACAATCGTTGCACGAATGTACCTAACCATAAACATCAATGCCTTTCTTAAAATCAATACACAGAAGTATATATTTTTAAACCTGCATATTTAGTTAAAAGAAATTCATGTCAGCAGGCAATATTAACTAGGGAAATTGTGTCACTTCTCTTGCGTTCATTGCACGCAGAGTCAGTCAGGGTATATGCAACAGTTTGGGCCGCCTGGCTCGTTGCGAACTAATTTACCCGAATTTTACAGAATTATGACATAACATTGAAGGTTGTGCAATGTAACAGCAATATTTAAACTTAGGGTTGCCACCCTTTCGATAAAATACGGAACGGTTCGTTTTTTTGTTTTCGAAATGATAGTTTCCGTGTTTGACCATATTAATGACCAAAGGCTCGTATTTCTGTGTTTAATATATTAGAATTAAGTCTATGATTTGATAGAGCAGTCTGACTGAGCAGTGTCAAAGTCACCATTATTAGTCAGTTGTACAACCGAATGACTTTAACTGAAATGTGTCTTCCGCATTTAACCCAACCCCTCTGAATCAGAGAGGTGCGGCTGCCTTAATTGACATCCACGGCACCCGGGGAACAGTGGGTTAACTGCCTTGTTCAGGGGCAGAACGACAGATTTTTACCTTGTCAGCTCAGGGATTCGAACTTGCAACCCTCCGGTTACAAGTCCAACGCTCTAACCACTAGGCTACCTGCCGCCACCCAGTGGTAGGCAGCAGCAGGCTCGTAAGCATTCAGTCAAACTTTACTGCTTTTGCCAGCAGCTCTTAGCAATGCTTGATTCACAGCGCTGTTTATGACTTCAAGCCTATCAACTCCTGAGATTAGGCTGGCAATACTAAAGTGCCTATTAGAACATCCAATAGTCAAAGCTATATGAAATACAAATGGTATAGAGAGAAATAGTCGACGCGTCATAATTCCTATAATAACTACAACCTAAAACTTCTTAACTGGAAATATTGAAGAACTGGAAATATTTAACCACCAGCTTCCATATGTTCTGAGCAAGGAACTTAAATGTTAGCTTTTTACATGGCACGTATTGCACTTTTACTTTCTTCTCCAACACTGTGTTTTTGCATTATTTAAACCAAATTGAGCATGTTTCATTATTTATTTGAGACTAAATAGATTTTATTTATGTATTCAATTAAGTTAAAATAAAAAAGTGTTCATTGTTCATTCAGTATTGTTGTAATTGTCATTATTACAAATATATATATATATATATATATATATATATTATATGGACATATATAGATCGGCCGATTAATCGGTATCGGCTTCGCCTCCAATAATCAGGAACAGTATCGGCGTTGAAAAATCATAATCGGTCGACCTCTAGGTTTGTCCAATAGAAATTATTGTTTTAGTTGCAAAATGTAACGTTAGTCCGTTTGGACCAAACATTACACCCTAGATCAGCTAGATGCATTGAAGTGTGCAAGGCCGTGTTGAATGAGTCACTGTCTGTCACCTTGATTACTTGTTTTTCTCTCTGCCTGTGCACCTACGTTAAACATTTGATTATCATCTGGTTGCCTAAACCTATCGATGTTACATTGAGCTGGGTGAGTGGAATATGAATGACAGTCATCCAATATGCTGTAATAGAAATAAGGCCATGCTCGTAAAACAAAAAAAATCGTCCTCCCTAATTTTAAACGGCTGACACTGGTCTACAGTTGAAGTCGGAAGTTTACATACACCTTAGCCAAATACATTTAAAGTCAGTTTTTCACAATTACTGCAATTTAATCCCAGTAAAAATTTGCTGTCTTATGTCAGTTAGGATCACCACTTTATTTTAAGAATGTGAAATGTCAGAATAATAGTAGAGAGAATGATTTATTTCAGCTTGTATTTATTTCATCACATTCCCAGTGGGTCAGACGTTTACATACACTCAATTAGTATTTGGTAGCATTGCCTTTAAAGTGTTTAACTTGGGTCAAACGTTTCGGGTAGCCTTCCACAAACTTCCCACAATAAGTTGGGTGAATTTTGGCCCATTCCTCCTGACATAGCTGGTATAACTGGGTCAGGTTTGTAGGCCTCCTTGCTGGCCCACGCTTTTTCAGTTCTGCCCACAAATGTTCTATTGGATTGAGGTCAGGGCTTTGTGATAGCCACTCCAATACCTTGACTTTGTTGTCCTAATGCCATTTTGCCACAACTTTGGAAGTATGCTTGGGGTCATTGTCCATTTGGAAGACCCATTTGCGACCAAGCTTTAACTTCCTGACTGATGTCTTGAGATGTTGCTTCAATATATCCACATAATTTTCCTTCCTCATGAAGCCATCTATTTTGTGAAGTGCACCAGTCCCTCCTGCAGCAAAGCACCCCCACAACATGATGCTGAATCCCCTGTGCTTCACAGTTGGGATGGTGTTCTTCGGCTTGCAAGCCTCCCTGTCACGCCCTGGCCATAGAGAGCCCTCTGGGTTTCTCTATGGTGTGTTATGTTAGGTCAGGGCGTGACTAGAGTTTTCTAGGGGACTTTATGTTGGGTTTTGTGTTGGTTCCCAATTAGAGGCAGCTGTTAGTCATTGCCTCTAATTGGGAATCCTATTTAGTTTGTTCCCTTCCCCACCTGCATTTGTGGGTTATTGTTTCTGCTAGTGCTGTTTAGGCGCTACATATGTTACGGTCTGTTTATTCTTGATTGTTTTTGGACGTTTCACTTCATTAAAGATATGTGGAACTCCAACCACGTTGCGCGTTGGTCCATTTCTGAGCAGAATAACCCACCACTCCAGGACCAAGCAGTGTGCCCCTATGGTGGAGGATAAGGTATTCTGGACCTGGGAGGAGATCATTGGGGGCTGTGAGACCCTTCCTTGGTGGGAATCGCCAAGGAAGAGGGGAGGTCAGCCAAGACGCCGGGGTCCCAGGCCACAGCAGTCCCAGGATTTTTTTGGGGGGGGCACATGGTGCCCGGCTCCTCGCACCTGTGCGTCAACCCAGTCCGATGAGACCTGTGCCGGCTGCACGCATCAGGCCTCCAGTGCGTTGTCCCAGTCCGGTGAGACCTGTGCCGGCTGCACGCCCCAGGCCTCCAGGGAGTCGTCCCAGCCCAGTACGTCCTGTTCCGGCTCCACGCACCAGGCCTGCAGGGTGTCGTCCCAGCCCAGTACGTCCTGTTCCGGCTCCACGCATCAGGCCTCCAGGGTGTCGTCCCAGTCCGGTGAGACCTATGCCGGCTGCACGCACCAGGCCTTCAGTGTGTCCTCCCAGCCCAATACGTCCTGTTCCGGCTCCACACACCAGGCCTCCACGATGTCGTCCCAGCCCAGTACGTCCTGTTCCGGCTCCACGCATCAGGCCTCCAGGGTGTCGTCCCAGTCCGGTGAGACCTATGCCGGCTGCACGCACCAGGCCT
>QNTS01000350.1:53748-103459 GCA_003317085.1 Hucho hucho
CCTTCCCCACCTGCCTTTGTGGGTTATTGTTTCTGTTAGTGCTGTTTAGGCGCTACATATGTTACGGTCTGTTTATTCTTGATTGTTTTTGGACATTTCACTTCATTAAAGATATGTGGAACTCCAACTTGGTCGGATTATTTAGATCACCGTGACACTCCCCCTTTTTCCTCTAAAAAGTACGATCTTCGTCCCCATGTGCAGTTGCAAACCATAGTCTGGCTTTTTTATGGTGGTTTTGGAACAGTGGCTTCTTTCGTACTAAGCGGCCTTTCAGGTTATGTCGATATCGGACACGTTTTCCTGTGGATATAGATACTTTTGTACCTGTTTCCTCCAGCAACTTCACGAGGTCCTTTGATGTTGTTCTGGGATTGATTTGCACTTTTCGCACCAAAGTACGTTCATCTCTAAGAGACAGAACGCATCTCCTCCTGAGCGGTATGAAGGCTGCGTGGTCCCATGGTGTTTATACTTGCGTACTATTGTTTGTACAGATGAACGTGGTACCTTCAGGCGTTTGTAAATTGCTCCCAAGGATGAACCAGACTTGTGGAGGTCTACAATTGTTTTTCTGAGGTCTTGGCTGATTTTTTTAGATTTTCCCATGATGTCAAGCAAAGAGGCACTGAGTTTGAAGGTAGGCCTTGAAATACATACACAGGTACACCTCCAATTGACTCAAATGATGTAAATTAGCCTAACAGAAGCTTCTAAAGCCATTACATACATTTCTGGAATTTTCCAAGGTGTTTAAAGGCACAGTCAACTTAGTGTATGTAAACTTCTGACCCACTGTAATTGTGATATAGTGAATTATAAGTGAAATAATCCGTCTGTAAATAATTGCTAGAAAAATGACTTGTGTCATGCACAAAGTAGATGTCCTAACCGACTTGCCAAAACTATAGTTTGTTAACAAAAATATTGTGGAGGGGTTGAAACACTTAGGTTGGAGTCATTAAAACTAGTTTATGTAAACTTCTGACTTCAACTGTATATGTGTGTCTTTCGGAGGGGTTGGGATAAACCTTGTGTACAATTGATGAATAAAGTGATCTTCATCTTCAGTATCACTTGCCTGCCATGTAATTGACATATTTGTTTAGCCGTAAGGATTTGCCAGCCAGGTGTTGTATAACTACAGGAATTGTATTATTTACATTTCCCTCTCTCAGTGTTCGGGTGGAACGCATGCTCACACTCCTTCCATTGATGTCTGTCTCAATCTCAATGACCTTAGCCTTACTTTCAATATTCTTTTTGGGCACAGTTGCTAGAGAAAACATGACCAAAACAAGAATCATCAAAACCCCTTGCTTGTATATTTTATAGATGTACCCAAACAGCAGAAGCATCTCCAAGGCAGAGGAGGTGACAGTTTTAGCATTACTTTTACATTTGATAGTCTATTAACTTGTTAGGGAGTAGCAGCTGAGGGGTCGGTTTTGGAGAGTCTGGCGTGCCTAAAGTAAAATGCTTGCCACTCAGGTTCAGAAAATAGGATATGCACATAATTAGTACTATTGGATAGGAAACACTCTGAGGTTTCCAAAAGTGTTAACATTTTGTCTGTGAGTGTAATAGAACTCATTTCAAACCAGGGAAAATTCCATCCGGAAATGTCATTCTGGTGGCTTATGGCTCACTTAGAGAGACTGCCTATTGAAAAGTATTTATACCAGGACACTGAATGTAGTACCTATTGCTTCCACTGGATGTCAGCAGTGTATAGGTAAAGTTTAATGGCAATCGGAACCAATGTGTTTAATAGGTAGAGGTTTTAGTCAGGGGAGCTATTTTTCAGTTGCACGTTTTTGGGCGCACGTTTGGCTGAGCGGTCCACTTTAGTTGACTTATATAACGTTTAGGTGACCATCCAAGTGAAAGATTATCACTTTTATTCATAAAAGATAAGCTAAGGATGCATTTTAATTGGTTTTTGTTTTGTTGAGGGAAAGTTTATAGGTTTAATGGATCGATTTGTGATTTCCACACTCCTTTTAAGTGCACCAAAAACATGATTGAACATAATTATGAACGTAAAAAGGAATCAACCACTCCTCTGTTATGTCAAATAAATATCCATGGGCACAGTGGGTTACTATGTTACTGTCTCTGTATCTTCCAATCCTGCCAAATGCCAGTCCAGCCATGGGCTCTCAATCAGTTAGTTCTGATTGTTAATCATGACCAAGATACACATGAAACTGTAGTTTCTTTGATGATTGTTAGATCTTACCTATGGAAAAAGGCATGGTTTTCTTGGACATACCATCAACTTTATTCACATAGATTTAGAAGTTCACACAGAGCACAGTTGGTCCAATGTCTATGTGCTCTTGCTTTAACTGCTTTTAATGGCCTCATCTCAAAGCCAGATGATGTGATGGCAGGTAGCCCTATGCGGGGCTTCTGGCATCAACCCCCCCCCTGTTATTATAGCTGGTGCTTGTGGGGTGGCGGATGGTTGTCAAAAACTGAAGCGTGAAAAACAGCAGGTGAGAAAATCAAGGTAAGTTGACACATAAATACATCCCAAGATGTACACCCATTGATTGAGAGATGACTGCATACATCAGGGGCCCTGTCTCTGTGTGTCACATGACCAAATTAATACTACGTTTATTAGCCATCTCACCATTACCGGGGCACATCACGCGTGCAATACTGGCCCTCTCACCCACTGCATAGCTTGGCAGGGCAGGTCACCCCTGCCTATGCTATTATGACCTGTGCAGCACAGGCTGTGCTTTGTCAGACTTTTGCAGCCCCCGAGTGTCACAGGGCTGCATGTTGTATTACTCAAGTATCAACTTCTGGAACACTGTGAGCTTCTATTATCAAGGAATACATGTCTATTATCAAGAACTACATGTCAATCAAACTATAGACCATCAAGCTGTGTCAGTAACTTAGGTCCAACATGATAAGGCAGAAATAGCAAGTTCGGAAGTAAATTCTTCTCACAGCTCCTGACAAGTGTTTGATGATAACTCTGGGATGTCCTGAGAAAGCAGAGTCAAACCTGTGAACTAAGACAACACTGCCCCTCTGTGTTTATGGCTGCAGGTGGTATTGCATATATGTCGCTCGCTCTGTCTCACGCACACACACACACAAACATGAAGCTTTATTTTAACACTACATTAAATTACTGCCAGTGCCAGTCTCCTGTTTTCTCTAGCCAGACATTTCCTGTTAACCCATGTGGCAGGCGGAGATGCAACGAAAAGGAAAACAGGCTAATTTGTTATCATGCAGATGGAGGCTGACAGAGAAGGAGACGTACACTACACTATCTACTCCTCTCACACTGCCTGCCAACAAATGTTCAAAGGTTACCTCAGGAAATCTCATCATGAAACGCTGAGGTGACACAATTCTTTATTTCAGCACTAGCTGCTTAAAGTCATATATTGTAACTTGCCCGGGCACACCGTTGTCATCTATTGTTATTTGTAGCAATGCTGTTCATTCCAGTTCCAAATGAACGGTGGCTAATTTCAGGCAGCCAAATTGCATCATAGTCCTCACTGTGACTTGTACCTGTTACCTAGTGGCCTTACACTGACTTCACTAGACAAGGGACTGAATCCCATTGGCACCTGGCCAACAGGGGAATGAGATTAGTATTTTCATTCCCTTTCTCTTCCTCTCCAGTGGGTCTGGGACGATATGTCAGTCATGTCAGTGACATTGCATTCCTCCTACAGCAGATCAACATCACTTACTTACACCACACTTTTTGTTGATTTTGGAAATGAGAGAGATCAGCGTTTGGTTGTAGTAATTTGTGCAGGTTTGCATATTTTTGTTGTTGTTGAGATTTTAAATTAATAGATTTTCTTTAATAAAACCTTCCATGCTAAAACCTTCCTAGCCTTGAACTTTGTTCTTAGCCACAGCAATTTGCGCAACCATATATCCATTTTGACTGGCTCTTTGGACCATTTAAAGGCTCTATCATTCATTTCCAAATTAATATGGACTTTAAGCCCCAGAACACTTTTCAGCATTTTGCTAAGCAATCTTCTTTAAATTGTAGAATCTTATTAACCAATCTTATGAGGATCCTTTAATACTTGATTGCTTTCCAAGTTGACTGCTAATTACATTTTTTTTGTCTTCGCTGATTTATAGAAGAATTTCTGTTGGAATGATCTTCTCACCGTTCCTCAGAAATAGTAATATTCAAGATTATTTCAGCCAAAGTTTTTCAAGCTACTCATGAAACATAAACTGCAAACCAAGGACAAGTCAAGTTGACAAAAGGTGCTTTTCATTGTAGTCCAAACTTTCCCACCAGGTGGCGCCTAAAGAACTAACTTTAGACAGCTCACCTGTTGGGACCACTAGTGCGGGACACATTAGAGGAGTAAACAATTTAAAAGAGTGATGTTGCAAATATATATTTTGTTGTAATGTCTTTCAAAAGATCACCATTTTGTGGTCAACATTTCTCAGATCAGCCCCTTATTTGACACCATTGCACCATTGTCTGGGTGCAAGGTAAAACAACAATTATGGTAATCTGATATTACACACAAGGCAGATATGCTGACTGTACCTAATGAGTTGCCAATCGTTCTTGGTATCTCAGTATTGTGTCTCATTTTGGTACAAAATGAGCAATGTCTGTATGTCTGTGTGGGTTAAGAAGGCCTGAGTCATCTCACAGGGTTGTTATGTCTCCACATCAGGTAGCTAGGATTTAATTAGACATTACAGAACACCAGGGCCGTATTCATCTGGCAACAAACAGAAGAAACTTAACTGAAACCGGGAGGGACTATCTGCACCTGTCCAATTACAAATACACATTTTCTGTTGCAGAACGTTTTGATGGTGTCCCTTTATGAATACGACCCAGACAAGGCCATGGCTGAGGAGAGGAGAAGGGGCTGTCATAAACACTTTGGGCAGCTTTGCATCAGCATAACTTATTAACCTCTGTGGAACACCTGACATCTGAGGTGAAGTCATGTCTATCCACGACCCAAACTGCTCCACGTGGCGTTGTGAAGTAAAAAAATGATGAAATGTGTTTAGCTAATTGTCTATGACAAAGCATCCTCAAAATAACTGTTTTTCAGCATGAAGTGTCAACAGCTAAATGTGGCCCAATACCTGCCTGTGTATTTAATGTGAATTGTGAAAATAATGTTATTTCGGGAAATTAGTGCTGTTACGACTACTTCTTTCACTGAGAAGAAGATTGTAAACACAAGCAATCAATACAGTACAGTTCTACAACCCTCTCTCCTCTTAATGTTTTTCTCTCACACTCTCTATTTATGTGGTTGCTGAGTAGAACTACCACAGTGGCAGCGAGGCCCGGAATAGAAGATGGTGGGGATGGGCTGTATACTTGCATGTGGGCCGCTGACTAGGTGCTCTTTAGTGTTTCTCAACCATACTCCGTCCAGCGGAATGGAGGCTGCTGCTTCCCTATACATGCCAGTGGTCAGGGCCCGGCCTGCACGCCCTCAGCTATTTTTGTCTCTCCCTCTCCCTCCAAGTCCAGCTGCACTCACTCCACACAGATAAAGAACTGGGAAGAGAGAGAGAGGTAGAGAACGAGAGAAGAGGGGGAGGAGAGGAGAGAAAGAGAGAACACAAAGAGTAATGAGAACACATTGAAATGTTGTGTCTTTGTGGCATGAACATTTCTCATGGTGTTCATCCTTCATTAGAGAGAAATCCATTAAACATATGACAAAGACGTTCCATGGATGTTAATATTCCTGATAACACAATCATATAAAGTAAGAATACTTCTTGGACTAATAAGTTTTCAGGAAGAACAGAGTAGAGTGCCACATAATTTCAGAGTTTGTTTAAACATGGAAGTGGCTCATTGAATTAAACCAAATGGAACATATAAATTCACAATCCGGCAAAGAGAGAAGATTGCTAAGTGCTTGAACTCTGCACAGAGCAGTTTTGTTAGAAGAGGAACCTAGGAAGCATTTGTATAACATTGTATAGCATTCCTGAGTGACTTAAATGTGTTGTATGGTTCTGAAAAGAACGGGGAGAACGTTTGGGTGAATGTTTCTGTTTTGTGTACACTCAGATAAACTCCAGACATCCAATGACGGACACACAGGCACACAAGATATACAGGTATGCATCTACAGTATGTACACACTTTGAAACATACACAAACAGTCTTACTCCCCTTAACAAAGACATTCGCAGTCTATGCCCTCTCTGTATAAAATGTATTTACAGAGATTCCTTTCTTTGTGTCAGTGGTGGTTGACCGACAGCTTCTCTAAGCTCCGGAGTTTCAGATAACCAGGCCCAGATGGAGCTGGTTGGATGTTTCTGCACCACTGATTTACTCCAATACCTGGCACAGGACAGAGCGAAGGGACCAGACCGACACCCATAGCGCCACCCCACCACCCCCAACCCCCAGCCCAGGACAAATCCAAACCGCATGGGAGAGGTGTAGATGTCCTTTCGATCTGTCCTGCAGGAGAATCAGGATATCAGTATATCCCGTTTAGGGGTTCTCTCCCTGCCCTGGCCTTGGCACATTCTACAATATGAACAGTTAGGTTATGAGGTTGTGATAGTTTACACTGTAACAAACCCATAATGGGACTAACAGAAATTATCTGTTTATAATAAAACAGATGGAAAATGAGTCATGGATGACAGGTCATTGTATAAGGCACCTCTGCACATGGACTGTAGCTGAATGACTAACAATGTCAGGCCCTGATCTGTTTCACCTGCCCTTGTGCTTGTCTCCACCCCATCCAGGTGTCGCCCATCTTCCCCACTTATCCTCTGGGTATTTATACCTGTGTTTTCTGTCTGTCTGTGCTAGTTCATCTTGTTTGTCAAGCTTACCATCATTCGTCCTGTCAGCTCATGTCTTTTCCCAGCCTCTCTTTTTCTCGTCCTCCTGGTCTTTGACCCTTACCTGTCCTGACCCTGTACCCCCCGACTCTGCCCGTCCCTGAGCCTGCCTGCCATCCTGTACCTTTGCTCCACCTCTGGATTACTGAACTCTGCCTGTCCCTGACCCTGACCCTGCCTGCCGTCCTGTACCTTTGCTCCTACTCTGGATTATCGATCCCTGCCTGCCTTGACCTGTCGTTTGCCTGGCCCTGTGTTACTTCACCCAGTCTGCACTTGGGTCTTACCTTGATTCCTGATCAACAAAGTATTCAGATAGCAGCTGACTGACTTACAAAGTATTCACTTCAACCACATGGGTGTGTGAACACTTTAAAATTAACTCCTGCATAGGTCAAGGAAGATGACTTATTAGACTGCGTATTGCACAACAATTTGCCAAAGAATACATTGAAACAATGTCTAGTTTCCTTCTCTTCTCTTAGTCCTATCGGTTACTGTTGAAATGCTTAAATTACTTCTCTGTAAACAAGTCCATTGTAGATCTTGCACATACTGTACCACACATCCTTTCAAATGTTTCCAAAAACAGTCATCAATCTCTCTCTGGCCATTCGTATATTATGTAGTCCTACACACACTGTTAATCATGAATCATAATCAAATCATCTATATTCTAATAATAGAACCCAATGAACGGGTCTAATTATAGAATTTAGATAGTAAAGATAAGAATCTATTTGTCTCTATTAGACAGACTTGCTATCAATTCCTTTCTTTCATGCCCCGCGTTGATGACATACGCTAATGCCTCTACCCATCAAATGCCCTTCCTTGTGCATGATCAGTTTCTTTGTATACCCTCTCAGTACCCCTGTCCTTTGCACACGCTCAGTTTCACCGCACGCGCTCAGTGTCTCTGTTCTTCTGCACACGCTCACTGGCTCTGAATACAATGAAGGCTAAAGTATCTGTGGCATGTGCCTGGTAGCCCCCACTCAGCAGCTCAGATTAACTCAGCAACTTCAGTGTCTGTCAGAGGCAAAGACTTGCATTAAACCTTCACACTTCTGCCCTAGTCTGTATTGGGTAAAAATTACATACTTTATGAACAAGTTAAGATCATTGATAAATTACAATAGTTCTTGTATCTATGCCTATCGACTTATACTAAATCTGAAAGATAGTATCTGTCTCTTCATGTCCGGGACAAAATTAACACCACTACTGCAGCAAATTGAAAGTGTCTATTTTGTGTATTTATTGTAGGTAATATCAGTTCTATAGGTTCTCTGGTCTTCTTGAGTGTATGGGCAAGTTAGGACAGGTATAACACTACCCCTCCCCCCATCCAAAATATCTCACTCTGTTTTTTGTACTGGTTAGGGCAGGTACAATTGATTTTGTGGGGCCCAATTGATTTTGTTAGTCACTCTCACTCAGATATAATATTAAAAACTACAAACATTTCTTTCCACCCTATTGCAAAATGTGTAGAATTGAAGGAAATTAGCTGGAAAACTGCAATTTTTTCTCTCCACCCCATAGCAAAATCAGTAGAATTGCATTAAATGAGTTATAAACTTGCAAAATCTTCTCTCCACCCCATGGCAAAATGTGTAGAATTGCAGAAAATTTGCTGGAAAACTGCTATTTTTTCTCTCCACCCCACGGCAAAATGTGTAGAATTGCAGCAAACTTGCTTTAAAACTGCTACTTTTTCTCGACACCCCATGGCGTGGGGTAACATTTATCTTAGGGCCTACCAAAAGGCTAGGGCTAGCTCTGACTGCATGTGTGGGTATGGATGTGTATACACAGACCCGCAAGTTCAGATGTATTGTTTCCCCCACCCCCATAAAAATTGCCCAGCCATGATCTATATGGTAGATTACCAGCCCTGAGAAGTGAACACGTCTCCCAGTAGCCTGCTAGAGATTAATATAGTAGATAGGATGCACTGTCCGTAATGGACGGCTAGAGCCAACCCCCTAGAGTTAATGTCCGTGCCCCCCCCCCCCCCGGAAATATAATTAGCATAACACAAAAATCCCCATTAAAATCCATCTGTTTAAAGGGGAACATCACCCTGGATGAATCAGGGATTGTTTCCATCATGTCTGAGGCATTTCTAGGACAGTGAAAGTGTTTCACACATAATTTCCCAGGAGGAGGGCAGGTCAGGGCATTGCACGCTGAATGATACACCCTATGACAGCTTCCGGGGTATGGATGGGGGAAGACTGCAACTTGTGTTTGGTGGTGCTTCGTGCTCTGGCCTCCGTCCCTGTCCCCACAAGTTGGGCTGTTTTGAAAAGGAGGCGGACACTAACAACAATCCTTTGGGCAAAACTTAACTGTCCAGACGAAATGGCTTCAAGTGATTCCTCTCATCAACACAATTTTGACGATGGAGAATCTATTAGCTACATGGTGGCATTCAACCATACATGTTTCAACCGGAATATAGGGAAGAGGATTCCAAACAAAGAGTTGGATTTAGCTTATGTTAGAAGCTCAGCTACAGCCAATGCCTACACCAAGAGGGCAGATGACAAATATGGTGCCTACTGTAGCTAGATGAGCTATTGTGCATTGCTGGCTAACATACTACTGTGTTACATTGGGGGGAATCTAATTATTTTTCTGTTTGCTAGCTAGGTAGCTAGATAACTAGCTAAATTGTAAATCTCTTAAACTGAAGCTGGTTTTACTATAAAAATATTTGCCTAATCATGCCTGATAGACATGGCTGTAAGTAGATACTGTCTGCCTACCTATCTAGGCTCATTTGTACGTTCTGGTCACTGTGCAAAGGTTGAGGGTTATGCCATATTTCTTTATATTAGGCTAGATATTGTTGTAAATGTGCCTGTGCACATGTATGCAAGTTCAACTAGGCTACCCTAATGTTGATGTTACTGTATGCTGGCACGGTTCAACTGTTGTTCAAACTGTACAATAGAGTATCTTTTTTTTTGTCTTACAGACAATACCATGTAGAGCCTAGGCTTCTTCCAGGAGTGGATTCTAGATACAGAAACATAATTATTTGCCTGCGTGTGTCATTGTAGCAGAACTGTATCCTGTGAACTGTGTCCCTCTCGAGGGATTAGACATTATGCTGGATTTCAAGCAGATGACTCATGGCAGTTTGTTCATGACAACACTCCTCCCACAGCTTTACAAGTATTCCCTGAACTTACTGTATGTTTCTTTGGAATGGTAATTTCATCATGACCACCTCTCCCATCATCTGCTGATCACCAGTTCTCTTAGCTAAAGATTGTTACACCTGATAATGTGATTTAACCAAATATTTTTGGTTTCCATTACTGGGAGTTACAGGATAGGTACTGTTTGGTGTAGCACAGAGAATTTTTGACCAACCTTAGCGATGTCATCTTCGTCCTCGATTCAGGAAAACTGGAGTCTCATAAAATGTCCGTGTCCAGTTGCAGGGGTCAGTTTGAATTTAGAAAATGCTCCGTTATTATAATAAATACTATTTTTGCTCCATCAAGTAATCCAACAATATGTGCGGCGCCATCTTAAGTCTTCTCACTCATTGAACGAGACAGGTCTCCGTCATCATGACATACAGCACTTTGATCGAGACAGGTGGGTGTCCACCTCAATGAGAGAAGACTTGAAATAGGCAAGATGTCAACAAAAATCTTTGTGTAAATCACATTATCTGGTGTAACAATTTGTCACCTACATTTCTCTGCACTTGTGTGTCTCTACACCTGAGACACACTGAACTGTACTACACTGTTCAATTTTTTTGATGTGTGTGACTTTTAACATATAGCATTGTTGTTGAATAACCAGTTCTCTTGAGCTAGCCTTGAGCTAGCATTAAATAGTGTACACTCTCATTTATTTTAGATTTTGACAAATAACTTAAGTATCTGAATGTCTAGCATATGTTTGATGCTACAGAGCTCTGTACAGCTTATATAAATATATTCTGTGAATCCGTAAGGGTAGACAAATTTCGAATGTTGATAGAAAATATCCATATTAGGCCTCCCGAGTGGCACAGCAGTCTAAGGCACTGCATTGCAGTGTTTGGGGCGTCACTACAGACCCGGGTTCGATCCCAGGCTGTGTCACAGCCAGATGTGACCGGGAAGCGCACAATTGGGCCAGCGTCATCCAAGTTAGGGAGGGTTTGGCCAGCCGGGATTTCCTTGTCCCATTGCGCTCTAGCCGGGCACCTGCAAGTTTCCTCCGACACATTGGTGCGGCTGGCTTCCGGGCTAAGCGAGCAGTGTGTCAAGAAGCAGTGCGACTTGTCAGGATTGTGTTTCGGAGGACGCATTGGTTCTCGACTTTCGCCTCTCCTGAGTCCGTAGGGGAGTTGTAGCGATGGGACAAGACTGTAACTACCAATTGGATATCGTGAAAAAAGATCCATATTTATTTTATGGTGGTTCTATATCAGGGCTCTCCAACCCTGTTCCTGGAGAGCTACCCTCCTGTAGGTTTTCACTCCAACCCTAATCTAGCACACCTGTTTCTAATAATTAGCTGCGTTTATACAGTCAGCCCAATTCATATATTTTTTCCACTTATTGGTCTTAATCACATCAGATCTTTTTCAGAACTGATCGGATTCGTCAAAAGTGAAAAGTGAAAAAATTTGTGAAATTTGTGAAAAACAATATCAGAATTGGTCTGCCTGTGTAAACGCAGCCATAGTCCTTTATCCGACTTTGGTACACTGGCAATGGTGGGCTGGGGAAGTTGAGACTCTTTGTGCTTATTGCGATGGGCTTGTCCTGTCTGCGGTGGACGGCCAGCTGGATAAGACTCTGCCGAAGTGGTGTAGGGCTTCTTAACCACCATCTGTTTGGTCCTCTTGCAGAAGATTTGCTGGTACTGCACGTCTCCTGGAAAGACATGGTTGTAGTATTAGCATTTTACACTTTTTGTGGAAGCGACGTAGGGCAACACGCCTTTGTTGGTAAAGGTATCAACCGAATGGGACCGGCTAGCGTATTATTTAGGGACAATGAGGGGATATTGGGAGTTGATTTTGAGAGGAAAGGGTCAGTCAACAAAGGGAATGGGCTTGGGGGCTAAAGAGGGTGTGAAAAGTCTTAGGAAGGCAGTTCTTACACGGTATGAATTGTTGTGTATGGGAGATTGAGGAGAAATGGCACCTCAATCGCTCTTATAACCAACAATAGATTTACTGTCTAAGCACAACCCTGCACAACCAAAAACCCCTTCCTCAACTCAAAAAACTTCCCCCAGACCATTGACTTTGACAGATCATTGTTGTCAATAGTAGTCCTTTGCAGGGGAATTTTGTAGACGTCTTTGTATTGTGTTTTGAAAACCTGCAGAGAGAATAACGAGGTGGTTGTGTAATTACTGTTGTAGTCTTGATTTTATACCTTTGTGTCCCTTACTGGTTTCTGTCCCACAACCGCAAGGTGTGTCTGCTCCCTCATTTTTCAGCAGGGCACTGTGGAATGACTCCAGATAACCTGAGTTTGACAAAAATACTAAATTGATTACATGGTCTAGAAGGTACTCTGTGGTCCTGAGGTTACCTCTAACCACCTGTAACTCCATAACACAAACACAAACCATACAAAAATGACCCAATTCATGTTCATACCATGCTTACTGTAAATTGAGCTATCTTAGCTGTCAGCTTGTAAATATTTTGCCAACTTACCTTCAACTTGTGCAGAACTAGGGGGTTGGAAGCTCATGTTGGTGGAATCAGATTCTGTGCCACGTACAGTGAGGGAAAAAAGTATTTGAACCCCTGCTGATTTTGTACGTTTGCCCACTGACAAAGAAATGATCAGTCTATAATTTTAATGGTAGGTTTATTTGAACAGTGAGAGAGAATAACAACAAAAAAATCCAGAAAAACGCATGTGAAAAATGTTATAAATGGAATTGCATTTTAATGAGGGAAATAAGTATTTGACCCCTCTGCAAAACATGACTTAGTACTTGGTGGCAAAACCCTTGTTGGCAATCACAGAGGTCAGACGTTTCTTGTTAGCAGAAAAACACCCCCAAAGCATAATGTTTCCACCTCCATGTTTGACGGTGGGGATGGTGTTCTTGGGGTCATAGGCAGCATTCCTCCTCCTCCTAACACGGCGAGTTGAGTTGATGCCAAAGAGCTCCATTTTGGTCTCATCTGACCACAACACTTTCACCCAGTTGTCCTCTGAATCATTCAGATGTTCATTGGCAAACTTCAGACGGGCATGTATATGTGCTTTCTTGAGCAGGGGGACCTTGNCACCAACTGTTGTCACATTCTCACCAAGCTGCTTGGAGATGGTCTTGTAGCCCATTCCAGCCTTGTGTAGGTCTACAATCTTGTCCCTGACATCCAGCTCTTTGGTCTTGGCCATGGTGGAGAGTTTGGAATCTAATTGATTGCTTCTGTGGACAGGTGTCTTTTATACAGGTAACAAGCTGAGATTAGGAGCACTCCCGTTAAGAGTGTGCTCCTAATCTCAGCTCGTTACCTGTATAAAAGACACTTGGGAGCCAGAAATCTTTCTGATTGAGAGGGGGTCAAATACTTATTTCCCTCATTAAAATGCAATTCCATTTATAACATTTTTCACATGCGTTTTTCTGGATTTTTTTGTTGTTATTCTGTCTCTCACTGTTCAAATAAACCTACCATTAAAATTATAGACTGATAATTTCTTTGTCAGTGGGAAAACGTACAAAATCAGCAGGGGATCAAATACTTTTTTCCCTCACTGTACAACAAAATACACAATTAAACATTTTCCCCCCAAAAAGTACCTAAAGGAGTTCTGAGATTACTGTGCCATTATTCAAGTTTGTGGGTATGCCCCCTCTACCTAGCGGGGGATATCAGCATTCGCTACTTTGTGGTTCACAATGAGCAGACCAATATACAGGGAGGTGAAACATTCCAATTCTAGCAGTGAAATGAAAATGTGCTAGTTCTAGCTTGTGGTAAAACGTAATGTTGTTAATATGGTAATGACTATATGCCGTGGCAGATCCAGGGTGAAATGTCCCTTTAAGCTAGAGATATCAGTGGTGGAAGGTGGCCGAGCTACAGTTAGGTGTTTGTCAGACTATGAGACTTCCCGAAAATCAGTCTTCTCACGAAAATGTCTGTAGCGTCCGAACACATGGATACACATGGATTGTGTATGTGTGCCATTCAGAGTGTGAAAGGACAAGACAAAATATTTAAGTGCCTTTGAATGGGGTATGGTAGTAGGTGGCAAGCACACAGGTTTGAGTGTGTCAAGAACTCCCATGCTACTGGGGTTTTCACAGTTTCCCATGTGTATCAAGAATGGTCCACCACCCAAAGGACATCCAGCCAACTTGACAATTGTGGGAAGTGTTTGAGTCAACATGGGCCAGCATCCCTTTGGTATGCTTTTGACACCTTGTGGAGTCCATGCCCAACGAATTTAGGCTATTCTGGTGGCAAAAGAGGGTGTAACTGAATATTAGGAAGTTGTTCCTAATGTTTTGTAGACTCAGTGTATATGGAAATACGAACTTGTCTCATCGCTGCAACTCCCCAACGGGCTCGGGGAGTTGAAGGTCAAGTCATGCGTTCTCCAAAACATAACCTGCCAAGCCACATGAGACAAGTTCGAGACAAAATACGAACTTGTCTCATCGCTGCAACTCCCCAACGGGCTCGGGGAGTTGAAGGTCAAGTCATGCGTTCTCCAAAACATAACCTGCCAAGCCACACTGCTTCTTAACACACAGCTTGCTTAACCTGTAAGCCACCAATGTGTCAGAGGAAACGCTGTTCAACTGACGACTGAAGTCAACTTGCAGGCTGTAGTGGTGCCTCCGCACTGTGATGCAATGCCTTAGACTGCTGCGCCACTCGGGAGGCCCTGGGATGTACTTTCAACCATTTAATTCGCTCTTCCAACTGTCAACTCCTGGCTGAACAGCCTCTAACAATGCATATGCCTGGAACCTTCATAATTGGAGGCGGCAAGAGAGAGTGGTTTTGATTTGTTTATTAACTAGGCTTTCTAAGACTTTAAAGATGCAGGGCAGGATGGATATAGGTCTATAGCAATTTGGGTCGAGAGTGTCACCCCCTTTGAAGAGGGGGATGACCACGGCAGCTTTCCAATCTTTAGGGATCTCGGACGACACGAATGAGAGGTTGAGCAGACTGGTAATAGGAGTTGCAACAATGGCGGCGGATAGTTTTAGAAAGAGAGGGTCCAGACTGTCTAGCCCAGCTGTTTTGTACGGGTCCAGGTTTTGCAGCTCTTTCAGAACATCAGCTATCTGGATTTGGGTGAAGGAGAAGCTGGGGAGGCTCAGACAAGTAGCTGCGGGGCTGTTGGCCGGGGTTGGGATAGCCAGGAGGAAAGCATGGCCAGCCGTAGAGAAATGCTTGTTGAAATTTTCGGTGGTGACCGTGTTACCTAGCCTCAGTGCAGTGGGCAGCTGGGAGGAGGTGCTATTGTTCTCCATGTACTTGACAGTATCCCAAAACTTTTTGGAGTTAGAGCTACAGGATGCAAATTTCTGTTTGAAAAAGCTAGCCTTTGCTTTCCTGACTGACTGTGTGTATTGGTTCCTGACTTTCCTGATCAGTTGCATATTGCGGGGATTATTCGATGCTATAGCAGTCCGCCACAGGATGTTTTTGTGCTGGTCAAGGGCAGTCAGGTCTGGAGTGAACCAAGGGCTGTATCTGTTCTTAGTTCTACATTTTTTGAAAGGGGCATGCTTATTTAAGATGGTGAGGAAGTTGCTTTTAAAGATCGACCAGGCATCCTTGACTGACGGGATGAGGTCAATATCATGCCAGGATACCCGGCCCAGGTCGATTAGAAAGGCCTGCTCGCAGAAGATTTTTAGGGAGCGTTTGACAGTGATAAGGGGTGGTCGTTTGACCGTGGGCCCATAGCGGATGCAGGCAATGAGGCAGTGGTCGCTGAGGTCCTGATTGAAAATAGCAGAGGTGTATTTGGAGGGCAAGTTGGTCAGGATAATATCTATGAGGGTGCACATGTTTACAGATTTAGGATTGTACCTGGTGGGTTCCTTGATGATTTGTGTGAGATTGAGGGCATCTAGCTTAGATTGTAGGACTGCTGGGGTGTTAAGCATATCCCAGTTTAGGTCACCTAACAGAACAAACTCTGAAGATAAATGGGGGGCAATCAATTCACTTATGGTGTCCAGGGCACAGCTGGGAGCTGAGGGGGGTCTATAACAGGTGACAACAGTGAGAGACTTATTTCTGGAGAGATTAATTTTTAGAATTAGAAGTTCGAACTGTTTGGGCATAGACCTGGAAAGTATGACAGAACTTTGCAGGCTATCTCTGCAGTAGATTGCAACTACTCCCCCTTTGGCAGTTCTATCTTGGTGGAAAATGTTGTAGTTGGGTATGGAAATGTCAGAATTTTTGGTGGCCTTCCTAAGCCAGGATTCAGACACAGCAAGGACATCAGGGTTGGCGGAGTGTGCTAAAGCAGTGAGTAAAACAAACTTAGTGAGGAGGCTTCTGATGTTAACATGCATGAAACCAAGGCTTTTTCGATTGCAGAAGTCAACAAATGAGAGTGCCTTGGGACACGCAGGGCCTGGGTTTACCTCCACATCACCCGAGGAACAGAGGAGGAGAAGGATGAGGGTACAGCTAAAGGCTATCAAGACTGGTCGTCTAGTGCGTTGGGGACATAGAATAAATGAGCAGATTTCTGGGCGTGGTAGAATAGATTCAGGGCATAATGTGCAGACAGGGGTATGGTAGGGTGCGGGTACAGTGGAGGTAAGCCCAGGCACCGAGTGATGATGAGAGTGGTTGCATCTCTGGAGGTGCTGGTAATACTGGGTGAGGTCACCGCATGTGGGAGGTGGGACAAAGGAGGAATCTGAGACATGTAGAGTGGGACTAGGGGCTCCACTGTAAACTAAAACAATGATAACTGTCCTAAACACCATAAACAGGGCATATTGACATTTGAGAGAGACATAAAGTGAGGCATAAAGCAAACACAGGTGTTGATTGGGGGAGCTAGCTAAGCCATCAACGGGTAAGACCACAACAGCTAATCAGCTAAGACAACAACAACAGGTAAACTGGCGATGAATGAGCAAAGAGGGTTGGTTAGCTACACACAGGGCCTGAGTACGTGGCTGGGGCCGACAGATAAACAAAAATAAACAGAATGGAGTACCGTGATTAATGAATAGTCCAGCAGGCATCAGCTATGTAGCCGAGTGATCATAGGGTCCAGTGAACAGCAGTAGATGGGACAGGGAAGCCGCAAGGTATTCGTTACTACGCCGGCACGCAGGAGACACAGCGTTTAAAGTTAGAGTTAGCAGGCCGGGTTTAGTAGAACCGTCTGCTCCGACGTCCGACAGAGGCCGGTTGCAGGCACAGCGGATGGAGTATTCGTCGGCAGACCAGTCGAGGTGGTACGACGGGGCGCCGTGTTGAGAAGGGGGTCCAAGCCAGATGGCGAGAGAGGTATTGTTGTTGTGGTACTTCCCTTTGCTAGCCGGGAGATGCGCCTGGCTCGCGGCTAACTGGTGCTAGCTTCGGGGCAGGGGCGTTAGCCACTATAGCCATTCGGTAGCAGCGATGAATCTGGTGCCAGGGTCAAGAGCTTACGGCAAGGAACCGGTGGAGTAGTGGGTTCTAGCCGTGTTTGGGTGGAGTCCGGGTAAACACTGAGGAGGCCGGGAGGTGGGCCTGGCTCAGGGCTGGGTCACTCGGTAGCAGCTAGCTAGCTGTGGGGATCAGGTGTAGTGGTCCAGGGTTTACGGCAGGGGTCCGGCGTTGTAGTGGAGAAACAGTCCGATAGTGGTAGGCTGGCGAGTATTATCCAGGCTAAAAAAGGGCTGGTGTCTGTGCAGAAGTTAAAGGCCGCTAGCAGTGGCTAACAGTGACTAAATAGCTAGTAGCTAATTAGCTGGCTAGCTTCCGATGGAGTTCTGTCTAAAAGGTCTAAAAAATAGTGGTTCCGTAGCACATTGGGAAAGGCAGGTTACCAGAAGGTATATTTAATATAAAATGGAAAATAACTTCACAGATCTTCATTGTAAAGGGTTTAAATACTGTTTCCCATGCTTGTTTAATGAACCATAAACAATTAATGAACATGCACCTGTGGAACGGTCTTTAAGACACTAACATCTTACAGACGGTAGGCAATTGAAGTCACAGTTATGAAAACTTAGGACACTAAAGAGGCCTTTCTACTGACTCTGAAAAACACAAAAAGAAAGATGCCCAGGGTCACTGCTCATCTGCATGAACGTGCCTTAGGCATGCTGCAAGGAGGCATGAGGACTGCAGATGTGGCCAGGGCAATAAATTGCAATGTCCGTACAGTGAGGCGCCTAAGACAGCGCTACAGGGAGACAGGACGGACAGCTGATCGTCCTCGCAGCGGCAGACCACGTGTAATAACACCTGCACAGGATCGGTACATCCGAACATCACACCTGCGGGACAGATACAGGATGGAAACAACAACTGCCCGAGTTACACCAGGAACGCACAATCCCTCCATCAGTGCACAGACTGTCCGCAATAGGCTGAGAGAGGCTGGACTGAGGGCTTGTAAGCCTGTAAGGCAACAACGTTGCCTATGGGCACAAACCCACCGTCGCTGGACCAGACTGGACTGGCAAAAAGTGCTCTTCACTGACGAGTTGCAGTTTTGTGTCAACAGGGTTGATGGTCGGATTCGCGTTTATCGTCGAAGGAATGAGCGTTACACTGAGGCCTGTACCCTGGGCGGGATTGATTTGGAGGTGGAGGGTCCGTCATGGTCTGGGGTGGTGTGTCACAGCATCATCGGACTGAGCTTGTTGTCATTGCAGGCAATCTCAGGCAAAGTTTCTTTTTTTGCTGAGTTTAGTTATAAGGAAGGGGAAATCTTATACTTTGTCATTGTATAAATGTATGATACTCTATTTAAATCATTTTATAAATGTATTATACGATATATAAAAAAAACTTTTCAAGATTTATTCATACAGTTTTGTTGAATAGGAAATACAGTGCATTTGGAAAGTATTCAGACCCCTTCCCTTATTCCACATTTGTTGTGTTACAGCCTCATCCTAAAAATGATTAAATAAAACAATTTCCTCATCAATCTACACACAATACCCCATAATGACAAAATGAAAACAGGTTTTTATAACTTTTTGCAAATGTGTTACAAATAAAAAACAGATACCTTTTTTACATAAGTATTCAGACCCTTTGCTATGAGACTCAAAATTGAGCTCAGATCCATCCTGTTTCCATTGAACATCCTTGAAATGTTACTATATCTTGATTGGAGTCAACCTGTGTTAAATTCAATTGATTTGACATTATTTGGAAACGCACACACCTGTCTATACAAGGTCAGAGCAAATGAGGTCAAAGGAATTGTCCGTAGAGCACCGAGACAGGATTGTGTCGAGGCACAGATCTGAGGAAGGGTACCAAAACATTTCTGCAGCATTGAAGTTCCCCAAGAACAGTGGCCTCCATCATTCTTAAATGGAAGAAGTTTGGAACCACCAAGACTCTTCCTAGAGCTGGCCGCCCGGACAAACTGATAGTCACACTGACAGAGCTCCAGAGTTTCTCTGTGTAGATAGAAGAACCTTACACAAGAACAACCATCTCTGCAGTACTCCACCAATCAGCCCTTTATGGTACAGAGGCCAGATGGAAGCCACTCTTTAATAAAAGGCAAACAAAAGCCTGCTTGGAATTTGCCAAAAGGCACCTAAAGACTCAGACCATGAGAAATAATGATGAAACCAATATTGAACTCTTTGGCCTGAATGCCAAGCGGAAACCTAGCACCCTCCCTACAGTGATGCATGGTGGTGGCAGCATCATTCTGTGGAGATGTTTTTCAGGGACTGGGAGACTAGTCAGGATTGAGGGAAAGATGAACAGAGCAAAGTACAGAGAGATCCTTGAGGAACACCTGCTCCAGAGAGCTCAGGACCTCAGACTGGGGTGAAAGTTCACCTTCCAATAGGACAATGACCCTAAGCACACAGCCAAGACAACACAGGAGTGGCCCAAGTTTCTGAATGTCCTTGAGTGGCCCAGCCAGAGACCGGACTTGAACCCGATCAAACATCTTTGGAGAGACCTAAAAATATCTGTGCAGCGACGCTCCCCATCCAACCTGACAGAGCTTGAGAGGATCTGAAGAGAAGAATGGGAGAAACTCCCCAAATACAGGCGTGCCAAGCTTGTAGTGTCATACCCAAGAAGATTTGAGTCTGTAATTGCTGCCAAAGGTGCTTCAACAAAGTACTGAATAAATGGTCTGAATACTTATGTAAATGTAATATTTCTTGTTTTTTTTATATATATGCAAACGTTTCTAAAACCCGGAAAAAAATATTTAATCAATTGTAGAATAAGGCTGTAACGTAACAAAATGCTTACCAAGACATAAAATGTTCCTGAGTGGCCTACTTACAGTTTTGACTGAAATCGCTTGAAAATATATGGCACGGCTTGAAAATGGCAGTCTAGCAATGATCGACAATCAACTTGAAAGAGCTTGAAGAATTTTTTAAAGAATAATGGTCAAATTTTGTACAATCCAGGTGTAAAAAGCTCATAGACACTTACCCAAGAAGACTCACAGCTGTAATCGCCACCAAAAGGTGCTTCTACAAAGTATTGACTCAGGGGTGTGAATACTTATGTAAATGTGATATTTCTGTATTTCATTCTCAATAAACATTCTAAAATGTCTTAAAACATGTTTTCACTTTGTCATTATGGGGTAATGTGTGTAGATGGGTGACTTAAAAAAAATATCTTATAAATGTTGAATTCAGGCTGTAACACAGCAAAATGTGGAATAAGTTAAGGGGCATGAATACTTTCTGAAGGCACTTTAACTCGTTTCCCCCTCCAAAACATAATCATAATCAACACAAACAATCAACACACAGTCAGAGCATGTCTATTATGGATATTAGCCTGTGAGAAATCTCAGTGGTATTCTACTCACATAATTTGATGAGGGAAAAACAATGAGTTGCACAACCCTTTCTGTGTACATACTCAGAATTCCTAAGCTTAAGAGTTTTAAAAGAGTTTGTTCCCTGAGACTTTAACATGTACTGTATCTAATGAGACTCTGCTTGGGGCCATGAGTTTGGAGTAGTAAATCAGGACCCATCGAATACACCTTAACTCTCTTAACAACGTCTAGATCATCTCTGTGGTTCAAAACAAGATAATTTGGGAAGAGACAAAAGGACTCAGTGTGTCTGTCCTTAATCAGATGTAAACTAAAACTAATGCCAATAAGATAGCTGTTACTAAGATGCTATGGTAATAGCATGAACACTAGGATAAGGTTGTTTTTACAATATAGATAAGTAAATAATATATGTTTTAAAAATACATAATTTTATACTTGTCTTGAAATTAAGAACATTTGCATTTTACTCTGATACTCAACATTGGCCAAAGCAATACCCCAGCAAACAGTAACATTCCTACAATGTTAGGTAACGTTCCAATGGAGCCCTAATTTGGTTTCACAGGGGTAAAGTCAGGGCCATGGATTAGCCTTACTGTGACACTAGCTTGAAGTCTCACTCAGCCTACTGTACTGTCACCACTCTACCATACATGCAAGAGTATCCTGACAATTATCATGGCAAAATAGCAGTAAAAGGCCAGTACCACCGGACCACTACAGTCGGATTACAAGGCAACGGCCTGTGGTGAGCCTCGTGGAATTCCTATGGGATGGCTCACTCCTTTGTGTCACAGATCAATACCGTACAGTTTTCTATTTTCTATTGTGGATATGTGCCAGACATATGTGCCAGACATCACTATGCCATCTTACCTTAGTAGCATTTAGCATAGTGAATGACATGAGTCAGAAAGCTGAGATAAACTTTTTAAGTCACCAGCTGCCACTGACAGCTATGATCACAGTATATCAAAACTGTAACGACAGCAGTACTACGCTGGGAACTCTTCTATTGTACAGTAGCTAGAACAGTAGTAGACAGATATAGGTCACTACGTGTGGTCATCTGTAAGATGCCAGATCACCATGCAAATCATTTTGGGATACGGCGGCAACGCAAGATGGTGTTTATGCTACCCACAATGCCTCCCTTTCTCCCCACACACTTACAACTCTTTGCTCCTCCGTGCTCCCATTTAGAGAATAAACCAATACCCACAGTTCATTAGTCCCTCCCTAAGTACATTGAAAAACATTGTGAAATGTTTACTGTCAGCCTGAGAATAAATGTGCGCATTAGGACCTAGAGTAAAGTAAGCCGGGGGCAGAGCTGATTACCGATAAGAGTGCTAATGGAGTCATTATTAACTGGCCTCTCAACATCTGGCCTCAAGCCTATATACATGTACAGTCTGTACAGAGAGGACACAATGCACATTTAAAATTAATCTTAACTTATTCAGAATGTAATCATAATTCTTAGTATGGGGGAAAGTATATCTTCTTGAAAACATATTTGCTGTTACTCCTACCGGAACCCCCAGAGAGTAGAGATTGTGGTGGAATGTTATATAAGGCTTAATCTCGTGACATGTCTGCATTATTTAAAGTTGCTCTCTTATAAGAAGATCCATCCCCAAAACCTGGCACTTTTAGCCAAAGTATCATGCTGGAAATGCTGATGTAGGATCAGTTTTGCAGTTAAGATAATACGATTATATTGCCAGTTGGACCTGATTCTAGATCAACACTCCTACTGTACAATAATCAACTGACTGGCTTTCTTGATGTCTATAGTATTCTCTCGGGTATGCAATCTGGTTTCCGCTCAGGTTATGGATATGTCACTGCAACCTTAATGGTCCTCAGTGATGTCACCATTGCCCTTGATTCTAAGCAATATTGTGCTGATATTTTTCTTGACTTGGCCAAAGCTTTTGATACGGGAGACCATTCCATTCTTGTGGGCCTGGTTTGGCCTGGTTTGCTAACTACCTCTCTCAAAGAGTACAGTGTATAAAGTCAGAAAATCTGCTGTCTCAGCCACTGCCTGTCACGAAGGGAGTGCCCCAAGGCTCAATCCTAGGCCCCACGCTCTTCTCAATTTACATCAACAACCTAGCTCAGGCAGTAGGAAGCTCTCTCATCCATTTATATGCAGATGATAGTCTTATACTCAGCTGTGTTAAGTTCTCTACAACAAAGCTTTCTTAGTGTCCAACAAGATTTCTCTACCCTTAACCGTGTTCTGAACACCTCCAAAACAAGGGTCATGTGGTTTGGTAAGACGAATGCCCCTCTTCCCACAGGTGTTATTACTACCTCTGAGGGTTTAGAGCTTGAGGTAGTCACCTCATACAAGTACTTGGGAGTATGGCTAGACGGTGCACTGTCCTTCTCTCAGCACATATCAAAGCTGCAGGATAAAGTAAAATCTAGACTTGGTTTCCTCTATCGTAATCGCTCCTCTTTCCCCACAGCTGCTAAACTAACCCTGATTCAGATGACCATCCTACCCATGCTAGATTACGGAGACATAATTTATAGATCGGCAGGTAAGGGTGCTCTCGAGCGGCTAGATGTTCTTTACCATTCGGCCATCAGATTTGCCACTAATGCTCCTTATAGGACACATCACTGCACTCTATACTCTTCTGTAAACTGGTCATCTCTGTAAACCCGTCGCAAGACCCACTGGTATGCTTATTTATCAAACCCTCTTAGGCCCCACTCCCCCCTATCTGAGATATCTACTGCAGCCCTCATTCTCCACATAAAACACCCGATCTGCCAGTCACATTCTGTTAAAGGTCCTCAAAGCACACACATCCCTGGGTCGCTCCTCTTTTCAGTTCGCTGCAGCTAGCGACTGAAACGAGCAAACACTAAAACTGGCCAGTTTTATCTCAATCTCTTCATTCAAAGACTCAATCATGGACACTCTTACTGACAGTTGTGGCTACTTTGTATGATGTATTGTTGTCTCTACCTTCTTGCCCGTTGTGCTGTTGACTTTGCCCAATAATGTTTGTACCATGTTTTTGTGCTGCTACCATGTTGTGTTGCTACCATGTTGTTGTCATGTTGTGTTGCTACCATGCTGTGTTGTCATGTTTTTCTGTTATGTTGTTGTCTTAGGTCTCTCTTTCTGTAGTGTTGTGTCTCTCTTGTTGTGATGTGTGTTTTGTCCTATATTTATATAGTATTTTTTATTTAAAAAAAATTATCCCAGGCCCCCGTCCCCGCAGGAGGCCTTTTGCCTTTTGGTAGGCCGTCATTGTAAATAAGAATGTGTTCTTAACTGACTTGCCTAGTTAAATAAAGGTTAAATAAATACTCTGAGGTGGTTTTTTAATACAGGCTCAGGCTCTTTGGTATTGTTTCTAATGCCATGCTTTCCATCTTTTCCTCCATTAGCACAGTGTGATACTATATTCTAACACTCACTCAAAAGGTGTGACAGCATCCGGAGGGGGAAGGTGGGAGAGTGGCAGGGACGTGTTAATTCATTCTATGAGAGGTTGCCAGAAAGCTTGATAAAAAATGTGGATGATGTCACCATCAGGATATTGGCTAACTAATGCTATTCCCTATCTGTATATAGCAACAAACTGCAGGAGAAACAGAAAAGGGAAACAAACACATTGGCGGTTGGGAAAGAACAGGGAAATAGAGAAATTGTTAGAGCATTATCAAAATGGAGGCAGATAATGTTTTGCACGATGAAAACGTTATTGGACATTTCAGTTGAACTAAAGAGGCTATGTTAATACCAGCCCAGGGTACAGTTTGTGAGGTGGAAAGTGACCTCAGTTGAGCTATTCAGTCAGGACACACAATGTTGTCTGGGGAGAGAGTAACCACACATAGGACTACTTACTACATAGGGCCTTCTTGTTAAAGAAGCAAACATGTGCCAAAGTAAATGCATCCTAATGACTGAATTGGAGTCATTCCTCCCAAAACACAAAACACAACATATGATGGAAGTATATTCCTGGCAAATACTTCAAATGTTTTCAATGGAATTGGAATTTGCCTGGCTTTTTGGATTTGAATGTTGTTGCTGCTACTCCTACTGAAAAGTAGCAGTGAATGACAGTGGAAAAATCCCAACCCTCCTTTCAAAACACTGTCTTACTGTAACAGAATGTCAGCCAGGACACTGCAAATCACTTCACACACTGCGACCTTTTTACTCCGCATTTTACTTCCCAAACAAATGTTTTTATAATTTGGTCATTTATATGAACCGTCAAGTACGAACACTTGGACTAACAGAATAACATTTTCCAATATTTCACTAAAAGCTATAAAAGACATGAATCTGGCAAGTCAGGTCACATGCCACATTTCAGTTTGAGATTAGCCTACTCAGTATATTAAATGATCTAAATGTAATTTGTAATTACATGAGTGTAGAAGAGTTCATCATTGTAGTCTACACTAATTGTATCTAATTGTATCTTCTGGGAAAGGTTATTTTTAGTTGGTTGGTGCACCAGCACCAAGCACTACAGCTCTGTAGTTTCCACTATTTAATGGACACCTTAAAGAAAAAGAGACAGTGGTGTGTTCTCTTCCTCCTCAGATCATATGCTGCCCACATGTACGCCTCTGTGACATCACTCTGAGCTGGTCTGGGTACCAGTCTTTTTAGCTAACATGCCACTCCTGTCATTTGCCAAAGAGACTTGTGTTTTGGCAATCTCAACATTCTATCCACCTAATTTTCGAATGCTTTTAAGACACGGAAGCCAAACTTGGAAACTATGGATACAACTTACTCCGCGCCCGCGCATTATCATAATTCATTAGCATGTTTTTGTTAGCCAATACATCCTGAAAAAAGATACCATATTACTGGCCTGCTGATGTGCCTGGACCTTGTAGGCTAAACTGCAGAGAAAAACCCCATAACTGATCCAAATGGTAGCCCAATCAGGCAGGCTAGATGCAGTTATTTTGAAATGAATATGCATTCAAAAGGCCAGGCTTTTAAGCGGTTATTCAAATGATATAGGCTATTCACTGCATGTCACAGCCTAGACTACAGTTTTGTACTTGAAAACAGTAATAACATTCTTCATTACATTGTGTTGTTGTAGCCTAAGTAGGATACAATTCTTGTCCCTAAATAACTTAAACAATAGGGTAGCTTTTCGAGCTGGTACCCGGGAACTGGGAGGGAGCGCACATATACACTATATATACAAAAGTATGTGGACACCCCTTCAAATTAGTCGATTTGGCTATTTCAGCCACACCCGTTGCTGATATACAGTATACAATTGAGCACACCGCCATGGAATCTCCATAGACAAACACTGTCAGTAGAATGGCCTTACTTAAGAGCTCAGTGACTTTCAACGTGGCACCGTCATTGGATGCCACCTTTCCAACGAGTCAGTTGGTCACATTTTTGCCCTGTTAGAGCTTCCCCGGTCAACTGTAAGTGCTGTTATTGTGAAGTGGAAACTTCAAGGACCAACAACGGCTCAGCCGTGAAGTAGTAGGCCACACAAGTAGTAGGCCACACAAGCTCTGCTGAAGCGCGTAGCGCACACAAATCGCGGGAGCTTCATGAAGTGGGTTTCCATGGCCGAGCAGCCGCACACACGCCTAAGATCACCATGCGCAATGCCAAGCGTAGGCTGGAGTGGTATTAAGCTTGCCGCCATTGGACTCTGGAGCAGTGGAAACGCATTCTCTGGAGTGATGAATCACACTTCACCATCTGGCAGTCCGACGGACTAATCTGGGTTTGGCGGATGCCAGGAGAACGCTACCTGCCCAAATTAATAGTGCCAACTGTAGTTTGGTGGAGGAGGAATAATGGTCTGGGGCTGTTTTTTATGGTTTGGGCTAGGCCGCTTAGTTCCAGCGAAGGGAAATCTTAACGCTACAGCATACAATGACATTCTAGACGATTCTGTGTATCCAACTTTGTGGCAAGAGTTTGGGGAAGGCCCTTTCCAGTTTCAGCATGACAATGCCCCGTGCACAAAGCGAGGTCCATACAGAAATGGTTTGTTGAGACCGGTGTGGAAGAACTTGACTGGCATGCACAGAGCCCTGACCTTAACCCCATCGAACACCTTTGGGATGAATTGGAACGCAGACTGCGAGCCAGGCCTAATCGCCAAACATCAACATCACTAATGCTCTTGTGCCTGAATGGAAGCAATTCCCGCAGAAATGTTCCAACATCTAGTAGAAAGCCTTCCCAGAAGAGTGGAGGCTGTTATAGCAGCAGAGGGGGGACCAACTCGATAATAATGATTTTCTAATGAGATGTTAGACGAGCAGGTGTACACATACTTTTGGTCATGTAGTGTACTGTAGGATACCTATGATTTCGTTATCTGATAAACTTTTTTTTATTTGGCTGTGTAAATTGACTGGATATATTCATTGCAGTATTAAGCCTAACACTGAGTTCATGAATTATGGGCTAACAAGCATATGTTTCTACCTTATGCTATAGACTAAATCTCACGCCTGTCGGTCTTCGTTCTGTTGCGCAATTACGCACCTGGCCTCTCCTCTTTCACGGCTATTCCTCTTAAATCCCAAGAAAAGCCAGACAACAAAAGCTTGTTGGACACTTACTTCGATTTATTGTCTTCAGCCTCCTAATAGCCTATTGAACAAGATATACACTCTATGGAGTCTATGGAAGCGGGTGAGAACCAAGAGCCTCCTAGGTTTTGTATTGAAGTCAATGTCCCAAAAGGAGGACGGAAGCTAGCTGTCCTCCGGCTACACCATGGTGCTACCCTACAGAGTTCTGTTGAGGCTACTGTAGACCTTCATTGCAAAACAGTGTGTTTTAATCAATTATTTGGTGACAAATATATTTAGTATAGTTGTATCTAAAAAGGATAGCTTTTTCAATGTTATACCATTTTTATTTTTATGAAATTCACTGAGGAGGATGGTCCTCCCCTTCCGCCTCTGAGGACCCTCCACTGCTCCACTGGCATCTCCACTGGCTTCTCTCTCTTCCATCCTCTCTCTATTCCTCTCATAGCTCTTGAACCTGTAACCTAGCCCAATGCGTGTCCCAGAAGTAGCAATATATTTTGAGCAATGAAAAAAATGTATGGGCTATATATTCGGGAAAGAAGCACCTTGCTCTTGCATGATGGATATAAAATATGCTACAACATTCATAATGAACTGGCTGGGAAGTTTGAATGGCGATAGCTTCTCTGTTGTGATGTAACCGCATCGGCTGGTGGTAAAAATGTAATAAACGGAAATCCTCTTGTTCTCCCCCATGTTTATGTTTATAATTAAATGTATTATGTCAGAATGCCCAATGCTAGAATGTTTACAATCAAATTTATGAATTAAGTTAGAACTTTTTCCAATTGGTCTAATTTGCATAAACATTGTGATTGGAGGATGGCTGTGAGAATCAAATCCTCTAATCTCCTCAAGCTCATTAATGATAGTGTTAATTTTTGAAGATTGCCGAAAGGCCACTCTCTTTGGCATTGACAAGGAGTGGCAAGGAGTGGAATGTTAGCTAAAGAGACTGGTACGCAGGTTGTCTTAACATCAGACTGTTAGGCTACCATGGTTAGGATACTCCATGGATATCAGTCTGAAAGAAGTGCTGTAAAAAAGACGCAAGTGTCTCGACAAGCCAGAATGTTGAATACACTGATTTTTAAAAGTGCTTTACCGGTTGGTTGTCCGCGCTCTTGGTCCTTATGATGATAGGAAGTGTACTGTACTATAACACTACTCTGTGGATATTTTGTCTCAATTTACCTCCTATATATGGACAAAATCAGCAGACAACAGGTCAAGTTCTTTCAAATTAAGTTTATTCAGCAGTCTGACATTTTATGGGACTGTTCACAAAAAGTGAGCCTACATGTTAGAGACCAGAGAGGAGTCTTCCACTCTCGGATTCGTAGAGGCTATAGTATTCAGGCTAACCCTGAGCCACACCACCAATCTATTCACAAGTGCTGTTTAAACAGTGTCAAATGATGTATTTTCAACTTAAATAGAGGGTGGCTCAACAACTGTAAGCTGTCTACAACAGAATCTACCCCTGCAGTCATTTCAGTAACAGAGCATGTATAATGTATCATCAACAGCTGTTTATTACTGGCCCAATCTATCACATAAGACATCATTGCATGCTTGAAATGGATTAGGGAGAGTGAGTTATCTATGTCAAATCTACTTGAGCGGAGGAGTGGGAATCTTGTGCTCTGTCCTACATCCAACATGACAGGACTACTTTGAGCGTACAATTAGGACGTGCGAGTACACGCATTCACTCCTTTCCCCCAAAGGAAAAACACACATGGTGAAATGCATTTGCTGGAGAAGGCTCTCACCCCCTCTCTATCCCCCCTCTCTTCCTTCTCCTCTTGTTCTCTCTCTCCACCTTTATATATACAATCTATGCTCTCTACATCCAACCTTCCCTCTCTGACTCACTATCAAGCAGCAGTGGTTACCAAGGTGACAGTTGTTTTGTGCAAAAATAGCAACACATTTCATCAGCTTACAGTGTATCAATGAAATTCAGATAATGAGTGGAATATATTGTTATGTACAACCAAGGTATTGTCACACCCTGCTTCATCTGTCCTTGTGATTGTCTCCACCCCCCTCCAGGTGTCGCCCATCCTCCCCATTATCCCCTGTGTATTTATACCTGTGTTCTCTGTTTTGTCCGTTGCCAGTTCGTCTTGTTTGTCAAGTCAACCAGCGCTTTTGTTCTCAGCTCCTGCTTTTCCCAGTCTCTTTTCTCACCCTCCTGTTTTTTTCCCTTGCCTGTCCTGACTCTGAGTCCGCCTGCCTGACCACTCTGCCTACCCCTGACCTTGAGCCTGCCTGCCGACCTGTACCTTTGCCCCACCTCTAGATTGTTAACCTCTGCCTACCCTGACCCTGCCGTCCGGTACCGTTGCCCCACCTCTGGTTTACTGACCACTGCCTGCCTTGACCTGTCTATTGCCTGCCCCCCAATTCAACGTGTCTGCATCTGTGTCTTACCTTGAACATGAGCCATTTTGATGATCTGTTTACGTTTTTGTGCTTAGAGTTATGAAAATGTACCACATACTTGTGAAAATTGCCCCAATGCGATTTAAAAAAAACTATAATAGCAGTATGTCATGTGTTGACTATTAGCCAATTAATAACTTTCCTCTGAAGCACTGCAGTGCTGCAGTGTCCTTCAGGAATTAGCCCACTCAACCCTATAGGAAATAGAGAAATGTGTGGAGGAACATGAAGAGATACTGTACTTAATCAAATCAAATTTTATTTGTCACATGCTTCGTAGACAACAGGTGTGACTAACAGTGAAATGCTTACGAGTGGGTCCATTTCCAGCAAAGCAGAGTTACAGATAAGATAACAAATTTTATAAAAACGATACAGTATGAAGCAGCGAGATTGTGAATGAATATATCGGCATGAATATAGTTAAGAGAAATAGTGGGGGAATGAGTGTCTTAATGTGTGTGTTTATAAAATAGACAGGGATAGTTAGTGTGAGAGAGTGAGAGAGAGAGAGACCAACCCCCTGAATACAGCAAGCCAAGTGTCTGCTGTATGCCCACTAGATTTACAGAGCAGCATTTATCAGATCAAGGCGGAGAGAGAGTGGAGAGGAGGAGAAAGAAGAGAGAGAGAGAGAGAGAGAGAGAGAACACAGAGCAAGATATTGTAGTTTAAGAGAGAGGGACAGAGAGCAGACAGTTTTAAACAAAAGGACAGACTTCTAGCGCAGCAGCCAGCAGCAGCAGAGGCAGCATACTGATCCTCCACACAGTAACCTAGCTGTCCAGCCTGCAACCCAGCCTGACCTCTCTCCACCCCAGCAAACAGCTGTCCAGCGGCAGGAGAAAGAGAGGGGGGGGGGACACACCAGGGAGCAGAAGGAGAGGATTCCACTCGTCCCATCCCACTGCAGTCTGCACTAAAAACGTCTCGAGCTGTGGCTAGGAAAGTAGACAGACATATAGACAGACAGGCACAGGTGCTGCAAACGGCAGTCATAGGGTAGGAGGAGACTACAGTTCCAGAGAGGAATAGCTAGCTCGAGCTTCAGCCAGCACCAGTGAGTCCGGGAACCACACGCTACACACACCTCTTCAGCAGTCAGCACTAGGACTGAAGAACTTCAGGAGGACAGTGGACACCTCCTTCTGACACGAACCAGAAGCTCATCCCAGGAATTACAAAAGGTGAGGGAAAAGTGGGTTTTAGACTTTTTATTTTTAATGTGTAGGATATCTCTGGCATTGTATCATGTACAGTGATTTGGTACATTCTGGTAAAACCTTCAATGGGACTAAGTATTCAAAGGGACAATGTTGCTGTTAACTTGGTTCACCTTCACTGTTGGATGTCTTGCCTCAGTTTAGCAGTTAAGAGTGTTGGGCCAGTAATCAAAAGATTGCTGGTTTGAATCCCCGAGACCACTAGGTTGAAAAATCTGTCAATGTGCCATTGAGTAAGGCACTTAACCCTAATTGCTCCTGTAAGTCTGTCTGGATAAGAGCATCTGCTAAATGACTAAAATGTAAATGAATATGTGTCATCGAGTTTGTAGTTGATGGGTTAGTGGTCAGGTTCTACTATATGTTTGAACTGTGATGATTGGTGTTCAGTTACGGATATAAAGAGTGCAGGGGTAAGTTATGTCCAGAAAATTTTATTGCACTACACAACAAGGGGTGAGCAGTTAGGGGCAACCTGACACCATCTCTTTTGTTCCTGGAGGGGACATTTTAAGCCAGGCAACACACTTCTGACATGTTCTACTGACATGTAGAGCTTTGCTTTGCGTTAATCTCATGAGTGAACAGATTTGGAGAGGTTTCCGCAGGATTTTTGAAGGGATTTCGGAGTGGCTAGCCCAAAAAAGACTGCACTCATCACATTGCCAGTGAGTGGTTGTGTTGACATTCCCTTCATGTCTTTTCTGCTTTGATATGGTTTCCTGCCCAGCCCTGCCAAGTACAACTGAGCAGAGAGCAGAACACATGATAACGGGTGGCACTGGGTAATCGCTGAGGGCTGGTGTGGAGAGGCACACAGGAGGGGAGAATTAGACAGAACACACACTACCCTGCATTCTACTACACTCCCACCACAGCCACACCAGGCCCCAAGAGGAACAACTGCCTATAATGGAGGTTTCTATATGTAACAAAACAGTTCAAACCAATTCTCTCTGAGTGTCTTCTAAGGGATACCATTACCCTCTGCTGTTGTATGCCCTGGTTCTTTTTTTAATCGCAGCCCCAAAAAGATGGTTGTTTGTCTATTCATGGTCATGTCAGAATTTAAGGGGTTAAAGGTTAGAATTTAAAAAACAAACACAGGCTATAACTTCCTAGTCCAACATACATAACTCATTTTTTCAAAACTCCATGTTCAGTGAAGAAGATGCAAAATCCCTGTAACCCTGAAATCCCAGTAATGCTAGTATTCGACAAACATTTGCTTGAAGGATGGATGGTGATGGTTTCATTTTTTTAAAGAAGGGCAATGGCTTAAATAGGTCAAAATGTGAGCCGAAGTGTGAGCAGCTTCAATGCTTAACCGTAAGCCTCTCTAGCTCTGCCACCCATGTGATGCATTTCTGTGTACAGTGAGACCAAACTGCAAAGTGTCATCATAGGCACTTGTCTAAACCAGGCCTGGGCAACTCCAGTCCTCGGGGGTCTGATTGGTGTCACACTTTTACCCCAGCCCCAGCTAACACACCTGACTACAATAATCAACTAATCATGATCTTCAGTTAAAAATGCAATTAGTTTAAATCAGGTGTGTTTGCTAGGGATGAGGGGAAAAGTGTGACACCAATCAGGCCCCCGAGGATTGGAATTGCCCATGCCTGGTCTAGACTTTACACAAGCTCTAATAATAAGATGATCCAGATAGTCACATGACTTCATTAGCGGTCTACATCTCCGAAACAGACAGTTGTGAGGAGACGAGAGATGGGGTCCATAACAGGACCCCACGGCCCTCACCCCAAAAATCATCTGTCCATTACCCAGAACCCTCAGCGCTTCCCTAGTCTACTACAACCTTCTTTGCTTATAATAGCTAACACCACTAAACTGAGCCTTACATTGCATTCCCCATCATGTCTGTAATGAACCCAAACCAGTCCTTAGAGGCTGGAGCTGCTCCAGCTCCTTATCCTGCCTACACAGATACAAACAGCTGACCCAATGACACCAAAGCTTTATTTGCCACTCTCGATGATTGGACCGGTGCTCAGCGACCACTTGTGAGGAAGTCGCCAGCAGATCCCCTCCTTCCCCGGAGTTGTAAATGAAAACCCATGACCGCATTCTGCAGTGGCGTCGCGGCGGGCCCGAGGCTGGCAACGTACACGTGCCGCACTCATTGCTCCTTTTGGGCCCCATTCCAAAAGTAGAGTGTGAATCTGGCCCTTGGGTAGGAGTTAGACCAGCATGCACCTGTTCAACTTCTAACACCCGCCCGGAGACAAAGATTTATTCATGGGGTCAGCAGGCCAAGGGGATGCTCATGGGCATTGTAATCTGATTTCCTCTTTAACTACCGCTGGATATCAGCCTACTGTGGCTAATCACGGGAAAACTGTGAGTTAAGCAAGAGAATGTGTTCTCATTTGCTTGATTGAAAAGCTTGATTGACAAATAAAAATGCAGAAGTTTGGCACATTTAGGAGAGCATTACAGATTTATTTCCCTCCTGTGAAGTTGTCATATCCTCAAGTTTGTTTGCACCAGCCATGTTGTAATTTAGGACAATTTCACAACCAGTGACAGTTTAGTTTAAGTACTGATATCAGATTTTAGCTTTTATACAGCTTGAGTCCGCTATTGGTTATCTTCTCGGAAAAACAGAGTTAACTGACTGAGCTGAATACCACTTCCTTTTTTAATTTACCAGTGACCTCTGACATTCCAATAATGAATGTCAGCCAAACTCCACCACGAGGATGATCAGTTTGAAGGTCCTCCGCTTTCCAGTATACCAGCTGACACCTCATGGGCCACGGCTGGCAACCTTGATTTAGATGCATAACGGATGTCTTTCTATGCTATCGGATGTCTCTCTATCTATACTATCAATAGTATAACTATGTAGAAATACTCTGCCAAGCCAAATCCAAGGATTTCTACAGAGTTATACTACTGATTCAAAAACAACATGATCATCCATCATAAAACATCAGCAATGCACTTCCCATGCCACTTGAGAAAAGCAGATCTGTATTCCATCTGCACAGACCCAGCAGGTGGTCTGGCTTTGGGCAGTCCAATAATCAATAAGTATGGCAGACTGTAGTTGCCTGAGCCAGTGACCTTATTCTGCAGTGTGGGACTCTAATTTAAGGCAGATAACGTGGCTGTAGTTGCAATCACAGCACAGAGCACATACATTGGACCGAACCCATGAGAGGAAGGGTTTAGGATTTGGAGGTTTGCCTGTGCTTTTGTCTGACTTCCTATTGGAACCCAATTCCCAGCTGCAGTGAGCTTTCAAGGTCAAATGGAAAAGAGCAGTATGGAGAGATGGAGAGAAAAGGAAAGGGAGGGAAAGGTAGTCAGATGCTATGCGAGGCAGGGGATCTTTGTTTTTTCTTTTCTGTTCCTTCAAAGAAACACTGCAGGAGTATTTTTCTGACAGTCTGCTATTCATCTTTCTCTCTCTTTCTTTCTCACTCTCTCCCAGTCAGACGCACAGTAAACAAACACACTCTCCTTCTCGCACATGGAGCTTTTTAAAATCTGCTTGCTATCTCTCCTGAGCCTAGTCAAGCAAACACTGGCACTCACTTCAACACTCACTTGCACACAGCTCTTAAGAGAGCAGTGCTGCCGTACAGACCCACTCACAGATATTCTGCATCCTTCCACTCTGCTTGTCATGTCTAAATATAGAGCTACAGTGCTTGTCAAGTGGCAAGTTTATTTGTGTTGTAATGCCCACCGCCCCCAAGTGAGAACATTCTCTGAACCACTTCATATAGCCTACCATACTGTATGTTCAGTTTTTGGGCCCGTTTGTATTGTTCGAGTAAGTAATGCATGGCCATTGTTGCATTAGACGTAATGGGAAGTAAAACTGTATTCAGTACAAAAAACATTGATGTTATCACTTAGATGAGCAATGGTGGTGTTGTTGAAAGAGACTGGTGTATCTGTTGTCTTCAATGTTATACTGGTATCTGGTCTGCAATCCAGACTCAAACACCATGCCAGGTGTCCATGGCTGTCCCCACTAAACATGTACAATGGATAAAAAAAGCTAGCTTACTTGGAGAGCCTCTGATAAGGATTTTGCCTTTCTGTTGGATGCAGTGTGTCTCATTGGGGTCTGCTGCATGCAGCTGGAATGTGGATGCTTTCTCAGTCAAACATTTTTGGGTGGACTTGGCCGCCCAGGAACTTTTGTGCAGCGGTGCACTCTGTCAGTGAGGGTCACTGCCGACAGACCTCTCACAAGTAAATATGTCTATAAATGGGCAAGCACTCTCTCACTCTATCAACTTACTCTGTATTTCTCCCTCTTCTCCCTACCCCCTTCATCTTAGCCGGTTCCCTTCCTCCTCCTCAGTGTATTTTTCACTTTCTTTGTGAATGCTAGATTCTGTCAAGCGCCACATAGTTTTCTCCTTGATCAATTCCTCCTTAACAAGTGTTACTGCAAGTAGAGCAAAATCATGTGCGAACATTGCAACACATTAAACTTATAAGCAAACATTTGAAAAACAATCTACAGTAATACCTCTTGACAATTATGATTATCCTGATGCTTTGTAGGCTTATCGCACCGGGCACAAACTGGCTGAATCAACATTGTGTCCACATGCACATGCATACACACACGAATTCAAACGCACACACAGACACATACACACATGTAAATAGTGCCAGACAGCCACACAAATGCATACAGTTGGCCTTGCTGTTTTGATTTTTGTTGTCCTTGATGTCTTTTGTTTTTACATAGTTGTTTTCTGTTGTTGTTTTCCGTTGTTTTTGTCTTTTTTTCTATCTTGTTATTTTTGTTGGTTGTTGGCACATTGGGTCGGTGGTGGTTTTAGAAGTCCAGCATCCCAGAGTCGCCTTTTCGCTGTTGACGTTGAGACTGGTGTTTTGTGGGTACTATTTAACGAAGCTGCCAGTTGAGGACTTGTGAGGCGTCTGTTTCTTAAACTAGACACTCTAATGTTCTTGTCCTCTTGCGCAGTTGTGCGCCGGGGCCTCCCACTCCTCTTTCTATTCTGGTTAGAGTCAGTTTGCGCTGCTCTGTGAAGGGAGTAGTACACAGCTTTGTACGAGATCTTCAGTTTCTTGGCAATTTCTCACATGGAATAGCCTTCACTTCTCAGAACAAGAATAGACTGACGAGTTTAAGAACAAAGTTCTTTGTTTCTGGTCGTTTTGAGCCTGTAATCGAACCCACAAATGCTGATGCTCCAGATACTCAACTAGTCTAAAGAAGGCTAGTTTAATTGCTTCTTCAATCAGAACAACAGTTTTCAGCTGTGCTAACATAATTGCAAAAGGGTTTTCGAATGATCAATTAGCCTTTTAAAATGATAAACTTGGATTAGCTAACACAACGTGCCATTGGAGCACAGGAGTGATGGTTGCTGATAATGGGCCTCTGCACGCCTATGTAAGATATTTCATAAAAATTTGCCGTTTCCAGCTACAATAGTCATTTGCAACATTAACAATTTCTACACTGTATTTCTGATCAATTTTATGTTATTTTAATGGACATAAAATGTGCTTTTCTTTCAAAAACAAGGACATTTCTAAGTGACTCCAAACTTTTGAACGGTAGTGTATATATATATATATGTTGTTGATTTAATGTTGATTTCACATTAGTTAACTCAACCAAATGTAAATCAAAACTAGACGTTGAACTGACTTACGTCTGTGCCCAGTGGGATGCCTGGTATTTTGGATAATATTACAATTGAAGCAGAACATCCAGCGTATCAAAGTAAAAACAAAACACCTCTATCTCTCCTCCAACAATTTGCTCTCCTAACTCCTACCTTCCCTCTTTCTGAGCATCACTTCAACACCCCCCACCCCCCCCTTTCTATCTTGGTGCGTGTCTGGGCAGTAGCTCTCTCCTCCATCGCCTGCCCTGCCCTGATCCTACTAAAGCCCATTCGCATCCCTTTGCCCAATCTGCAGTCCAGCTGTTCCATATTAGCATGTGTAGAAGGGTAAAAGGAGGGAGCCTTGGGGGGCCTTGTGAGGATCTAAGTAAAGGGGCCTGAGCACGGGCTTCAGTTCAGCAGGTCTAACCCTCGAATCAGATGCAGGGGGTTGAGGGGAACTGGGGATGAGGACGTTCCATGCTTGTCCACAATTTCTTTTGGGTCTTGGGATGGTAACTTTATATTGTAATCAGAATAGGGATTGACATGAAGTGTAGATCATTATTGACAGATCAGTATGGATTCTAGGGAAGAAGTTGGAGAAAAGTATAAATGTGTCAACAATGCGACTCAGCTTGTTATGTGAATATTGAATTTTTATTGAAAATGTAACATTGACTCAAGCATCTTGGTATACAACATACCCCAGATTTTAATAATAGACTAATGAACTGTGTTTTTTGGGGGAAAACTATCAAATATCTGATCTCCTTTTGTTCTCTTTCTATCTTCAGAAAAGTGGCCTGTTGACGACTGTGCAACCTCATAGACAACACTGGTGAGAACTTGGACTCCTGCTCAACTTGGATTTCCTGATTAATGACACAAAGCTCGAACCTATCTTCGGAGCAGCGCAAGACAACACAGCCGTTTCATTGAGAATGTAATTCCACCATCTCCGCAGGGAGACCTTGTGTTCAGTGTGAAGTTCTTCACCAATCCTAACATTCTAGGAGTGTTCTCCTTCCTTTGTCCTTTATCTCTGAGCTCTATTCGACAGTGACCACCATGCCTGCCAAAGCACCCATCTACCTGAAGTCCACCAACAGCAAGAAAGGCAAGAAGTGTCGTCTGAGGGACATCCTGTCCCCAGACATGATCAGTCCACCACTGGGGGACTTCCGCCACACCATTCACATCGGAAAGGGTGGAGAGAGGGACGCCTTCGGGGATATGTCCTTCCTACAGGGGAAGTTTGAGCTCCTGCCTGGGAAAGGTGAGGTGTTCCGTCCGCAATACGGCATCCACAACGAGTTCTTGCGGGCCAACAGCGCATCTGATGCCCAGTTTACCGAGACGCCCTCTCCGGTTCTGAAGAATGCCATCTCGCTCCCTTCTATCGGTGGGTGCCAGGCCCTCACCCTGCCCCTCCTCTCCACCAATGTGTTCTCTATGCCCGTTAAGGAGCCACTGGATGGCATGGTAGGGCGGGTTCCTACCCCTCCCCTAGGGGGCCCAGATGGGACTGATAAACTGGAGATCCTGGAGATGGAAACCATGTTATGTTCCATTGAGCTCTTAAGTAGCGACTACACCAAACCTCCTACAGAGGTCACATCCAAACCAGACGTCCTGCTGGATCTGATAGAGAAACCAGAGAAGCCAGAGACAAAGAAAGTCTTCAAAAGCAATTATGAAAAGTATAATGTTGAAAATGGGTATGAAAAGCCTTCACCAACCTATTACATTAATGGCAACAGCAATGGCACCTGCAATGGTAATGGTGGCTTCAATGGGAACAGCAATGGCATCTTCAATGGTAACAAAGGCTTCAATGGCAACGGCAACTGCAATGGCTTTGGAAGCTTTAACAATGACATTACCCTTTGCTACGAGAAAGCGCTCTCTGACTGCAATGGAGACTGGGTGGACAGGGACAGCGGGGTGGATGAGGGGCGCATTTGCGACATTGACTTTGAGTTCTGCAATGACAAGAGTGTGTCACAGGATTCCATCTCCCACGTCACTGGTTCTCTTTTGTCACTTGAACTCGATTTGGGCCCATCCATTCTTGATGATGTACTCAACATCATGGGTGACCCCAAGATAAAGAGCAGACCTTGAGCAATGCTAAGGCTAGTGAGTTGAAAGGGAAATATAGAACTTAAGAGAGAACTATGAGAAAAGACTCACAAACCTGTCAAAATATTGTCCATGGCATGTGGATATTATTGTGATGGAAATTATCTGAAGTATGCAGCGCTGCTTATGTCCTGAAATACATGTCTGTCTTAGCTTCCTTAGGGTTTCAATGCTTTTTCTGTTTGTGCTACAGGCATGAGAGATGCATGCGCTGTTGAATTACAACTAAGCCCCAGCCTATTTTTCAATCTATTTTAGTGTTTTTTAGTGTTCTTATCCCGGATTTAGCTGTAGATAAAAAAAGGTACGTGTTCTGAAGTAGTTATTGCTTTGATACACAATCTAAAGCTCTGTTTCTCAATATCTAAATATAATGCATTTGGTGACTTTTAATGTGTTATTCAAAGCACTGTTTTGTTTGTCACATGACCATTTTATTAACAAAACTACAAAGATCCTATGCATACTATACAGTACTTGTGTTTTTGTTATATAGCGTCAATAAATAAAATGTGTCCTTTTTCCCCCTTACGTTTTTTCAAAAGAGTGAAATAATTTGTGATTTAGCAGAGTTGTATCCTTGGTGGTATGAGAACTTTCAGAGGAAAAGACAGAGGTTTGAGATAGAGAGTAAAATTTAGAGAAACACAAAGTTAAGACAATAGGCCTACACAGTACAGTACAGTACAGGTAAAAAGCAAGGTGTGAGGAGAGAAATGCGAAACTGAAACAGACCGAGACAGTGGAAAAGAGAGAAGAAGGACAGAATGGCTTTCTTTCTCGCCTTCTGGCATTCTTTACATTCTCCTTCACTGCCCTGCGGTGGGAGCACTTGTGGGAGAGCACTCCTTGATCTGCTCAACCAGGCGCCTGCTCCTTTTGTTTGCGTGCGGACGGGACAAGCAGAGGAGGGGGTCTTTAAAATTCCCTACATTCCAGCAATGGAGCACATGCATCTAGGAGCGGGCATAAATCAGCTGTTTAGAGTTGAAGGGGCTTTAAACCCACCCATCCATCAATCAGTGTATAGTGGTGTTGGGATTGTTAAAATCTCTCTGCCTACCCACAGGCAAACTATGTTCAGTACAAAGAGATGGATGGCCACTCACCTCTGTCTAGCTACAATAAAGAAGGTTTTGGCGTAGCAGTGTTGAGGCAACAGTCTGAAATGGTAAGGCAGCTGTAATTACCCACACCTGTACCCTCTTAACAGCCCCCCTCTCCCCCTTATATACAATCCTCATCCCCATCCTCCATCTCCTCTTATGGTCTCATGCAGGCTAAGTGTGTCCCCACCGTGTCCCATTAGATGTCTTAAGAACCAGCTATGGTGCCACTCTTTAACTGGCATAGGACCCCTTCAGAAAACATAGATAAGACCAGCCACAATAATATCTCTGCAGAAATTTTTTCACAAGCTAGATCCCATTCCCATATTATTGTGTTTGTTTTAGAAAGATAATTTCACATGCAAGTTTTGAGTTTGGTTTGCTTCCATTTTTGTAGAGGAATAACTAGATGTGATAAGCCTCCACCAAATGGTTGGGAGACCTCAATATGTCCGTAAACAACATTGGAAAACCTGGTCGGGGGCGTCTCGTGCTTGGCTGAACCAGATGTGAGGAGAAACATGCTAATTTCGCCGCCCGTCATGCAAAACGAATGTGGTAGCTAGCAGATGCCCTAACCAGTGGAAATTCCTTGGAGGAGTTGTAAAGAGTTTGCATATGTCACTTCTGTAGTTTTGAGCACAACTTCTGAGCACTGACTGCTGAGGAAGAGGTAATGTCTGTGTTTATACCTGTAATGGTACATCATTGAGTTGATGACAGTCTACTTAGGACAGTCATGTAACCATACATGTGAACACTGCTGTTTTTAAAAGGTGCTGTGGCTGTAGTATGTTGTGTGACACACTGCATGTACAAAACATTAGGATCACCTTCCTAATATTGAGTTGCACCCCCTTTTTCCCTCAGAACAGCCTCAATTCATTGGGGCATGGACTCTATAAGGTGTCAAAAGCTTTCCATAGGGATGCTGGCCCATGTTGACTCCAATGCTTCCCACAGTTGTGTTAAGTTGGCTGGATGTCCTTTGGGTGGTGGACCATTCTTGATACACACAGGAAACTTTTGAGCATGAAAAACCCAGAGCGTTGTGGTTCTTGACACACTCAAACAAGTGCGCCTGGCATCTACTACCATACCCTGTTCAAAGGCACTTAAAGCTTTTGTCTTGCCCATTCACCCTCTGAATGGCACACATTCACAATCCATGTTTCAAATGTCTTAAGGCTTAAAATCCTTCTTTAACCTGTCTCCTCCCCTTCATCTGGGCTCCTGAGTGGAGCAGCGGTCTAGGGCACTGAATCTCAGTGCAAGAGGTGTCACTACAGTCCCTGGTTTGAATCTAGACTGTATCACATCTGGCCGTGATTGGGAGTCCCATTGTCGGTGCATAATTGGCCCAGCGTCGTCCACGTTTGGCTGTGGTAGGCCATCATTGTAAATAAGAATTTGTTCTTAACTGATTTGCCTAGTTAATAAATAAAACAAATAATTATCAGAGGCTGTTTTGACATCCTTAAACACAAAATACTTAAAACTTCTTTAATTTGGCTGTAATGTGTTATAAAATGTTCCTTTTATATATTCTTATTATTTCCATTCTGATGCTTTCAAATGTTATGTGAGATGTTCTATGTGTGTGTTTGTGGGATTGTTCAAGTTTGTTGTCTTGTTGTGAAGCCTTGAACAGCTTCTGGCCTTGATCATGTTGCTTATTGGTCAGTGAGGTGCAGGGTTAGGCTGAGGGCTTTCAATTGTCATTTTGTCGTTCGTCATAAAATCTTATTCACTACATTGTAAGATTTTTCATCTCAACCTCAAGCCTCAGATAACCTGTACTGCCTGTCTCAATCCCCAAATTGCCAACTCTCTGTGCTGGTCTACCCAAAAATCAAACAAGAAGAATAGAGAATGCAAGGGATTGTACTTCTTTGTATAGAAGATGGAAAATAGCCTTGCTGGACTGTGTTTTATGACCAGGGGGGTCCAGGGCCAAGGTCAGTTCCTGTTGACCTGGATCAACCCAGGGTTCAATTCTCTGCGCTACAGCTGCTATTCCTCAACGCCTATGTATGTCAGGCTTCTATCACGCACCAAATGGAAGCATTTAGCATGTGATACACCCACAGACATATTACAAAATATAACAACATCCCTACTTGTTTCTCACTTGCTTCTCTGGCTCCATCTTGAATTCACTGCCTGTTTTCCAGCTCAGACTCAATGCCTTTGAAATGCAATTACTACAAAGGTTTGGCCCAAACTTTGTTCTTTTCCAAGTTTTCACAGTCATTAGTGCTGGGGAAATGGGAGGGTTCTAATTGGTTTAGCCTTATTAGTGACACTCCAGAAGGAGAGAGAGGCGACGCGGGCGTCGGCACACTCTGCACTTCCTTGTGCCCTGTAATTTCCCCCCGTTGGTGTGTCGGTCAGTCGCTTGACAAAATCAGCAAATACTTAGTTACTAAATTCTATTTTATATGACTTCGGTGCAATGGGTTGGCAAAGTGGTAACAATAAGAAGCCTGACGAAAAGGGAGGACCTTAACTGGAAAAATATGTTTATTCACTTTCATGTTACATGGAATTCTACTAGACTAAGCAAGGAAACACAAACAAATAAAGTAATTCATAGCCATATTTTCGAACATATTACACACTCCCAACAGGGAGGTATTAGCCATGGGCAGCCAAGACCATGGATCAGTAAGGTACTGTAAACATTCCACCCTAAGTTGAAGTGGCTAAACTATAAATATACTACTGAGCTTGTTTTCGCAAAGAATGTTCTCGTTCATCACGACAGTTGATAAATCGCTCAGGTGTTTCTCAAGAAACTGTCTTTCGCTTCAAATACCCCAACAGAACATTTGAGATCATGGGAGTCCAGCTCTCACATGTTTCTGTTTCCTGGACTAAGGTGAAGCTGTCAGGTTTCAGGATGAATAAGCTTTGGCCCGTGGGCCAGGAGTGCCAAAGAAAGCATAACTCAAACCCAAGCAAATTTTTCCACCCCCGCTCAGACAGAGCCCAGAATAATGTATGCAGTGTCTTTCACATAGAAGTGTTACTTATGGAGCCCCTCATAGTGGTATTCGCACTAGGCAAATAGAAGGACATTTCCCTGCTCTCTGGCCCGCCGAGGAGAAAGCAGAGGCGCGGTCAGGAGGATAAAGGTATTCTTGTCTTCCCCTCACTGCTCTCCCACAACATCGAGCAAAACATGACCACTTTCCGTCCACCCAGAAGGGAGGGCAAGAGTAAATGTCCTGCTAGGCTTATCTTAAAAATAAATATGAATGTTATTGTTGTTGCATAAGAAGGAGATATGATTTCTTGTCGAGGGAAAAAGTGGAGGGAATACCAGGTATGATGCCTGGATTAAGCCCCCCAGCAATAAGTGGAGCTTTATGGGAACATTTACTTTGGGATGCTGTGCACAGAGGCAGGGATCAAGTGTTCTTCCCAAACCTGCCGAATCTGCCGCTTGGAATGGAACCCAGCTCACCTTAGACAGAAGGGGAAAAAACGGGAGACCGTGGAGTACTTACTTTGCCTGAGGGGCACAAACATTACGGGAGGAGAGAGTGACGCAGAGCAGACTACAAGCAGGCTCACATGCAGTTTGGTCTCCGGGGTCTGCATACTTCAGTTCTGCCGTGTTAACGGTTGTTTGCTACCGTTTCCATGGTGAGGGAGGTTTGTGTCTGCAGCACGTGGAGACTGAAGCTGAGGAGGAGGCAGAGGGCAAAGGTCGAGGATTGAAGCACAGGACAGTGTCAGATCATTGGGAGAATGATGGGAACAAGACGAGACTGTAGTACCTCACTGTGTGTTCAGCCCTCAGTCCTCACAACCCTGTAAAGACATTTATAACTGTTAGCCTGCATGTGGTTAACCCTAAAGGTCTACGATGGTGTCTTATTTTGAGAGGGAGAGTGTGTTCATTAACGTGTTGCCACTGCATTTGTGAAGTTTGAATTTAGTGGACAACATAAATCATAGGTAATGTAGAGTAATACATTAATGTACAGTACAGTAAAAGAGGCATGATGTACATTCATGTACAGTTAAGAGGAGTGACTGGTACTTTATTGGCTTCAGATACATGTTTCTATGCCCCAGAGTTCAGCCTGCATACAGAGACAGACAGACACAGTACTGTACAGTATTCTGCTGTACTGTCAGCTTAGTGATTAATACAGAAAAGCCTTCATGAGACAGGACACATGCAGGGGCCCGAACCAAAAAGTCTACAGAGCTTGCCAGTTAATCTCCTTAATTTATGACATCCTTCACACTGAAAACATCATGAATTATTAAGTCATCCCACTCCCGACAGAATGCATGCAATAGTGACAGAATCTTGCCATGTAAAATGTATGCACAGGACTCATATTCATTAAGTGTCTCACAGTAGGAGCTCTGATCTAGGATCAGTTTTGCCTTGATCTAGGATCAGTTTTGCCTTGATCTGCCGACTTCTGTCTGTATCGTCGGAAAGGTTTGAACTACACAATACATATGTAAAGGTGATTCTCTCACGAACATGTACATGTTGTTTTGCTCTAGGATGTCCACAAGCCTCACAAGACTAGTCTGAAGGTAGCCGGTACCAGTTTCAAATCAAATCAAATGTATTTGTTACATACACATGGTTAGCAGATGCAGTAATATCTAACAAATAATCTAACAATTCCCCAACAACTACCTAATACACACAAATCTAAAGGGGTGAATGAGAATATGCACATGTAAGTATATGGATGAGCGATGGCCGAGCGGCATAGGCAAGGTGCAATAGATAGTATAAAATACAGTATATACATGTGATATGAGTAATGTAAGATATGTAAACATTATTAAAGTGGCATTATTTAGAGTGGCATTGTATAAAGTGACTAGTGATCAATTTATTAAAGTGGCCAGTGATTGGGTCTCAATGTAGGCAGCAGCCTCTCTGAGTTAGTGATTGCTGTTTAGCAGTCTGATGGCCTTGAGATAGAAGCTGTTTTTCAGTCTCTCGGTCCCAGCTTTGATGCACCTGTACTGACCTCGCCTTCTGGATGAATGGAATTAATGTGGAGATAGTTTAGTGCATAAAATAAGGGTTTAAAATAGTTTCCTGATCTTTCTTATATCTCTCCGATACGGGACAGACACCTCAGAACAAACTTCCTTTCGATTTTTTTGTACTATCTGTTTATCCACGTATGAAGCTGTTATTCAATGTGTTTCTATGGGCTAATAGCAGTAAGGCCAAATTCTATGTTTCATCAAATAATTGTTTTATAAACTGTATATTTTTTTTATACCTTTATACCTTATATCTTTTTTTATACCTTTATACCTTAAATTCAAAATCAAATAGCTAAATGATCCCTGGTATGACCATCTTAAAACAATTCCATACATTAGCTTAGTAGAAGCCACCCCCCCAGCTTAGACTCTAGAGGGTTAAATCATAATGAATAAGAGAGGGAATCTATATCAGTACTCCTACTGAGACTCTTTATGAGACGCTGAACTGTCCTCAAAAGGCAGTGTAAGTAGAAGGGGATGAGATCAAAGGATCTCTTTCCAGTGGCGTCTCCTCTGCTAAGTTCGGCTGTGTTTTGAACGGCCCTGCTCATCTCTACGGCAACAAGTGCCCATTAAGAGTATCTCCAATAAGGTGTCCTACTCAACTGTCTATATCCACACGTATGTGGAATTTACGTATGTGATAGTTCAACAGCTCTATGATGTGCGGGGGGGGGGGGGGGGGGGGGGTTGTATAGACTGGGAGGACATTTCCTCTTATAGATATGGGGGAAATCCAGCCGGGCTGACATCATTTGCCCCTTTTTCTCTCATCCCTCTCTCTCTCTCTGTCCTTATCATACAGCTCTAGAACACTTCTGTCAGTGTCATGGCACTACTGTTCAGAAGTTCACAGTGTCACCTTTCAGAATCCTAAAGTGGGCATTGCACTTAGTGTACTTAGTGTACTCAATGAGCATGCGTGGACAGTTACTGTTAGAAGTATAGTAGGCCTTCTGTTACGGAAACCAGCTAGCTAGCCTACTGATATTGTTACCCTCACTATGTCTAGGGGTCCTAGGCCTAGCTACATGGTCTATACCCTGATTTGTTGTGTGCATTTATGTGAGAAGTCAGAGTATGCGGACTGTGGTGTATGCATGTGCCCAGGAGACAGTAAACTTCCCGGTGTCCAGGGCCACCCCCGTCTTGAATCCTAAGTGTCGGACAGTCCAAGCAGATTATTAGTTCAAAATGGTGACGAAGGTAAATTTGTACAAAAGGAATGCCCAAACTAAATAGATAATACAAAACAAAGGCTGGCGAAAAGATGCTTCTGACCACCTCTCTCTCACTAATTGCACACACCTGTGTGCTTATCAAGGCTCACAAGGCTTTCTGGGAGAGCCTCTGACCCGGTTGGTGCTGCCCCCTGGGGATGGAGTGTGGAAGTGGTAGTGTCTACTTATGCTCCTAAACTCCCTAACCAATATCGTAACACTACAATATAGATATATGAGTTTATATAGGGAATTTGAAAAGTATTAGAAATGCATGAAACATTTTTGTACATTCTAGCCAGTGACTAACTCAAAGAAAGCAATATTGCTTTTATCTACTTCTAACATTAACTTCCTGCATCAACCAATAAGGCACCCAAGTTTAACTTACTGTAACACACACTTACAAACAAACTCACACACACAGATGGATTTTTCCCCCCATTTTCAAATGGAGGAGCGTTCACAGGTCAACGGTTTACATTCCTTCCGTTATAGCCCTCGGATTCTGCCCTTTTAAGGTAAGACCCTACTCTCTGTTTTCCCTATCCTCCTCTTGATCCCTCCATTTCCAAGGAGCTCTATCAGTGGCCCAGATTCTCTTTAATCGCCTAAAAAAACATTTTTGTTGTTGTTGTTGTTGTCACTCGAGCTGTCATGTGATCACATCTGCAAGACATCTCCAACAGGTTCCTCTATAGTCTAAACCCTTGAATAATCAGGCAGCAACTGGGCACTATTCACTTCACATTTTGTCTGTTTGAACATTTTCCCTGTGGACTGTCAATCCCAGTCAGCATGGGGTAAGTCTGTGACAAACCTCCAGTACGCCCTGAGCCAGGATCCACGTGACATTTCTACTCAGACCTCAATCACTGTCTGATTGAGCATTAGACCATTTTAAAATACGAGCTACTTCCTGATAGTGGACCAGATTGAATTTGACAGAGTGTAAGTGTAAGTCAGAAGCCGACACCAACACCGTTATGGGTAATATTTTCAGAATGTATCAGCATAGGTTTGAAACTGTGCTCTATATTGTTAATCTGCCAAGTAGAGAAACTGTTCCTCCAATGGACAACCAGATGTTCTATCTTGTTGGGTTATCTGACCAGAGTCTGACCAGAGTCCAGAGTCTTCTATTAAAAAAGTGCAACGAATCAGATTGTGTGATATGTAATGTAAGCCATAATGTATGTCTCAAAAAATCATGTTAGTCTGTTTTGTCTTAATACCTTTTATCTGTAAATGTATTTTTGCCGGTTGTGTGACTCTTTTAACATATTTCCCAGTTCCTCTTGTGTACACACACTGACATCCATAAGGCAGATGTACAACTCTTATTTAACAAATTTTTCAAAAATATCAAAAGTCAAAAAGGTTTTCAGTCAATAGCAACGGTGAAGTTTCTCAGATCTAAGTATTTTTGTTGTTTTGTACCTAATTGTCATACTTGAGTAAAAGTAAAGATACCTTGATAGAAAATGACTGAAGTAAAAGTGAAAGTCACCGAGTAAAATATATTTAAGTTTCAAAAGTAAAAGTATAAATAATGTAAAATTCCTTATATTAAGCAAACCAGACAGCACTATTTTCATGTTTTTTTATTTATTTATGGATAGCCAGTGGCACACTCCAAAACTCAGACATAATTTACAAACGAAACATGTTTGTTTAGTGAGTCCATCAGATCAGAGGCAGTAGGGATGACCAGGGATGTTCTCTTGATAGACGCATGAATTTTCCTGTCCTGCCAAGCATTCAAAAATGTAATGAGTACTTTTGGATGTCAGGGAAAATGTATGGAGAAAACAGAACATTATTTTCTTTATGAGTGTAGCGAAGTAAAAGTAAAAGTACTCAAAAATATAAATAGTAAAGTACAGATACCCATGTAAACTACTTAAGTAGTACTTTAAAGTATTTTTACTTAAGTACTTTACACCACTGTGAGGAACATGACCTCATACAAAGATTGGTGATGTACTATGTCAAGTTGAATGATCAGTGAATACTTCACAGAAGTATACATTTTCAACCTTCTCCAACATGGTTCTTCATCTCTGGTTCTTAGAGTCGATGGTCCTCCCTCCCAGTCATCAGTGGGGAAATTACTTGTCTGGGGTAATGTTGACGTTATCAGGATTGCTCAACACAATTTTACTCAAAAGTGGGATTTCAAATCAAAGCATAATTTACATGTATTTGCATAGTTTCAATAAATCTTGAAATATTCAGGAAATATTCAAATACTCAAATGAATACAAAATAGTATTTTCATAGCTGAGGTACAATAACACAGTGTTGACATGTATATGTAACAGGGTTGGTTGTGGTTCCACTTGCCACTGTATAAATATTTATTCAATGTTTATGCATTCCTACTGGTTGGTTGAATTTACATATCAATAAGATGTTATGCCATTGGTCAGATAGGGGGAGTCCAAAAATTCTATGCAAGAGGAAGTTCAATTTCTGAAATATCGTATTCTATTTTCATATTTACAATGTGTACAAGTACACTATGTACATTTCCTGATATATACAGTGGGGAAAAAAAGTATTTAGTCAGCCACCAATTGTGCAAGTTCTCTCACTTAAAAAGATGAGAGAGGCCTGTAAATTTTCATCATAGGTACACTTCAACTATGACAGACAAAATGAGGAAAAAAAATCCAGAAAATCACATTGTAGGATTTTTTATGAATTTATTTGCAAATTATGGTGGAAAATAAGTATTTGGTCAATAACAAAAGTTTATCTCAATACTTTGTTATATACCCTTTGTTGGCAATGACAGAGGTCAAACGTTTTCTGTAAGTCGTCACAAGGTTTTCACACACTGTTGCTGGTATTTTGGCCCATTCCTCCATGCAGATCTCCTCTAGAGCAGTGATGTTTTGGGGCTGTCGCTGGGCAACACGGACTTTCAACTCCCTCTAAAGATTTTCTATGGGGTTGAGATCTGGAGACTGGCTAGGCCACTCCAGGACCTTGAAATGCTTCTTACGAAGCCACTCCTTCGTTGCCCGGGCGGTGTGTTTGGGATTATTGTCATGCTGAAAGACCCAGCCACGTTTCATCTTCAATGCACTTGCTGATGGAAGGAGGTTTTCACTCAAAATCTCACGATACATGGCCCCATTCATTCTTTCCTTTACACAGATCAGTCGTCCTGGTCCCTTTGCAGAAAAACAGCCCCAAAGCATGATGTTTCCACCCCCATGCTTCACAGTAGGTATGGTGTTCTTTGTCCTCCAAACACGACGAGTTGAGTTTTTACCAAAAAGTTATATTTTGGTTTCATCTGACCATATGACATTCTCCCAATCCTCATCTGGATCATCCAAATGCTCTCTAGCAAACTTCAGACGGGCCTGAACATGTACTGGCTTAAGCAGGGGGACACGTCTG
>QNTS01000350.1:106195-151185 GCA_003317085.1 Hucho hucho
TTCTATAGGATTGAGGTCAGGGCTTTGTGATGGCCACTCCAATACCTTGACTTTGTTGTCCTTAAGCCATTTTGCCACAACTTTGGAAGTATGCTTGGGGTCATTGTCCATTTGGAAGACCCATTTGCGACCAAGCTTTAACTTCCTGACTGATGTCTTGAGATGTTGCTTCAATATATCCACATAATTTTCCTTCCTCATGATGCCATCTATTTTGTGAAGTGCACCAGTCCCTCCTGCAGCAAAGCACCCCCACAACATGATGCTGCCACCCCCGTGCTTCACGGTTGGGATGGTGTTCTTCAGCTTGCAAGCCTCCCCCCTTTTCTTCCAAACATAACGATGGTCATTATGGCCAAACAGTTCTATTTTTGTTTCATCAGACCAGAGGACATTTCTCCAAAAAGTACAATCTTTGGCCCCATGTGCAGTTGCAAACCGTAGTCTGGCTTTTTTTATGGCGATTTTGGAGCAGTGGCTTCTTCCTTGCTGAGTGGCCTTTCAGGTTATGTCGATATAGGACTCATTTTACTGTGGATATAGATACTTTTGTACCTGTTTCCTCCAGCATCTTCACAAGGTCCTTTGCTGTTGTTCTGGGATTGATTTGCACTTTTCGCACCAAAGTACGTTCATCAGACAGAACGTGTCTCCTTCCTGAGCGGTATGATGGCTGCGGGGCCCCATGGTGTTTATACTTGCGTACTATTGTTTGTACAGATGAACGTGGTACCTTCAGGTGTTTGGAAATTGCTCCCGAGGATGAACCAGACTTGTGGAGGTCTACAATTTATTTTCTGAGGTCTTGGCTGATTTCTTTTGATTTTCCCATGATGTCAAGCAAAGAGGCACTTAGTTTGAAGGTAGGCCTTGAAATACATCCACAGGTACACCTCCAATTGACTCAAATGATGTCAATTAGCCTGTCAGATGCTTCTAAAGCCATTACATACATTTCTGGAATTTTCCAAGCTGTTTAAAGGAACAGTCAACTTAGTGTATGTAAACTTCTGACCCACTGGAATTGTGATACTGTGAATTATAAGTGAAATAATCTGTCTGTAAACAATTGTTGGACAATTACTTGTGTCATGCACAAAGTAGATGTCCTAACCGACTTGCCACAACTATAGCTTGTTAACAAGAAATTTGTAGAGTGGTTGAAAAACGAGTTTTAATGACTCCAATCTAAGTGTACCTGTGGGTGTGGTGCGGAGGAGTATTTCTGTCAGTAATAAAGCTCATTCTGATTGGCTAGGCCTGGCTTCCCAGTGGGTCGGCCTGGCTCCCAAGTGGGTGAGCATATGCCCTCCCAGGCCCACCCATGGCTGCGCCCCTGCCCAGTCATGTGAAATCCATAGATTAGGGCCTAATTTATTTATTTCAATTGAGTGATTTCCTCATATGTACTGTAACTCAGCAACATTTTTGAAAATGTTGCGTGTATATTTTTGTTCAGTATATATAGAACTGTTAGATATTGGGGGCTTCCTGGGATGTGCTTTTGTATGTTATTGCTGTAAAAGAGAGTTAGCTAGCGTGCTCTAATTGTAATGATCGCATTAGCTCCCTGCTATTTCACAGTTATTTCCATGCCTACATATGAATCACGAATCTACAGCCATCAACATACTGGTACTTACATTTAATGTACTTTGTACTATTTTTGTCATTGTTATATTTGATTACAAAATGCCCAGTCTGATATTGACATGCAAGCGACAAATAATTAATCTACTGCCATCAACATACTATTGTCCTGCACATCTAAGGTGCTTTCTTGTGTCTACTGTCATAATAAACACCAATCAACTGGGGCTGCTGGTTGGGTATTCCTTTCTTTAAAAACACAATGCAAGATAGTTATGAAGTACGATTATATCTGTTTCATGTACACATCAAATTTGCATTTTGAGTAGAAAAAAAGGGTTAATAGTTTGTGGTGGTGAATGTAAACAAATATAAATGTGAATGTTGAAATTATGTGAAATAAATATCACCACTGATCTCTCAACAGATGCTTCACAGATCTTGTAACTGGTGAGCAGCCAGCACCCTCTGCTGCATTAAAATTGAAACTGTCAGTAAACTGGCTAAAAGTACTAGCCAAACTATCAAACACATATAAATCCCTGGACATGAACAGAAACCCTAAGGCGACCCCAGTCAGCAAATATTAATGCCCCTAACAATTAGTCTCAGAGTAAGAGGATTATTGACCTGCTTCACCTCTAGCACCCAGGTGATCCCCAGACCACCCAGATTTGTCTCAGCACTTAACCAGAACATTCCACACTCATGAATGTCAAATACAATTAGGCCCTAACAGCTGCTCCATCCCACATTGTTGGGATCTGGTGATCCAGCAGGTCAATTGGGAAGGTTAGCACTTCTGGGAATCAAATTCATAATAAAGGGATTTTTCTCTTATTCTTAAAGCAAGAGAGAGAGAGAGAGAGAAAAAAAAATGACCCAACCATTCCACGATTTGGCTCAACCCCAAGTCTTTCACATGCAACCTGCTAATTCGTTTGCCTGGCGCACGACCCGTTCGCATGCCAGCTTATCATTAAAAGAGTTCCATTGCACCGCTAGAAACGAACCCGTAACCAAATATGTAAAATGCCTGGCTCACCCTGATTCAGGGGGCGACGGTCGTGGTTGCGCATGACATGCGGTGGGGTAGAACACGTGCCACTGTGAGCCAAGCTCCTCTGGGAGAAACTATAATTAGCAGTGACAAATACAAGGAGCTGTGGGTGGAAAGAGAAACAAGTGCTACTGTTTGAGATTACTGGTTCATGTAGCTGCTGTACAAAGTGAGACAGGGAGAGAAAGAAGGGGGTTTGGTGCTTGCTTGGACAGCTGTGTGAACACAAAGTCCTCTCTGATGTAAAGATGATCAGGGGGACTTGGGGTAGAATTGCAAACACATTTGTTCTACTTTTGGGAGGCTATCCAATTAAAACAAAATGTGAAAAGCCTCTTATTGATACACATGCAGGAAGAGAGGAATAAAAGTAAGCCAGTAAATATTCAGGTCCCTTGGTTCCAGATTGGTGAAGAAAGGTGAGGATGAAATTGCTGTTGAGACTAGAGAAAAGTCCACCTTTCCTCTGTATGATTAATATTTCACATTTGGTCCAGTTTTTATTTGTTATATGTGTCACAAGGTATGAGTGGTGGGTGCGAAGTCAGGCGCAGAGAGCAGAGGATCAAGGAATAACCGTCTTTAATTCGGTGCGTAATAAATAACGCCAAAACACAACAGGCGCACTAAAACAAAAGCGGGCCAAAACAGGACACCGAACACAGCAAGTACCACAACACAACCGAATGTCCACCAACAAACAGAGAACAAGCCCGCACAAAAGGAGGCGGGCCTAACCGGCTTAAATAGCCCTAACCAAAAAAACACAAACAAGGCACAGGTGCAACCAATACAGAATAAACAATGGAAAGGAAAAGGGGATCGGTGGCAGCTAGTAGGCCGGTGACGACGACCGCCGAACGCCCCCCGAACAGGCAGAGGAGCCACCTTCGGTGGAAGTTGTGACAATATGTGGCTGTACTGGAGATGTACTTCTTCATCTTCAGTTGTCCAGTGAGAAGAAAGATGGATATGCGCATACTGGGATTACTGTTTTGGATCTCCATTGAAAATGCTTTTTAGTCCAGGACTAGATGGAATCTGTAATCTGGAGGTCTAGACCATGCACTCAGATGGTCCTAAAAACCCAATCCACTTGTCCAAAAAAATTCTCTGAGACATGCACTGATACTCTGGGGAAAGTAGCTGGAGATCCAAGATAATTTTTGACCAACCTCAAATAAGGTAATTCAGGTCCAAAATCTAGTTACTTTTACACTATGGGGCGGTTTCCCGGACACAGATTAAGCCTAATCCTGGACTAAAAAGTGCTTTCAATGGAGATTTTCCATTGATCTTGCAATTTAGTCCAGGATTAGGCTTAATCTGTGTCCAGGAAACCGCCCCTATATGTGTTACTGCAATAATCCACAATAATATTTTCACTGGAAAACTGAATTACCTATTGGAAAAACAAGTACTTGTACCTTAGAGGTGTGACACATTCTGTCCATGATCGGTTACCATTGCATTATTTGAAGTATGTATTTAAAATACATATAAATTAAATACAGTCTATCACTGAATTAAATATACTGATCTGGTGAACACCAACCATTTTAACACAAAATGTTTTTTTTTTTTTGCTGTATCTATCCCCCCAAAAAAAATTTAATCTAATATTCCAGGAATTTTTGTCTTTAATGTTCTAACATCCTAGTTTTGTTTTTTAATTTCTTATTTTTTAAGTAAAATAGTTTTTGCATCACTACCCCAAGTTTTCATATGTGGGTCAAATGTGACCCGTATGTATTTCCTATGGAATTCATTGCATTGTACTCGTCAAACTGACCATTCTTTTTGCTACAACAATGAAATCAAAGTAATTAAATCTTTATTTATATAACTTGTTTTAATGTTAATTAATCACTGTTTTAATTTCTCTTTTTTAACTCATCGAGTAAAAGGAGTTTCTATCATGACACAAGTCGAGACCCAGATGCAGACACAGGAGGCAGATGGTTGGAGTCTTACAATATTGATTAATCCAATAGGGTAAGGCAAGAGAATGGTCGTGGACAGGCAAAAGGGTCAAAACCAGTTCAGAGTCAAAAAGGTACCGAAGGGCAGGCAGAATCAAGATCAGGGTAGGCAGGATGATCAGGCAGGCGGGAAAGTAGTCCAGAGTCAGGCAGGGGTCAAAACCGAGAAGACTATCAAAAAGAGAATAGCAAAAGGAGTACGGGAAAAACACGCTGGTTGACTTGACTAACATACAAGACAAACTGGCACAGAGAGACAAGGAAACACAGGGATAAATACACCGGGGAAAATAAGCGACACCTGGAGGGGGTGGAGACAATAACAGGAACAGGTGAATCAGATCAGGGTGTGACAATTTCATAAGGAGGCTCATAAGAATGTTGCCAGATATACAACCAAAATGGTTTTACAGATGGTGGATGAGGAAGCCATTGGTGCCTCTGACTCAGAATCTGAGGTATCCAATTCAGATGACACAGACTATGTGGCTGTGGTTCAAGTTGGAGTTGTGGATGCACCGGTCAGTCCAGCTGTCCCAGATGATTCTACAGATGAAAACCAGTCAAATTGACTCAGTAAAAAGAGTCTTACTGGAGTGAGGCATTCGCTTGGCATTCCATACAAAGAGTTCAATCTTGGTTTCATCAGACCAGAGACTCTTGTTTCTCCTGGTCTGAGAGTCCTTTGGGTGCCTTTTGGCAAACTCCAAGCGGGCTGTCATTTGCCTTTTACTGAGGAGTGGCTTGCGTCTGGCCACTCTACCATAAAGGCCTGATTTTTGGAGTGCTGCAGAGATGGTAGTCCTTCTGGAAGGTTCTTCCATCTCCACAGAAGAACTGAGGCAATGGAAAGATGTGGGGTTATGAAAGAGAGCCATGCCACCACCACAGCCAGGGCCAGAAGAGGAAGAGGAAGAGCTGCTGGTGTTCTCAGTGTAACACACCCGTCTGCAAAGAGCACAGTCACATGCTTGTGGTTTGTAACAAATGCATGGACTTGCCCAAACCGGACGCGCACGTGCGTCTGCGTGCGTCTGCGTGCGCCATCGTGCGCAAATAGATTTTGTCCCCCCACACCAAACGCGATCACGACACGCAGGTTGAAATATCAAAACTAACTCTGAACCAACTATATTAATTTGGGGACAGGTCAAAAAGTATTAAACATTTATGGCAATTTAGCTTGCTGTTGCTAGCTAATTTGTCCTGGGATATACACATTGAGTTGTTATTTTACCTGAAATGTACAAGGTCCTCTACTCCAACAATTAATCCACACATAAAACAGTCAACCGAATCGTTTCTAGTCATCTCTCATCCTTCCAGGCTTTTTCTTCTTTGGACTTTATATGGCGATTAGCAACTAACTTTCATAAGGTGTATTACCACAACTGACCTCTGTTCATCTTTCAATCACCCAGGTGGGTATAACCAATGAGGAGATGGCACGTGGGCATATGCTTCTAAAAGCCAATGACGAGAAGGGAGAGGCAGGACTTGCAGCTCGTTCTGCGCCACAAATAGAAGCAACTTCTATTTTAGCGCCTTGCAACGCAGACACTCGTTGGCACGCGCGAGCAGTGTGGGTGCAGTGATTAAATAACATGTATGAGTACATTTACTTTGCACAAGACGCGAGCAGTGTGGTCAGCATGTAAGACAGCATAAGTAAACATCACACACACGCACACTTTGTTCCTTTTAGTATTCATGTTTTCTAAATTCACAATTGTTGGTGTTGTCGTTTACATTGTTGATGAACTTTGGATTTTCAAGTAAATGTTCTGAAATATTATAAAACACGCTTAAGGTGTTTTTTTGTTCTTCACACTAAAAGGTTGAGTGAAACTTTGAATGTAAGATTGATTATAAGAATAATATGCTAATATTTTCAATAGCTGTAATGAATTTTGATAATATGTTATCATTAAAATTTGTATCAAACTGTTGAAGAGCAACTAAAAACATTAAAATAATTATTGAAAGGTCCAAATCATCACTCAAAATAATGATGTTACACAAAATGGATAATATTGTAGACCCATATAAATAAAACACAGATATTACATTATCGGCTCATTTTGACCCGGCATATGCATTCTTGGGGCGCCATGTTTATTATGCATCCTAGGGTTAAGACACACTCGTGGCTTGGCCCTTGTTCTAATACTGAAACATAGGTAACTGATCCCCTAAAGCCCCAAAATGATCCCATCCAAGGCAGCTTTTGTAAATTACATAAACCTTATTAGAAGGGTAACATTACAGTCACCATATGACCCAAATCCAATCACGGAATCCAAAACAAATGGTGTGTCTAAATAAATAAAAATTCTGGATAATATAGGACTGTTTGAGATTAGCAGAAACACAGAGGATCTTCACTGCTATAGTCTTGATATGTGGGATGTTTTTGTTTGGTTTTATGTGGTCACAATTCTCTAATATTACTGTAATTAATCCACTGCTGTAGTATAAATTTTCAAGCGCAAACCTGTTGAAAACTAAAAACATTTCTAACTAAACAATTTTGAAAATATAATTTGCGCTGACTGCTGTGTGTGTGCGCAACAGGAGTTAGTCAAATGTGACGAATATTCACCATATCACAAATGTTTCTTCTTGTTTTTGGTTGAATCTCCAACTGGTATTTTGTTGAGCTTGTTATGAGCTTATGTCCATCTGACGGAGGTAGGTTGTGTTCTCTCCCACCCTCCACGGTAAGTGTATAAAACGAACTAAACTGACATTGTAACCTTTGAAAACGTACTTTACTCGTAACGATATTGGTCACATACTGTGTAAACGATTCAATTGGCTCATTCATTGAGCCTAGGTTACAAGGTTTTTTCATTGAACATCCTTTTTAACATAGGATTTTGATATTCTATTGATCGTATTATTTGAGAATGTGGTTCATATTTGTATCTGTGATTTCATAACTATTTTTAAATCATATTGTGAGCGATTTAAATTGTATTGAGGAGCTTTATTGTGACACGGTCTATTTGCCCTATTCTGTATTCTATTATATTAAGAAATGTTTTTTTCACATTGAAAGTCATTTTATATCACTAATTCCTATTCATTCATCTATTTTGTCTATTCATATTTCAAGATTGGTGCCTTATTCTATTAACTATTGATCTTAAAGCCTCTTTTTAAATTGTAATGTTATATCATATTGTGATTTATTATATGATACTTTGAGAATGTATAGCAGAGTTGTTTCCATCTGAACGAGGGGAGGCACAGCAAATATATAGCCTGTACCACATCCAGCCCTGATGTCCCCTTTCCTTTTGTCAATAAAGCCAACCCTCAGACCCTCAGCACGACTCCTCTTTTAAGGCGCCATAACACATCTGACATAGGCGCAGCACTCCATCTACTTGTGGGTGCGTGTCAAGAATTATAGGTGCTGTATTATCTGTACATGTTTGCTAAACAACTGTGCTGCCTTCATTGTGTGCCTGCAAGGGAAATGCATGTAAGTGCTTCTTAAACTCTGGACTTCACGAAAGATCATGGAAACCTGTTCTTACACTCCTTACCTTTTGCAGTGAGAGACTTCCAAGCAACAACAGGGAAAACCTCCAGCATGATGCTAGTAATTGTCAAGGGATGTACAAAAGAATAATCCTTATTTGTTATGTCTTTCATTCATGTGTATCTGCCCGGCTGAGGAATAGAGTCAATCATTAATACATGTGAAAAATCATTGTGTGATAGGTCACTTTACTCATTTGAACACTAGATGGCAGTCACCAAAATGCCCCCTTGTTTTCTATGTAGTAAATTCGAACAAAAGTTGTTCATGAAATATTTTACACTCTGTCACACTACTATTATTCTGTCCTAATGGTAGACATGCTGGTTAAGTGTGTCTTGAATTCTAAATCACTGACAATGTCACCAGCAAAGCACCCCCCCCCCCCCAGCCACCGTCACACCTCCTCCTCCATGCTTCACTGTGGGAACCACACATGCAGAGGTAATCCGTTCACCTACTCTGCGTCTCACAGACACAGAGATCTCAAATTTGGAAAAATAAATCACAAATTTGGACTCATCAGACCAAAGGACAAATTTCTACCGGTCTAATGTCCATTGCTTGTGTTTATTGGCCCAAGCACGTCTCTTCTTTTTATTGGTGTCCTTTATTAGTGGTTTCTTTGCAGCAATTCGACCATGAAGGCCTGATTCACACAGGTTTTTGTGACTGCACTTGAAGAAACTTTCAAAGTTCTTGACATTTTCCAGATTGACTGACCTTCATATCTTAAAGTAATGATGGACTGGCGTTTCTTTTTGCATATTTGAGCTGTTCTTGCCATAATATGGACTTGGTCTTTTACCAAATAGGGCTGTCTGCTGTATACCACCCCTACCTTGTCACAACACAACTGATTGGCTCAAACACATTAAGAAGGTAAGAAATTCCACAAATTAACTTTTAACAAGGCACACCTGTTAATTGAAATGCATTCCAGGTGACTACCTCATGAAGCTGGTTGAGAGAATGCCAAGAGTGTGCAAAGCTGTCATCAAGGCAAAGGGTGGCTACTTTGAAGAATCTCAAATATATAATATATTTGATTTGGTTGGGGGACCACTGTGGCCCCGTCCGATGATACCCCCAGACAGGGCCAACCAGGCAGGATATAACCCCACCCACTTTGCCAAAGCACAGCCCCCACACCACTCAACATATGTAGCAGTAGAGATAGCTACCATGCTAGCTAACCATCATAATATGTTTGGTTAGCTAATTTAGCAAGCTAGTGTCGTCACCCAGATTAGCATATGAATTCTAATTATTTTGAGTGTAATACAGTTGTTTGGTGACAATGGTATGAACATATATTCAGCATACTTTGTATATGATTATAACCCAAAATAAATGTCACTACAGACCCTGGAATCAAACCAAAAGTGCTGCGCCACTCAGGAGCTCTGTGGTGGTATTCTATTTGGTAGGCTTATGTTCCACACACTATCAAAACTAGTTTAGTTTCATTTACAAAGACTATGAGTGGGGCTTCTTTTATTGCTAATTCATAGGCTACTGACTCAATATTTATTTCAAAAGGCACACACTAATTATACATGTATTCAATGTAATGCTTAGAGTATTAATTATTATGCATATCCTATTGAAGGCAATTAGCTATGTGTGTATGATTTATTGATTAGATGTACAGTAGCTAACAAAGTGTAAATTGACTGGTCTGGCTATGTTCTCCATGTGTCCAGTAGAGGGAGCAGCTACTCCAGGAATCCACTAAGGCGAAGCCTTGCTTCACAACCGATGCAGTAAAATACACTTACATGATCCTGTCATTTACGTTCAGGTCTGTATCAGCAAATTCCCACAAATGAAATGTTAACGAAAACATTAACGTGGAGATATACAGTTGCGGCCAAATATATTGGCACTTTTCTTAAGAAATTCCTTATTTCTTCTCAAATAAGATGAAATTGAATAAAAGGTTTGAATTTTCAACATTGCAGAAACCAATTTTATTTTGTAAATTTGAGTTTACTGTTTTAATTTAGGAAATAAAGACAAATGGCATGGACAAAATTATTGGCACTATTACTTGTTTACACAGCCTTCGGCCAAGATAACTGCAGAAAGCTTCTCGTAGCCATGGGCTCGCTGCAGCAAACTGCTCTAATTCTTCAATATTTGTGGGCTGCCCTCTACCAATTGCTGTTTTCAGATCTCACCATAGGTTTGGATGTGATTCAGATCTACAGTAGAGTCTTTGCTGGCCACTCCAGAACAGTCCAGCATCTCTTCTTGCTAGTTAAGCAATTTAAAGGCAATGCTACCAAATACTAATTGAGTGTATGTAAACTTCTGACCCACTGGGAATGTGATGAAAGAAATAAAAGCTGAAATAAATCATTCTCTCTACTATTATTCTAACATTTCACATTCTTAAAATAAAGTGGTGATCCTAACTGACCTAAAACAGGACATTTTTACTAGGCTTAAATGTCAGGAATTGTGAAAAACATTTTAAATGTATTTGGCTAAAGTGTATGTAAACTTCTGACTTCAACTGTACATTGTTATAAAGGTGCATTTTTATGGTGAAAAATGATCTTCTCCAAACTTGAAACTCACACGCCGCCTATGCATGCCAGTTAGACTCTACACCGGTAGTAAAGCAGATTAATGTGCTTATTTTTAAAACTTCTTCAGGATTGGTGGGCCACCTGCGGGACGGTTGAGCTAACGTAGGCTAATGTGATTAGCATGAGGTTCTAAGTAACAAGAACATTTCCCAGGACATAGACATATTGGATATTGGCAGAAAGCTTAAATTCTTGTTAATCTAACTGCACTGTCCAATTTACAATAGCTATGACAGTGAAACTAATACCATGCTATTGTTTGAGGAGAGTGCACAGTTTTGAACATGATAAGTTATTAATAAACAAATTAAGCACCTTTGGGCAGTCTTGATACAACATTTTGAACATAAATGCAATGGTTTTTTTGGATCAGTCTAAAACTTTGCACATACACTGCTGCCCTCTAATGGCCAAAATCTAAATTGCACCTGGGCAGGAATAATACATTATGGCCTTTCTTTTGCATTTCAAAGATGATGGTACAAAAAAATACAAAAAAACATTATTTTTTTCTTTGTATTATCTTTTACCAGATCTAATGTGTTATATTCTCCTACATTCCTTTCAAATTTCCACAAACTTCAAAGTGTTTCCTTTCAAATGGTACCAAGAATACGCATATCCTTTCTTCAAGGCCTGAGCTATAGGCTTTTAGTTTTGTGTATGTCATTTTCGGCGAAAATTGAAAAAAAGGGGCTAATCCTTATTATTTGGCCACTTTAGTTGTGATATAAACCTTATCAAAACATACAGTGCATTTGTAAAGTATTCAGACCCCTTGACTTTTTCCACATTTTGTTACATTACAGACGTATTAAAAAATGGATACATACATTTTCTTCCCTCATCAATCTACAACACAATACCCCATAATGACAAAGCAAATACAGGTTTTTAGAAATGTTTGCACATTTATTAAAAATAAAAAACATAAATACCTTATTTACTTAAGGATTCAGACCCCTTTTGAGATGTTTCTACAACTTGATTGGAATCCACCTGTGGTAATTCAATTTGATTGGACATGATTTGGAAAAGCACACACTTGTCAATATAAGGTCCCACAGTTTACAGTGCATGTCAGACCAAAAACCAAGACATGAAGTCGAAGGAATTGCCCGTAGAGCTCCGAGACAGGATTGTGTCGAGAACACAGTGTCCTCCGTCATTCTTAAATGGAAGAAGTTTGGAACCACCAAATCAAATAAAAATCAAATCAAATGTATTTATAAAGCCCTTCTTACATCAGCTGATGTCCCAGAGTGCTGTACAGAAACCCAGCCTAAAACCCCAAACAGCAAGCAATGCAGGTGTAGAAGCATGGTGGCTAGGAAAAACTCACTAGAAAGGCCAGAACCTAGGAAGAAACCTAGAGAGGAACCAGATTATAACAGAACATGGCCAAGATTTTAAAATGTTCATAGATGACCAGCAGGGTCAAATAATAATAATCACAGTGGTTGTCAAGGGTGCAACAGGTCAGCACCTCAGGAGTAAATGTCTTTTGATAGCCAATAATTCAGATTATCTCTACCGCTCCTGCTGTCCCTAGAGAGTTGAAAACAGCAGGTCTGGGACAGGTAGCACGTCTGGTGAACAGGTCAGGGTTCCATAGCCGCAGGCAGAACAGTTGAAACTGGAGCAGCAGCACGGCCAGGTGGACTGGGGACAGCAAGGAGTCATCAGGCCAGGTAGTCCTGAGGAATGGTCCTAGGGCTCAGGTCCTTCGAGAGAGAGAGAGAAAGAAAGACAGAAAGAGAGAAAGAGAGAAAGAAAGAGAGAAAAAGAGAGAAAGAGAGAGAATTAGAGAGAGCATACTTAAATTCACACAGGACACCAGATAATAGAGGAGAAATACTCTAGATATAACAGACTGACCCTAGCCCCCCGACACATAAACTACTGCAGCATAAATACTGGAGGCTGAGACAGGAGGGGTCGGAAGACACTGTGGCCCCGTCCGACGATACCCCCGGACAGGGCCAAACAGGCAGGATATAACCCCACCCACTCTGCCGAAGCACAGCCTCCACACCACTAGAGGGACATCTTCAACCACCAACTTACCGTCCTGAGACAAGGCAGAGTGTAGCCCACAAAGATCTCCGCCACGGCACAACCCAAGGGGGGGGCGCCAACCCAGACAGGAAGATCACGTCAGTGACTCAACCCACTCAAGTGACGCATGGAAGAGCACCAGTAAGCCAGTGACTCAGCCCCTGTAATAGGGTTTGAGGCAGAGAATGCCAGTGGAGAGAGAGGAACCGGCCAGGCAGAAACAGCAAGGGCGGTTCGTTGCTCCAGTGCCTTTCCGTTCACCTTCACACTCCTGGGCCAGACTACACTCAATCATAGGACCTACTGAAGAGATGAGTCTTCAATAAAGACTTAAAGGTTGAGACAGAGTCTGCGTCTCTCACATGGATATGCAGACCATTCCATAAAAATTGAACTCTATAGGAGAAAGCCCTGCCTCCAGCTGTTTGCTTAGAAATTCTAGGGACAGTAAGGAGGCCTGCATCTTGTGACCGTAGTGTACGTGTAGGTATGTATGGCAGGACCAAATCGAAAGATAGGTAGGAGCAAGCCCATGTAATTTTTTGTAGGTTAGCAGGAAAACCTTGAAATCAGCCCTTGCCTTAACAGGAAGCCAGTATAGAGAGGCTAGCACTGGAGTAATATGATAAATTTTTTTGGTTCTAGTCAAGATTCTAGCAGCCGTGTTTAGCACTAACTGAAGTTTATTTAGTGCTTTATCCGGGTTGCCGGAAAGTAGAGCATTGCAGTAGTCTAACCTAGAAGTGACAAAAGCATGGATACATTTTTCTGCCACATTTTTGGACAGAAAGTTTCAGATTTTTGCAATGTTACGTAGATGGAAAAAAGCTCAGGGAGATCAGGGTCCAGAGTAACGCCGAGGTCCTTCACAGTGTTATTTGAGACGACTGTACAACCATCAAGATTAATTGTCAGATTCAACAGAAGACCTCTTGTTTCTTGGGACCTAGAACAAGCATCTCTGTTTTGTCCAAGTTTAAAAGTAAAACATTTGCCGCCATCCACTTCCTTATGTCTAAAACACAGGCTTCCAGGGAGGGCAATTCTGGGGCTTCACCATGTTTCATCGAAATGAACAGCTGTGTGTCATCTGCATAGCAGTGAAAGTTAACATTATGTTTCCGAATGACATCACCAAGAGGTAAAATATATAGTGAAAACAATAGTGGTCCTAAAACGGAGCCTTGAGGAACACCAAAATTTATAGTTGATTTGTCAGAGGACAAACTATCCACAGAGACAAACTGATATCTTTCCGACAGATAAGATCTAAACCAGGCCAGAACTTGTCCGTGTAGACCAATTTGGGTTTCCAATCTCTCCAAAAGGATGTGGTGATCGATGGTATCAAAAGCAGCACTAAGGTCTAGGAGCACGAGGACAGATGCAGAGCCTCGGTCTGACGCCATTAAAAGGTCATTTACCACCTTCACAAGTGCAGCCTCAGTGATATGATGGGGTCTAAAACCAGACTGAAGCGTTTCGTATACATTGTTTGTCTTCAGGAAGGCAGTGAGTTGCTGCGCAACAGCTTTTTCTAAAACTTTTGAGAGGATTGGGAGATTCGATATAGGCCGATAGTTTTTTTATATTTTCTGGGTCAAGGTGTGGCTTTTTCAAGAGAGGCTTTATTACTGCCACTTTTAGTGAGTTTGGTACACATCTGGTGGATAGAGAGCTGTTTATTATGTTCAACATAGGAGGGCCAAGCACAGGAAGCAGCTCTTTCAGTTGTTTAGTTGGAATAGGGTCCAGTATGCAGCTTGAAGGTTTAGAGGCCATGATTATTTTCATCAATTTGTCAAGAGATTTAGTACTAAAAAACTTGAGTGTCTCCCTTGATCCTAGGTCTTGGCAGAGATGTGCAGACTCAGGACAACTGAGCATTGGAGGAATACGCAGATTTAAAGAAGAGTCTGTAATTTGCTTTCTAATGATCATGATCTTTTCCTCAAAGAAGTTAATGAATTTATCACTGCTGAAGTGAAAGCCATCCTCTCTTGGGGAATGCTGCTTTTTAGTTAGCTTTGCGACAGTATCAAAAATAAATGTTGGATTGTTCTTATTTTCCTCAATTAAGTTGGAAAAATAGGATGATCGAGCAGCAGTGAGGGCTCTTCGATACTGCACGGTGCTGTCTTTCCAAGCTAGTCGGAAACACTTCCAGTTTGGTGTAGCGCCATTTCCATTCCAATTTTCTGGAAGCTTGCATCAGAGCTCGGGTATTTTCTGTATACCAGGGAGTTAGTTTCTTATGGCAAATGTTTTTTGTTTTTAGGGGTGCGACTGCATCTAGGGTATTGCGCAAGGTTAAATTGAGTTCCTCAGTTAGGTGGTTAACTGATTTTTGTACTCTGACGTCCTTGGGTAGGCGGAGAGAGTCTGGAAGGGCATCTAGGAATCTTTGGGTTGTCCGAGAATTTATAGCACGACTTTTGATGATCCTTGGTTGGGGTCTGAGCAGATTATTTGTTGCGATTGCAAATGTAATAAAATGGTGGTCCAATCGTCCAGGATTATGAGGAAAAACATTAAGATCCACAACATTTATTCCATGGGACAAAACTAGGTCCAGAGTATGACTGCGGCAGTGAATAGGTCTGGAGACATGTTGGACAAAACCCACTGAGTCGATGATGGCTCCGAAAGCCTTTTGGAGTGGGTCTGTGGACTTTTCCATGTGAATATTAAAGTCACCAAAAATGTGAATATTATCTGCCATGACTACAAGGTCCGATAGGAATTCAGGGAACTCAGTGAGGAACACTGTATATGGCCCAGGAGGCCAGTAAACAGTAGCTATAAAAAGGTACTGAGTAGGCTGCATAGATTTCATGACTAGAAGCTCAAAAGACGAAAACATAGCTTTTTTTTTTGTAAATTGAAATTTGCTATCGTAAATGTTAGCAACACCTCCGCCTTTGCGGTATGCGCGGGGGATATGGTCACTAGTGTAACCAGGAGGTGAGGCCTCATTTAACACAGTAAATTCATCAGGCTTAAGCAATGTTTTAGTCAGGCCAATCACATCAAGATTATGATCAGTGATTAGTTCATTGACTATAACTGCCTTGGAAGTGAGGGATCTAACATTAAGTAGCCCCATTTTGAGATGTGAGGTATCACAATCTCTTTCAATAATGGCAGGAATGGAGGAGGTCTTTATTCCAGTGAGATTGCTAAGGCGAACACCGCCATGTTTAGTTTTGCCCAACCTAGGTCGAGGCACAGACACGGTCTCAATGGGGATAGCTGAGCTGACTTCACTGACTGTGCTAGTGGCAGACTCCACTAAACTGGCAGGCTGGCTAACAGCCTGCTGCCTGGCCTGCACCCTATCTCATTGTGGAGCTAGGGGAATTAGATCCCTATCTATGTTCGTAGATAAGATGAGAGCACCCCTCCAGCTAGGATGGAGTCCGTCACTCCTCAACAGGCCAGGCTTGATCCTGTTTGTGGGTGAGTTCCAGAAAGAGGGCCAATTATCTTTTGGGAGGGGCAGAAAAGAGTTTTCAACCAGCGATTGAGTTGTGAGACTCTGCTGTAGAGCTCATCACTCCCCCTAATTGGGAGGGGGCCAGAGACAATTATTCGATGCCGACACATCTTTCTAGCTGATTTACACGCTGAAGCTATGTTGCGCTTGGTGACCTCTGACTGTTTCATCCTAACATCGTTGGTGCCGACATGGATAACAATATCCCTATACTCACTACACTCGCCAGTTTTAGCTTTACCCAGCACCATCTTCAGATTAGCCTTAACGTCAATAGCCCTGCCCCCTGGTAAACAGTGTATGATCGCTGGATGATTCGTTTTAAGTCTAATACTGCGAGTAATGGAGTCGCCAATGACTAGAGTTTTCAATTTGTCAGAGCTAATGGTGGGAGGCTTCGTCGTCTCAGACCCCGTAACGGGAGGAGTAGAGACCAGAGAAGGCTCGGCCTCTGACTCCGACTCCCTGCTTAATGGGGAGAACCGGTTGAAAGTTTCTGTCGGCTGAATGAGAGACACCGGTTGAGCATTCCTACAGCATTTCCCTCCAGAAGCCATGAGAAAACTGTCCGGCTGCGGGGACTGTGCGAGGGGATATACTACTATCTGTACTTACTGGTGGCACAGTAATCCTTTCCTACACTTAAATTTCCCTTGCCTGACGATTGCATCTGAAGCTGGGCTTGCAGCACAGCTATCCTAGCCGTAAGGCGATTGTTCTCCTGTATATTATGAGTACAGCGACTGCAATTAGAAGGCGTCATGTTAATGTTACCACTTAGCTTTCGCTAGTGGAGGTCCTGACGAAACACGTCCAGATAAAGCTTTTGGAGTGAAAAAGTTGAATGAAAAAAAGTTGAGCGATGGAAAAACTAAAAATATGAAGTTGGCAGGTAGCAAAGTTAGGTTAGCAACAAAACACACAGCAGCACGTAAACAAGTCTACTAGTTGTGACCGGAAATTAGACTCTTCCAAGAGCTGGCTGGCCGGCCAAACTCTGACAGAGCTCCAGAGTTCCTCTGTGTAGATGGGAGAAACTTCCAGAAGGACAACCATCTATGCAGTACTCCACCAATCAGGCCTTTATGGTAGAGCGGCCAGACGGAAAACACTCCTCAGTAAAAGGCACATGACACTCTGCTTGGAGTTCTCAGACCATGAGAAACAAGATTCTCTGGTCTGATGAAACCAAGATTGAACTCTTTGGCCTGAATGTCAAGCGTCATGTCTGGAATAAACCTGGCACCATCCCTATGGTGAAGCATGGTGGTGAGAGCATATTGCTGTGGGGATGTTTTTCAGCGGCAGGGACTGGGAGACTAGTCAGGATTGAGGGAAAGATGAACGGAGCAAAGTACAGAGAGATCCTTGATGAAAACCTGCTCCAGAGCGCTCAGAACCTCAGACTGGGTCGATGGTTCACCTTCCTACAAGACAACAACCATAAGCACACAGCCAATACAACACAGGAGGGGCTTCAGGACAAGTCCTTGAGTGGCCCAGCCAGAGCCCTGAATGTCCTTGAGTGGCCAAGCCAGAGCCCGGACTTGAACCCGGTCGAACATCTCTGGAGAGACCTGAAAATAGCTGTGCAGCAACGCTCACCATCCAACCTGACAGAGCTTGAGAGTATCTGCAGAGAAGAATGGGAGAAACTACCCAAATGCAGGTGTGCCAAGCTTGTAGCGTCATATACAAGAAGAGTTGAGGCTCGCTGCCAAAGGTGCTTCAACAAAGTACTGAGTAAAGGGTCTGAATACTTATGTACAGTTGTAGTCGGAAGTTTACATACACCTTAGCCAAATACATTTAAACTCAGTGTTTCAAAATTCCTGACATTTAATCCTAGTAAAAATTCCCTGTCTTAGGTCAGTTAGGATCACCACTTTATTTTAAGAATGTGAAATGTCAGAATAATAGTAGAGAGAATGATTTATTTCAGCTTTTATTTCTTTCATCACATTCCCAGTGGGTCAGAAGTTTACATACACTCAATTAGTATTTGGTAGCATGGCCTTTAAATTAATCAACTTGGGTCAAATGTTTCGGAAAGCATTCCACAAGCTTCCCACAATAAGTTGGGTGAATTTTGGCCAATTCTTCCTGACAGAGCTGGTGTAACTGAATCAGGTTTGTAGGCCTCCTTGCTCGCATACGCTTTTTCAGTTATGCCCACATATTTTCTATAGGATTGAGTTCAGGGCTTTGTGATGGCCACTCCAATACCTTGACTTTGTTGTCCTTAAGCCATTTTGCCACAACTTTGGAAGTATGCTTGGGGTCATTGTCCATTTGGAAGACCCATTTGCAACCAAGCTTTAACTAACTGACTGATGTCTTGAGATGTTGCTTCAATATATCTACATAATTTCCCTGCCTCATGATGCCATCTATTTTGTGAAGTGCACCAGTCCCTCCTGCAGCAAAGCAACCCCACAACATGATGCTGCCACCCCCGTGTTTCACGGTTGGGATGGTGCTCTTCGGCTTGCAAGCCTCCCCCTTTTTTCTCCAAACATAACGATGGTCATTATGGCCAAACAGTTCTATTTTTGTTTCATCAGACCAGAGGACATTTCTCCAAAAAGTACGATCTTTGTCCCCATGTGCAGTTGCAAACCGTAGTCTGGCTTTTTTATGGCGGTTTTGGAGCAGTGGCTTCTTCCTTGCTGAGCGGCCTTTCAGGTTATGTCAATATAGGACTCATTTTACTGTGGATATAGATACTTTTGTACCGGTTTCCTCCAGCATCTTCACAAGGTCCTTTGCTGTTGTTCTGGGATTGATTTGCACTTTTCGCAACAAGTGCGTTCATCTCTTAGGAGACAGAACGCGTCTCCTTCCTGAGCGGTATGATGGCTGCGTGGTTCCATGGTGTTTATACTTGTGTGCTATTGTTTGTACAGATGAACATGGTACCTTCAGACGTTTGAAAATAGCTCCCAAGGATGAACCAGACTTGTGGAGGTCTACAATTTTTCTTCTGAGGTCTTGGCTGATTTCTTTAGATTTTCCTATGATGTCAAGCAAAGAGGCACTGAGTTTGAAGGTAGGCCTTGAAATACAACCACAGGTACACCTCCAATTGACTCAAATGATGTCAATTAGCCTATCAGAAGCTTCTAAAGCCATGACATCATTTTCTGGAATTTTCCAAGCAGTTTAAAGGCACAGTCAACTTAGTGTATGTAATCTTGTGACCCACTGTAATTGTGACACAGTGAATTATATGTGAAATAATTTGTCTGTAAACAATTGTTGGAAAAATTACTTGTGTCATGCACAAAGTAGATGTCCTAACCGACTTGCCAAAACTATAGTTTGTTAGCAAGAATTTTGTGGAGTGGTTGAAAAATAAGTTTTATTGACTCCAACCTAAGTGTATGTAAACTTCCGACTTCAACTGTATCAGACTGCAGCTGAACATATGCGCATATCTAGTACGAGAACACTGACCGACGAGGAAGCATCTCCAGAGAGAGATGAACCTTTCACACAACGACCCAGAAGAATCTAGAAAGGACAATGGCAACATTGACTGGGCAAACCAGAGCCTCACTTCACCAGCTCAACTATCGAAGCCAGCTTCATGTAAATACAATGCATTGCTTTTCCTAATGAGCTATCGTTAGTGGCATATGTATTTATGTGAGAATAGCTTCCCAGGTCCGATAGACACCTATGTTCCTTAGTCTTCCTTCCAAAACCCCCTTCTCTTCTCTCTGAATCTATCGGGTTATAACCTAAAAAAAATCTTTAGTCCACTAGGGACGATATTTACTGTATAATGTTATTATGTATTTTATATTACGTAATTTTTGTATTAGTTTATAAATAAATAATTGAGCCAATTGGTGTATGGTCATAGTAGAGGCAGGGTTCGTGCAGATAACCAAGAATTTTACAACATTCAGATGAGACTGACGGAAGGAAATAATAATAATTCATTAATAGAAGACTAATTGATCAGATATTAAAATATCTGAAGAGTTTTATTCGGAAAATGATGACTCTGTAAACCAACATTTTCCATGGTGCTACGACTTCCTAGTGAATTAAATTTACATGATTAGTTTAATCACGTAATAATAATTACATAGAATTGATTTGATAAACTAACAGTCTTCACATTTAATGATAAGTCAGAGACACGACAGTATCTATATCTGATACTGCAAGTACTATAAGCTAAATATATCCACTCTCTACAGTACATATGATGATTGACACATCTCTTGCTCAATGTTGTCGATGTGTTGACTTCAAGACCTTCCTATGTTGAATAGCACTATCATAGATGTACAGAAGCTGGTGTAACACTTTACTTAAAGTGGGTATACATTAGACATTTATAAGACCTTAATGAAACAAGTTATAACACCTAATATTGAGTGTGGCAATATCATTCATTACAACCTTCATAATACATTAATTAAAAATCCTTCATAACATTTTTTCTAAATAAAAGAGGAAAAATTCCCATTCAAGTAAAGTATTACCATGCGTTTTACATTACCCACAACTTTCATAGTAGTATATTTGGCCTTATCACAGCAATTTGTGACTCTTGAACTTAATGCCGTCAAGGAACAGCAGTGTTAACCACAGTGTGGTTAAAAAGCTCAGCTGGCACAGACATTATGTGTATTTTCCCAGATGTCTGAGTGAATGGAATCCGTCAAGTTGGTGGAAGCATGCAGAGGGAGAAATCCGTGCTATGGTTATTGTGGATAACATCCAGGACCTAAGACTTTCTCTGCTGCCCCTGTACAGTATGCAGCATGGCCAAACCATCAATGCCCTTGCCTGCAGCTGTAGTAATTTTAACTCTGTATCTTTGGGAAGTGCACGTATGTAAGCATTTCATGGTAAAGTCTACACCTATTGTATTCGGCGCATATGACAGATAAAATTTTATTTAAAGTTTCCGACTAACTTTACCCTTAAGAAAAATTGCATATGGAGTATATCCCTGCATCCCCTATGTCAACCTGGATGTTTTTGACATTGGCTGACATTACTATATTTATGTAGTACTCATGTACATGTTATGCAGTCCTTGATAAAGTTCCTTACACTGATCTATCCCAGACTTCACCTTACCTGATCCCTTATACAACTACAAACATGACATACAGACTAGACCTTTTCTCTCAACAACATAGCCTCTTGTTCCAAGGGATGGTGAACGTGCATGTTGTTCAGGGCAGTATCTCATTGGTTTTGTCAGCATGTGTAAACAAACGTTCACATTGTCCTTGGTGACTGTCCATGACAACAGCAGCTTACAACTTTACCCCACTGATTGGTACTATACTCATGAGTTTGGTGTCTGAACCTCTACCTTTGGCTTGCATACAAATTCCCATCCAGATCTATTATGAGAGTGTGAAGATTAAACAGGAGAAAAGTTCCACAAAGTGCTGTGTTTGATGCTCCTACATGGATCAGATATAAGCCATACAGAAGTTCCTTTAGTTCAGCAAATTATGACAATGCATTATAATATTTTATATTCTCCCCAGATAAGTATTTATCGAGGTCTGTGCCACTGTAACAAGCTATAAGGGCACAGGGCGAGACCCAGATGCAGACACGGCAAATGGTTAGAGTCTCTGATATTTATTATAATCCAAGGGGCAGGCAAGAGAATGGTTGTGGACAGGCAAAAGATCATAAACAAGGTCAGAGTCCAGAAGGTACAGAGTGGCAATCAGGCTCGAGGTCAGGGCAGCAGTATGGTCAGGCAGGAGGGTTCAGAGTCGTCAGGCAATGGTTAAAATAGGGAACACTAGCAAAAGAGAGATAAGAAAAAGCAGGAGCACGGAAAAACACGCTGGTTGACTTGACAAGACAAGACGAACTGGCAACAGACAAACAGAGAACACCGGAATAAATACCATGGGACTAGTGGGAAAACGGGTGACACCTGAAGGTGGGTGGAGACAATCACAAAGACAGGTGAAACAGATCAGGGCGTGACACAAGCGATAGCTCTAATAGCATGTACAGGTGTATGTATTCTTTGCAGTATGTTTGTGCAGTTAACATACTGTATGTTTAAGTGATTGTAGGATGTGGGTTACCCTCTCATCCCTGCTTTGTTGCAACAATATAATTATGTTCTCTTGAAACATCTGCATGAGATTTTTTATCGAGGTAATTGTGTTGCTAAGCAGAAAACAAAAATACGTGTGGCAAGGTAAATAAACAATGGTTACAGTGTTTGGTAAGTAGCATAGTGTAACAACGAGTATCACAATATTTGTTACACTGTACTTACAAGATGAATTACCCGGTAATAACAACACTGCAGTCTGAACATGAAGCATCACTGGATTGGAGGTGTTAGTATCTATTAATATTAGTGATGGGCCAGCGGCAGTCTTTTTCGACGTGACGTGTTGCATGTCATCCATGGGCTATGGTTCTAAGACCCTGTCAGCACCTTCAGAGAACATCATTGGTAATAATGGTTGCCATTTCGCTGTGGGGTGGGAGAGTGGCATTCATTAATTGGCTAAATACCTATAATGGTTTTTAAAAGGTAGTCATGATGAATCAGGAAAGGTCACAGTGAACCTCCCATAACTTCAATGTCTTTCATTTATTTGTCCTTAGCAACATGAGCACTGAAGAATTATTGCTGCAGACCAGGCTAAAAGGTCACATTCTTTTCTATTCCAGGTATAATTCTCTGACCATTTCTGACCAAATCATCAAACTTCCAATGTAGAGTTTGTTGTTATTGACCATTATGTAAGTCTTATGTATTGTGGACAGCTACTCAGACTTGGCAAAATGCTTGCTTTTTGTGCCTGAAATTGTGGTTTGCAAAAACACTTTTTTTTACTATTTGAACTGAAAACTATTAACGTAAATGACTGAATTGTTTCCCCGAAATGATTTGTTATGGCTGTACTGGGCCTTTAATACATTCATGATGCTGTAGTTCCCTCTGGTTTTTGTCAATAGGAGAATGTTTTGCCTTGATGCAGCTTTGAGGAAGTTTAACTGGCATTGTTTCTATTTATCAAGCAAACTGGGCCCACCAAGCTGTGTTCCAGGAGCCCACGACCCCACACAACAATCAGAAGACTAGACAGTGTGACAACGTGGGTGGTGCCTCTGTTAGTGACAGCTCAACACCATCTCCCTGCAGCACTAATTCTCAGACACATCTACAGTTCCTGCCCTCTCCCAGGAGATAGTCACGCAGCTTCTTTTCATCTTCTGTTTAGCACAGACAGAGAGAGGGGCAAATGTGGAGAGATAATGAGGTGCTGTTTGGATGAGTTCTGAAACATTTTCACTACACAGAAAAAAGTCAGCTTGAACCTTTGGCAGACAGACCCTTATTTTAACATGAAATGTGTGTTAATGGAAGAAGTTCCTCTTCATTTATCCAAAGTTCAAACTTTTTGATGTTATCTAACTGATTATTTTTAAGCCAAAAGCAAGCTAATTCATATTGTACAAGATCTGCTGTATTCTGTAGCAGTTCTTCATACACAATTAAATTGCAGACTCAGAGACACAAGGCTTTTGTATGGTAAACATATGTCTCCTCATATCTGTGTTAGTGCCTCTGTCGGAATGTCTTATTCCAGTTACTCTCAAGCAGACAAACAGAACAGAAAGAGTTAGAAATTAATGTTAATGTAGGATCTAGCTCATTTGCCTGCATGTTAACCATAAGACTCCTGAACTTGACATTTTATTTATTTGATCACAAGTTCATACACACACTACCGGTCAAAAGTTGTAGAACACGTACTCATTCAAGTGTTTTTCTTTATTTTCACTATTTTCTACATTGTAGAATAATAGTGAAGACATCAAAACTATGAAATAACACAACGGCGATCCAGCCTATAGGGAGGAGGTCAGAGACCTGGCCGGGTGGTGCCAGAATAACAACCTATCCCTCAACGTAATCAAGACAAATGAGATGATTGTGGACTACAGGAAAAGGAGGACCGAGCCCGCCCCCATTCTCATTGACGGGGCTATAATGGAGCAGGTTGAGAGCTTCAAGTTCCTTGGTGTCCACATCACCAACAAACTAGAACGGTCCAAACACACCAAGACAGTCGTGAAGAGGGCACGACAAAACCTATTCCCCCTCAAGAGACTGAAAAGATTTGGCATGGGTCCTCAGATCCTCAAAAGGTTCTACAGCTGCAACATCAAGAGCATCCTGACTGGATGCATCACTGCCTGGTACAGCAACTGCTCGACCTCTGACCACAAGGCACTACAGAGGGTATTGCATACGGCCAAGTACATCACTGGGGCTAAGCTGCCTGCCATCCAGGACCTCTACACCAGGCCCTAGAAATTGTCAAAGACCACAGCCACCCCAGTCATAGACTGTTCTCTCTGCTACCGCATGGCAAGCAGTACCGGAGCGCCAAGTCTAGGACCAAAAGGCTTCTCAACAGCTTTTACCCCCATGCCATAAGACTCCTGAACAGGTAATCAAATGGCTACCCGGACTATTTGCATTGTGGTGAATAGTCCCCCCCCACCCCCATTTGAGATTCTTCAACTAGCCACCCTTTGCCTTGATGACAGCTTTGCACAATCTTGGCATTCTCTCAACCAGCTTCACCTGGAATGCTTTTACAACAGTCTTGAAGGAGTTCCCACATATGCTGAGCACTTGTTGGCTGATTTTCCTTCACTCGGCGGTCTGACTCATCCCAAACCATCTCAATTTGGTTGAGGTTGGGGGATTGTTGAGGCCAGGTCATCTGATGCAGCACTCCATCCCTGTTTTTCTTGGTAAAATAGCCCTTACACATCGGAGGTGTGTTAGGTCATTATCCTGTTGAAAAACAAATATTAGTCCCACTAAGCCCAAACCAGATGGGATGGCGTATCGCTGCAGAATGCTGTGGTAGCCATGCTGGTTAAGTGTGCCTTGAATTCTAAATAAATCTGTCACGCCTGTTCCCGCTCCCGCTCCCCCTCTCCGGCACTCGAGGGCATCAGGCGACACATCATTACGCACACCTGTCACTATCATTATGCGCATCTGCTCAATATTGGACGCACCTGGACTCCATTACTTTGTTGACTGCCCCTCTATATCTGTCTACTCCTCAGTTTGTTCCCAGTGTCAGCATTGATGTCGTTATGTTTTCCCCTGTCCAGAAGCTGTCCTTGTTTGTTTCTGGTCTGTCATCCATTAAATGTTCACTCCCTGTACTTGCTTCTCGTCTTCCAGCGTCGTAGACAGTGTCACCAGCAAAGCACCCCCACACCAGAACACCTCCCCCATGCTTTACGGTGGGAAATACACATGCGAAGGTCATCCATTTACCCACACCGTGTCTCACAAAGACACGGCGGTTGGAACCAAAAGTCTCAAATTTGGACTCCAGACCAAAGGACAAATTTCCACCGGTCTAATGTCCATTGCTCGTGTTTCTTGACCCAAGCAAGTCTCTTCTTATTATTGGTGTCCTTTAGTAGTGGTTTCTTTGCAGCAATTCAAGCATAAAGGCCTGATTCACACAGTCTCGTCTGAAAAGTTTATGTTGAGTTGTGTCTGTTACTTGAACTCTGTGAAGCATTTATTTGGGCTGGTAACTCTAATGAACTTATCCTCTGCAGCAGAGGTAACTCTGGGTCTTCCATTCCTGTGGCGGTCCTCATGAGAGCCAGTTTCATCATAGCGCTTAATGGTTTTTGCGACTGCACTTGAAGAAACTTTCAAAGTTCTTGACATTTTCCGTATTGACTGACCTTCATGTCTTAAAGTAATGATCGACTGTCATTTATCTTTTCTTGCCATAACATAGACTTGGTCTTTTACCAAATAGGGCTATCTTCTCTATACCACCCCTACCTTGTCACAACACAACTGATTGGCTCAAACGCATTCAGAAAGAAAGAAATCCCACAAATAAACTTTTAAGAAGGCAAACCTGTTAATTGAAATTCATTCCAGGTGACTACCTCATGAAGCTGGTTGAGAGAATGCCAAGCGTGTGTAAAGCTGTCATCAAGGCAAAGGGTGGCTATTTTAAGAATCTCAAATATAAAATATATTTTGATTTTTTTAACACTTTTTTGGTTACTACATGATTCCATATGTGTTGTGTTATTTCATAGTTTTGATGTCTTCACTATTATTCAACAATGTATAAAATAGTAAAAATAAAGAAAAACCCTTGAATGAGTAGGTGTTCTAAAACTTTTGACCGGTAGTGTATATATATTTATCTACAGCTCATATCTCATGGGGGAGATAAGTGACACAGTACCTTCCATAGAGCTATCGTAATTGAGCGGGCTTGCTAAAAGGAAACTCACAAAAGCGAACAGGGGTAACACACTCTGGATCTTCATCCTTTAAAGCTTAAAGGGGCACATCCATTTTTAGACTTATAAATTAAAGATATGTACCCACTGACTCTTGAAGAATATAACTTATAAATGCTTAGTATCATGAGCTTAGTTCAACTGTCATACCCCCATTAGAACCCAAAATATAAGCCTGTTTTAACTACAATGTTTGTAAACAAAGTCAATGTGAACAAACAATGTATACAGTTGAAGTCGGAAGTTTACATACACCTTAGCCAAATACATTTAAACTCAGTTTTCCTGACATGTTATCCCAGTAACAATTCCCTGTCTTAGGTCAGTTAGGATCACCACTTTATTTTAAGAATGTGAAATGTCAGAATAATAGTAGAGAGAATTGCTTAACTTGGGTCAAACATTTCGGGTAGCCTTCCACAAGCTTCCCACAATAAGTTGGCTGAATTTTGGCTTTCCTCCTGAAAGAGCTGGTGTAACTGAGTCAGGTTTGTAGGTCATCTTCCTCGCACACACAAGTTCAGTTCTGCCCACAAATTATCTTTAGGATTGAGGTCAGGGCTTTGCGATGGCCACTCCAATACCTTAACTATGTTGTCCTTAAGCCATTTTGCCACAACTTTGGAAGTATGCTTGGGGTCATTGTCCATTTGGAAGACCCATTTGCAACCAAGCTTTAACTTCTTGACTGATATCTTGAGATGTTGCTTCAATATATCCACATAACTTTCCTGCCTCATGTTGCCATCTATTTTATGAAGTGCACCAGCCCCTCCTGCAGCAAAGAACCCCCACAACATGATGCTGCCACCCTCGTGCTTCACGGTTGGGATGGTGTTCTTCGGCTTGCAAGCCTCCCCCTTTTTCCTCCAAACATAACGATGGCCAATATGGCCAAGCAGTTCTGTTTTTGTTTCATCAGACCAGATGACATTTCTCCAAAAAGTACAATCTTTGGCCCCATGCGCAGTTTGCAAACCGTAGTCTGGCTTTTTTATGGCGGTTTTGGAGCAGTGGCTTCTTCCTTGCTGAGCGGCCTTTCAGGTTATGTCGATATAGGACTCGTTTTACTGTGGATATAGATACTTTTGTACCTGTTTCCTCCAGCATCTTCACAAGGTCTTTTTGGTGTTGTTCTGGGATTGATTTGCACTTTTTGCACCAAAGTACATTCATCTCTAGGAGACAGAACGCGTCTCATTCCTGAGCGGTATGATGGCTGCGTGGTCCCATGGTGTTTATACTTGCGTACTATTGTTTGTACAGATGAACGTGGTACCTTCAGGCGTTTGGAAATTCTGAGTTCTTGACCCTATTTCTTTTGATTTTCCCATGATGTCAAGCAAAGAGGCACTGAGTTTGAAGGTAGGCCTTGAAATACATCCACAGGTACACCTCCAATTGACTCAAATGATGTCAATTAGCCTATCAGAAGCTTCTAAAGCCATGACATCATCATGCACAAAGTAGATGTCCTAACCGACTTGACAAAACTATAGTTTGTTAACAAGAAATTTGTGGAGTGGTTGAAAAGTTTTAATGACTCCAACCTAAGTGCATGTAAACTTCCGACTTCAACTGTAGCCTCAAAACATGGTTAAAACTATAATGTTGATATCAGGGGTGGTCAGCACCTTGCATCCATAGCTCTGTGTATACATTTTAGAGTGGTTACATTTTCTCTCGCCCATCCCTTAGCTTATTTCAACTGCTGATTTACCCTTTATAGAGAGCATTAGATCTTCCAAGAAGACGTCAGTCATCTCAGATGACTGTAATGATGATTAAAATAAAAAACTGGCCTTCTACAGGCCATGCAGCCATTTCATCTGCAGTTGAAACAACAACAAAGCGATCACACTGCCACTGTTAAATGTTTTATTTTTTATTTTTTTTTGCTGAGGAATTGGCCTGTAGAAATGTAACTAAATTCATAAGTTTTGTTTATACCTGGTGCTAACATGGGTCTTTTTCTTGATCTTGTCCACATTCTGATTGTGCCCACATTTTCAGAAATGCGTCTACACATGGTAATAAAATTGGGTAACCCTTCATTTTACAGCCCGTTAATTAGTACGTAATTACTAGGTAAAGACATAGTAACTAAAACGAAATTCGTAGTAACCCTTTAGTCTTAAACATACTTCCTAGGAACCAAGGAAACAAGTACTAAAGTGTGGTGGAGTGTGGTGTCAAAAAAGCAGAGCATCTCTTTATTACGGCCAGACCTCTCCCCATCTTTACAACCATTGAATCTATATGTTTTGACCATGACAGTTTACAATCTACGCCAAGTAATTTAGTCTCCTCAATTTATTCAACAACCACACCATTCATTACCAGATTCAGCTGAGGTCTAGAACTTCAGGAATGATTTGTATTAAATACAAGTTTTAGAGATGTTCAGGAAAAATGTCACTTCATAAAAATGTTGTATGATCTATGGAAAACGTTTTATTAAAACAAACGAGTACCTAGTGCAGGCCACAATGTTATCCTCATAAGACGATCACATTGGACAATACAGCAGCATGTACTGTAGGTGTTTTCTATTTGGTACAGATGTGAAGAGAATACACCATGGCAAAATTATAATAGATATAGGGACAAACTAAGGTAAACCAGTAAACATGTGGTGCTGTCCTATCTCAATGCACCTCTCGTCAACACAGGTATGCTTCTGGGTGTAATATAAAATGTACACAGGGATCATTTGATGATTCCTCTGAGGGCTTTTGTATTGTGACATTAATCAGAAATTACCAGGTTGTTGCCTTCAGTGCCATGAATAGATTAATTAGTGTGCTTTCTGAAGCCAAGAACACTGCTGTAATCCTACCTGCTTCTTCTTATTAGTGTGCTTACTAAAAGCCTTTTTATTATTTGCTTTACTCCGCCACCTGTAGCGCCAAAACAGTAAAAGCTACCAACACCAAAAACAACTTTAAAACTTCCAGACTGGCACTTGTCATGGTATGTGAGGGGAAAAAAACATGTTGATACTACTGTACTTATACTGTACATTTCAAACGAAATGGAGCTAAGCAGAGGCAAAATCCTAGAGGGACACCTGGTTCAGTTTGCTTACCACCAGACACTGCGATATATATTCAACTTTCAGCAGGACAATTACCTTTAACACAAGGCCAAATCTACACTGGAGTTGCTTACCAAGAAGACAGTGAATGTTCCTGAGTGGCCAAGTTACAGTTTTTACTTAAATCTGCTTGAAAATCTATGGCAAGACCTGAAAAATGTTTGTCTCAGGTGTGTGAATACTTGAGTCAATACATACAGTGAGGGAAAAAAGTATTTGATCCCCTGCTGATTTTGTACGTTTGCCCACTGACAAAGAAATTATCAGTCTATAATTTTAAAGGTAGGTTTATTTGAACAGGGAGAGACAGAATAACAACAAAAAAATCTAGAAAAACGCATGTGAAAAATGTTATGAATAGAATTGCATTTTAATGAGGGAAATAAGTATTTGACCCCTCTGCAAAACATGACTTAGTACTTGGTGGCAAAACCCTTGTTGGCAATCACAGAGGTCAGACGTTTCTTGCAGTTGGCCACCAGGTTAGCACACATCTCAGGAGGGATTTTGTCCCACTCCTCTTTGCAGATCTTCTCCAAGTCATTAAGGTTTCGAGGCTGACGTTTGGCAACTCGAACCTTCAGCTCCCTCCACAGATTTTCTATGGGATTAAGGTCTGGAGACTGGCTAGGCCACTCCAGGACCTTAATGTGCGTCTTCTTGAGCCACTCCTTTGTTGCCTTGGCCGTGTGTTTTGGGTCATTGTCATGCTGGAATACCCATCCACGACCCATTTTCAATGCCCTGGCTGAGGGAAGGAGGTTCTCACCCAAGATTTGACGGTACATAGCCCTGTCCATCGTCCCTTTGATGCGGTAAAGTTGTGCTGTCCCCTTAGCAGAAAAACCACCAAGTACTAAGTCATGTTTTGCAGAGGGGTCAAATACTTATTTCCCTCATTAAAATGCAATTCCATTTATACAATTTTTCACATGCATTTTTCTGGATTTTTTAGTTGTTATTCTGTCTCTCACTGTTCAAATAAACCTACCATTAAAATTATAGACTGATCATTTCTTTGTCAGTGGGCAAACGTACAAAATCAGCAGGGGATCAAATACTTTTTTCCCTCACTGTATGTAAATGGGGCATTTCTAAGAGTCTGAGGACCTTGGGTCAATTTGCTGTTTGTTTGGAAGCAAACAAAGAGAGTAGTTGGGTGGGGATAGCTCGGCTAAGACTGGTTGTAAATTCAGCAACCACCTCTCGTTGAATAACAGAGAAACTAATCACTACATCCAGCATGTAATCCAATGTGCGTTATTGCGCAGCGTTGCTCTGTAAGGCACCTTACTTTGAATCCCGTACTGAGCCATGCTGCCATGCTCATAGCGAACACACATTTTTTTCGAAAACTTTTGTTACATTTTTGTTAATAAAATCAGTTAAGAAAAGCAATTAAGGGTTCCTCTAAAACTAGCTAGAACGATGCAATCAATACCTAGCTAACAAAACTACTAATGATTAGTAGTCTAGCTAGCTAGCTAGCTAACATGCTAGCTAGGTTAAAGCAACCATGCAGCCAGCAGCTACAGTAATGATAAAAATTTAGACTCACTGAATAAATGTGATTGGCACAGGAAGAAGTGGATGTTACTGAAGTTCCTGAAAATGTTAGTCTTCCAGTTTGTTAGTCCAGTAATGTTGGTATATTATTTTATTTCCACTGCTGATTATTCACAAATGTTTGTGGCACAAATTTCACTGTCAGAGCAGATCTTCATAGACAATTTGAACACATTTGTCCAACCATAACAGATGAATGGCTAATGCAGAAAAATAGTATTGATGGATTCTAGCACCACCATAACTTCCAGAAACACATAGACAGGCAGCCATCATGGCGTCAGTTTTTTTCGACCAGCTACTGCAAAGTGACACCTACTTATACTGTATAAACTGGTAATGTATGTTAGGTTAGAATAGAGTTAAAAAACATAAGCTGGCGCACACCCAGAAAAAATAGTTTGTGTGGAGATGCTGACTAACGGCGAATAAACTATAAACTATCAAAATAAAGTCACACACTCCATGAATAAACTCCAAGCTATTTAATGGGTATTTACCAACGTTTCGGCATCACTGTGTCTTCCTCAAGGGAATAGAGTGCAATAGAATGAGTGACAGTCAATCAAATCTACTTCATGAAAAGGGGGATATTATTTTCAATGACAATTTTGAAAGTAGTTGATTTATTTATTGAATTTATGGATTTTACAGGCAATCAGTTCCTACAGTGAGCTCCAGGGAATCAACCTCTGGTAGGCCAGATGGAGCCCAGGACAACAACACAAGGTTAGTGGTTTTATAAATTACACATAAAACATATCAGATTCAGAAAGAATAATCACAAGGTTTGTGCTAGTTTGAAAGGGTTTGATTCACCTTAAGCCAGGAGTATTTCCAATTCACATGACCCAAGGCCTATAGTCATAGCACAGATGAAAAGGGAAGCTATAGTAATATTATAGTAATATTTTGTTATAGCCTACGAATAGGACCCAGAGTTTTACCTGACCATGTTGCAGGAAAAACTCCAGGCCTTTCCATGAAATGATTAGATGTTATGTCTGTCACGCCCTGCCTGATCTGTTTCACCTGTCCCTGTGATTGTCTCCACCCCTTCCAGGTGTCGCTTATTTTCCCCAGTGTATTTATCCCTGTGTTTCCTGTCTCTCTGTGCCAGTTCGTCTTGTATGTTTAGTCAAGTCAACCGGCGTGTTTTTCCCGGGACTCCTTTTCTATTCTCTTTTGCTAGTCCTCCCGGTTTTGACCACTGCCTGACTCTGGACTACTTTCCCGCCTGCCTGATTCTTGGCCAGGTCGCAGTTGTAAATGAGAACTTGTTCTCAACTGGCCTACCTGGTTAAATAAAGGTGAAATAAATTTTAAAAATCATCCTGCCTGCCCTGACCTTGAATCTGCCTGCCCTTCGGTACCTATTGGAATGGTTTTGACCTTTTGCCTGTTCACAACCATTCTCTTGCTTACCCCTTTTTGTATTAACAAACATTGTAAGACTCCAACCATCTTCCTCCTGTGTCTGCATCTGGGTCTTGCCTTGTGCCTTGAGAGAGAGAGAGAGAGCGCTCGATCTCAGAAGTGTGAAAACATTGTCAACCCTGGAGATTTCAACTGACAAACAAGTATTTGGTTTTCCAAATTAGTCCCACATTCATGCTTGAAGCCTAATGTAATTAGTGTTTCAAGCAGCAGTTCTCCAGGTACTATTTTAGAAACGCTTCAGCAAAGAGGAATGACAGAGCTGACAAGGTCAGAGACAGACAGAGAGCAACCAAGCGAGAGATGGAGAGAGAGAGAGAGTTAGGGAGAGATGAGGAGAGAGAGAGAGTGAGCAAGGTGGATGAAATAGTATGTGACGGATGGATTATTCTTAAACAGGCTTAACGTAATCTGGTCTGCCAACACAGGCACAGCACAAACACACAGCACATCAAACACTTGATGAGTACAGTAGCTGCAGCCAGCAGACCTGTGAATCAGCATCAGCCTAAGTGTCTTTGATATTAGGACCAAAGGGCCTGTCATGCCGAATAGTGTCCCCCGGCCAAATATCAATCAATCAATCAAATGTATTTATAAAGCCCTTCTTACATCAGCTGATGTCACAGAGTGTTGTACCGAAAAACTCCCTAGAAAGGCCAGAACCTAGGAAGAAACCTAGAGAGGAACCAGGCTATGATGGGTAGTAATAGTGCCCCCCTCTACATCACAATGGGATTCAATGAGTTCTAGCTTCTGTTGCTAGGACTGTTGCTAGAACTTGCAACATTCTGACCGGATTACGTAATGAACCAAAGTGTCCGTTGCAATGCTGGTTGCTTGGTTACCTTTAAGCAGTTTTTTTAATGTATTTTATAGTGACATTGCTCGCTGCTTATGAAGGCACCACTGATCTCGACAAGAGGTGCAACATTCGTAGGGGGGCAGAGAAATTCACAATTCAGGGTAACGTTAAGCAGTTAATTTCTATTACTGTTACTGCTAGATAACTGGAAGGATTTATGTACAACCATTTAACAACAAATGTTCATCTAGCTAACGTAAATTGGTCATTGTGAGGGCTCTTGAATGCAGGTCTTCCGGAATCAATCGCAGGAAACAGATTAAGGCAAAACTCCTTTAATAAAGGACATGAAAATACTACCCAAGTAGTCATATACCTGCTCACTCAACACGGAGCCACAATACAGGAAACAATCACGGACAAGCCAGGGGGGAACAGAGGAATTAAATAACAGACAATTAGGGTAATGTGAACTAGGTGTGAAATGAGACAAGACAAACAGAAAATGAGAAATGGATCGGTGGTGGCTAGAACTCCGGTGACGTCGACCGCCGGTAGCCGCTCGAACCAGGAGAGGGACCGATTTCAGCAGAAGTCATGACAGTCATCTACATGTTGCTAGCTACACATTTAGTTATATGTCTGTCACATTGAGATATCTAGCTACTGTATAAGTTAACCCTGATCAATCAAATGGATAGGTGTAAACAATTATGGTAACTCCAACTGCCCTTAACTAGGTGTCTTCGTTAGACAGAGAGACCCATACAGAAAGAGAGAGAGAGGAAGAAAGTGAGAAATAAAGTGACAGGTGGGAAGAGAGTAAAAGACAGAGATAGAGATGAAGAGAGAAACAGAAAGAGAAAGACATCAGTGCAAATTTACTTAGACTTTAGTATTTCAACAACTCTTGTCTTCCAACTTGTTAGGCAATCACATGTGCCTACAGGGGAAGGGCGGCCAGCCACAAAGGAGGGTGATTTTCACTAAGGAGGAAAAGGAGGCCGTGCTGACAGAGAAGCATGCTGGACATTTCGGAGTGAAGCGCATGACTGCCAAAATCATCCTACGCTTCTTCTGGCATGGGATTGTCAAGGATGTGGACAGCTGGGCAAGTGAAATAACCTTTTGTTTATCAATCACATGCTATTATATCAGAAATTATTATGATTTTGATGAATGTCATATCAGAGCGCATTTGTCACTTTGTGCTTATAGGTCAGTACCTGTCTAGCCTGCCAAACGTTTGAGAGGGTGAAGACTGTGGCGCCGGAGTTGAAGCCCATCAAAGTTGTTTCACCATGGCACATGATCGGTAACTGTGTCAGAATTCAAATTTTGCATTGATAAGTTTTTTTTTTAAATGGTTGCTTTATTTGACCACAGCAGATGATGATCAAATGTTTGTGTCAGTATCAGTACAAATATGAAATCTGCATACTGTATGACATAGATACGGGTAAGAATAAAGTAATCTTCTCTCTAACATTTTAAATGTTAGGGGTGGACCTCATCGGACCCTTCGCGGAATACAGGAATGGCAACCGCTGGTGTCTGACGGCGACCGATTACTTCTCCAAGTGGGTGGAGGCAATACCCATTAAGATCAGTAAAGGGAAATCATTTTCTTAATTCTAAATTCCCTTCTGTAACCTATTAAAAAGGGTGTTTGGAACCAAAAAAGCGATTTTCATGTTGTATGATACCCATCAAGGACAAGACTGGCGAGGCCACCTCCAAGGTGATGATGGACATCTTTAACACTCACGGTGCTCCTGAGGTAATCTTGAGTGATCGAGGTCATGAACTCTGGAACAAGGTAATAACATTATAGGCTATATTCTGTCACCAACTATAAAAATAACCAAGTTCATTTACTGATGTGCGATTTTCTTTAGACCAACAAAGCCTTGTTGAGGACTGGGGGGTGAAGCACCGGGTCTCCGCTGTATATCATCCACAGACCAACGATTTGTTTTAGTTTTTTTACATGGTACGTAATCAGACAAATTTCAATATCTTACATCGTCAATATATATCCCTTTCCTACCCCCTCCTCCAGGTTTGGATGACCAGGAACTGTGGGAGGACAACCTGAAGGTAATTCTTTTTGCACACAACAGCAGTGTCCAGGCCTCCACCAAGTACTCGCCCTATCACCTGCTGTACGGACAGGAGCCGCAGCTGTTGACTGAGGTGAACAATGCAATTGTATATACAATTATATTACATTTGTGATTGACTTAATGTGTTATTGTTTGTCAATTGCTATTTTTTAATAACATACTTTCAGATCACTGAAACTCCACCTGATGTGGTGGAAGTTATCGAACCAGATCAGAATGCCTTCGAGGACCACGTTCAGGCACTAGCTGAGAAGGACGTGGAGGTTTTTGACCAGGTAAAAAGTATTGTCTGCTGTTAATTTATTTTCTGTCCCTCCAATTGATATCTAAGAGATGTAATAATATGAAATATATTTGCATTTATTTATGTTATCAATCAAGGTGAGACATCAATAAGGCGCAGGAGACACAGAAGGAGAGCTACCAGAGGCGAATGACTTGGTTTGGAAGAAGGACGAAAGGAAGGAGACCTGAGAAACCTCGCTGCTCTTTCGCTCCTAGCTGGGGTCATCATCCTTTAAGGTAAATCTGGGATAATAAATATTTGAATAACCTGAAGCTAGTTTTAGTTTGCCTAACACTGACATTTTCTCTTTGTGTCTCATAAGGGTTACCTCAGTGGAAGCCAACAAGCTCCAGTTGGAGCAGTTGGACGGTCAATCCACTGAAAGCCCTGACGCCTTACACTTCGGTGAAGCCCGTGAGACAAAGTATGTTAAGCTTTGGTTGACATTTGAGAAAACAAGAAATGGTAGTTATGCTGAGCTCATAAAAATGTACCTCTTCAATTTACCTCTCCAAATGACTTTAGGACCATCAACTGTCCGAGCCACCCAGGAGGTATCCCATCCACCAGAGCTAGTGAGTTCGGATCAGTCTGATTCTCTGTGCTCTGAGTCGGAAGGGGACCAGCTTGAGGTAGGCTATACTTTCAAAAACTGTTGGAAAGTACATATCTCCCCTTCATAACACTGCACTAATCCATCAAATGTTCTCACAGGTGGCTTGTGTTGGACTGAAGTAACAGGGGCAGGTAAGTCCAGTCACTCGACTAGAAGACACTAGTGAGGTTCTCATCACTAGTGTCCAACAGGGACAGGTAAGGCCAGCTGCTCTCTGTGGCCGGATGGAGAACCTTCGGGGGGATCATTCTTCCGTCACACTCCTGGTCAGACAATTTTACAATTGATCATGCTCAAGCTCTTTTGCAGGTCCAGCATTCAGAAGTAGGAGGCCTCCTCGCGGTGGGTGGCATCGGCACGCTGTCAGCATGACTGAGCCTGGATGCCTGTCGAGGACAAGTGACAGGAAGAACTAGCCGCAGCACCTGATCCAGCATCTCTTGATTCTGCCTCTTTCCTCTCTCCTCATCCTGTAACTCTTTCTCTCCTCTTACTCCAGATGAAATTCTGCATCTAGTGACTTCTGATTGCCCAACAATCTGCCCACTCATCCTATCCCCTCCATCTCATTACATCATCTAAAGCTACTGTTTTTGTTATGTTGTCATTATCTGCTAATACAGTTTGCTAGCCGTTTCATACTGGGCATATAATATGTGAGATACACAGATGAACTAAAAACCACTAGCACTGCAAAAACTCAGAACAAAGAGACCAGCAGTGCCTGGACTTCGCAGTCTCCCTCTTCAAGTTCCCCTTCCAAGACTGCCTGTTGAGAACAAGCAGAGAACAAGTGACAGGCAGAACCTCCCAACCACACAGCACTCACCTCTTTATTCCACACACCAGAACTAAGTATTTCAGTCTGATTGCCATGTGAGTGTACAAAAAATGATCTGTGAAAATAAATTAATGACACAACTGTACCAAAAAACTATCAACGTTTATGTATTAAAATCTTAAATATTGCCAGGTTGGTTTTCACAGCTGTTTCATAATGTGTTCATTATTGTAAGTTGTTGTATTGTAGGACCTACAATAGATACAGTTGAAGTCAGAAGTTTACATACACTTAGGTTGGAGTCATTAAAACTTGTTTTTCAACCACTCCACAAATTTCTTGTTAACAAACTATAGTTTTGGCAAGTCGGTTAGGACATCTACTTTGTGGTAGATGCAGTGCTTTTCCCTTCTGGACAAATCCTCTGCACCTCCCTCAGGGTTTCCCTCTGCTCACTGATTTCCTTTCTTTCAGGTCCCTTTATTGACTTGGAGGTTCTTGCCACCCTCCGCAGTGTTCTCCATGGTACAGCAAGAGACTGGTGGGAGATAGCCCGTGAACATGTGTCAACTTGGGAGGAGTTTCAAAAACTATTCCTCTCAGCCTTCCTCTCAGAGGACTATGAGGATGAACTGGTGGAATGGGTTTGTAACAGAGTCCAGGGTGAAGCAGAGCCAATACGGGACTTTGCATTCTCCTATCGAGTTCTATGTAGGAAATGGAAGGCTGACATTACTGAGCAGGAGATGGTCAAACTCATTCTTAAGAACATGGTTCCCCGCCTTGCCAGTCAACTTCGGGAACAAGTGCAGGATGTGGATGATCTGGTGCATCTCGGGACTCAGTTTGAGAAGAACTGGAAGCACCAACTCAAAACCTTGTTCCCTCATCCCGGTATCCCAAAAACTCTCCTGGAGCTAAACCGTCTCAGCCGTTTGGAGAACCCGGCTATCACACTGACTACTGTCGTNCCCCCCCCCCCCCCCCCTTATATTGGAAAGCAAAAGCAAACCTGCTGCTGATTTGTAAATCAAACAAGCTGAAACAGGCATGTCTGTCAGATGACGAGAGTTGGCAGCTCTCCCAGATGTTGGAATTTAACGGTGAGGTCTGTACCTATGGTGATTTTTCAGTAGCATATTGTGAAATAATAATGTAATGAAACAGAATCATTAAAGGCTTTATAGGAACCTGGAACCACACCTGTATATAATAAGAAAAGCCAATATACAAAAGAAATAGACACACATAATCCAGATGCATGCCTGGATAACAAATGTCATAATATAATGAATGTACTTATGACTATAGCCTGGTGGGTGCTGATATAATCTATATAATGAATGTACTTGTGACTGCAGCCTGGTAGAGGCCCCTATTGTTTTTTAAAACCAAACTGTTACAGTTGCGCCACCAATATAATCGGTTCAGTGATTTGTAGAGTGTTAAAATATTTGTAGAGGCGGGAAAAAGCCAGCCTCAAAGAAGAACTTAGGGTGGGAAAACAATAGTGGCGCGAAGTCAAAAAGAGTTGATCATTAACATAAAGAGGAGTAACTACCGTAGGTATGTGATGTAAAGATGAAAACTGTATAAAAGGAGTGTGCCGAGGCTGGGAAGACAGTTGATCCATGGACCAACTCTGCATGTTACTTTGTAATAAAGTCTACCTTGAATTCACAAGTTCTGGTATCTGAGAAATATTATTGGACCAATATTTCTACGACATACCTAACAGTCTTCAAACACAAAATCTATACCCGGAATGAAGTCCCCACTAAGCAGCGTCCCTACAGGCTGTCCCCCGCCAAACTGGTGATTCTCAATGAACAGCTTGAGAGCGTGTTGGCTAATGGAGTTGTGGAACCTTCCTTTTCCAGATGGGCTTCCAAAGAAAGATTCCAAAGAAAGATGGTGGATATCGATTCTGTGTAGATTACAGGAAGCCGAATGCCATAACAGAATGTGATACCTACCCTCTACCAAACATCAATGACATACTGGATCTGTCATTGATCTGAACAGCGGATATTGGCAGGTGGCAATGGATCCCGCCAGTCAGGAGAATAATTTCTTCGGCACCCCTACTGGTTTGTACTCCTTCAAAGTCATCCCTTTTGCTTTGAAGAATGCTCCAGCAACCATCCAAAGGCTGATGGAGATGTCCTGGGAGATCTGAGGGGAAGAAATTGTGTATCTGGATGACATCATACTCCTCCTCTGTCGCTGATCATCTACAAGACATACAATCCATCTTCGACAGACTAAAGGCTGCAGGTTTGACCCTGAGCTTGAAGAAGTGTCATTTCTGCTTACCGGAACTCAAGTTCCTTGGTCATGTGGTTAATGCAGAAGGTATCCATGCAGATCCAGCAAAAGTTGCAGAAGTTTCCAATTCCCACATCCCTGAAGGCTGTTCAGCACTTCCTGGGTATGGCTGGATGGTACCACAGGTTTGAGCCAGACTTTTCAAAGGACGCTGAACCACTCAACCACCGTAAGAAGAAGGGGGTGAAGTTCCAATGGACCCCTGCATGCCAGAGTGCATTTGAATCACTCAAAAACAGTCTCAACACTCCTCCAGTGTTTGGACATCCTAACCTGAATGCTCATTTCATAGTGTACATGGATGCAAGTCAAACAGGACTCGGAGCAGTCTTGGCTTAACAAATAGGACCTGGAACAGAATAAGTCGCACCCTTAATTTCGCAGAGAGGAATTATTCAATGACTGAATGGGAGTGCCTCGCTGTGGTCTGGGCTTTGGAGAAATAGAGCTACTACTTGGAGGCAAAGGTCTTCACCGTTGTCACAGACAACACTGCTCTGCATTTGGTTCTGGCATCAGGCAAGACCTACAGCCATCTTATTCGCTGGTCTATCGAACTTCAGAAATTTGACTTCATCATTGAGTATCGCAAAGGAAAACTGAATGTTGTACCGGATGCCTTTTCTCAGATTACAGAGATTGCGAATGTCTGTCCTCCATTGTGCAGCACTCCATTGTGCAGCACCGCTAAGTGTCTGGATGATTCTTTCCCTCTGGATAATGAGAGTGTGTGGAGCGCACAGCAAAATGATGCCGCCATCATGGCGATCCACAAGAGTCGGTCTGACGCTTCAATGAGAAGTTCAGCATTTTAAATTTTATTAAACCTTTATTTAACCAGGAAGGGCTCATTGAGATTTGACATCTCTTTTCAAGAGCGTCATGGCCAAGATAGGCAGCACTAAGTCATTACATAATTACAGACAGAAAACATGAAAAACTACAGGTAATCTAGTAAAAAAACATAGAATTCACAAGAGTATAACAAAATCATAAAACAGCTAATTAAAAACATTGACAGGTCAGGGAATCAACATCAAAATCCTTCATCAATGATTTAAAAACACCAATCGGAACAAGTTCTTCCAATTTAAAACTATTTTGTAAGGTGTTCGAAGCCGATGGCGCAGAGCACATAAAAGCCCATTTACAAAATTCAGTTCGGACATTTGGAACAGGGTTTTGCAGTTTAAAATAAATCTCAATGCTCCATAGTAAAGGGTGTCAATTGATCTCAAACACTGAGCGGAAGCATTCATATATAAAATATCCCCATAGTCTAGTATAGGCATAAATGTAGCTGATATCAACCTCCTTCTGGCTTCAAAAGAAAAACAGGCCTTATTCCTAAAATAAAATCCCAACTTCAGTTTAATTTTTTTTGTAAATTGTTGAATATGCAAATTAAAAGAGAGGCCGTCATCAATTAAAATTCCAAAATATTTATAAGAGGTTACAGTCTCATTGACCTGACAGGTAGTAATAGGTGAAAGGTTCAGAGGTCTATTTCTTGCTTTAGAAAACACCATTAGTTTAGTATTGTCAGTATTGAGGATAAGCTTAAATTGACACAAGGTATGTTGAACAGTATAAAAAGAAGTTTGCAAGTTCTGGAAAGCTTTTGTGAGAGATGAGGCACAACAATAAATAACAGTTTCATCAGCATAAAAGTGAAGTTGTGCATTTTGCAGATTTTTGTCTAAATTATTTATATAAATAGTGAATAAGAGGGGCCCAAGTACAGAGCCCTGGGGCACACCATTACAGACAGACAATTTAACAAACATGAGCCTATCAAAAGACCTGCACTTGACAATCTCTGCCTCAGTATAGCATGATCAACTGTATCAAAAGCCTTTGACAGATCAATAAAAAGTGAGACACAGTGCTGTTTTTTGTCAAGGGCTTCAGTGATATCATTTAAAACCTTCATGGCTGCTGTAATTGTGCTATGCTTCTTCCTGAAGCCCGATTAGTACATTGATAAAATAGAGTTAGACTCTTAAGCATCCGCCCCTTTTTTCAAATTTTCGCCTAAAATGACATACCCAAATCTAACTGTCTGTAGCTCAGGCCCTGAAGCAAGGATTCTATTTTTGGCACCATTTGAAAGGAAACACTTTGACGTTTGTGGAAATGTGAAAGGAACGTAGGTGAATATAACACAATAGATCTGGTAAAAGATAATACAAAGAAAAGACCAACTGTTCTTTTGTATTTTTTTTCATACCATCATCTATGAAATGCAAGAGAAAGCCCATAATGTATTACTCCAGCCCAGGTGCAATTTAGATTTTGGCCACTAGATGGCAGCAGTGTATGGGCACAGTTTTAGACTGATCCAATGAACCATTGCATTTCTGTTCAAAATGTTGTATCAAGACTGCCCAAATGTGCCTAATTTGTTTATTAATAACTTTTCATGTTCAAAATTGTGCACTCTCCTCAAACAATATCATTGTATTATTTCACTGTAAAAGCTACTGTAAATTGGACAGTGCAGTTAGATTACCAATAATTTAAGATTTCTGCCAATATCAGATATGTCTATGTCCTGGGAAATGTTCTTGTTACTTACAACCTCATGCTAATCGCATTAGACTACGTTAGCTCAACCATCCCGTGGATGGTTTTAGCTGTTCACTAACAAGGGTTTAAAGTATTTTCGTGAGGGGTGACAGCTTTGAGATTGGCCGATAATTATTTAAAAGAGTTGGATCTCCCCCTTTTATAAGTGGTAGGACAAATGCTAATTTCCAGATCTTTGGAATTTCATTACTTTCCAGGGTAAAGTGGTTCAGCTATGAAATCAGTCTTTCTCTGATCTAAGGATTTCAGGGCTTTATGTACCTCCTGCACTGAGAATGGCAAAAAGCTTTGACCAGCTCTCACTGGTTTATCCACACAGGGTTGTACAGAGACAGAGGATACTGAATCATACAGCCTTCCAGATGATACAAAGTGCTCATTGAAACAATTCAGCAGTTCAGTTTTGTCATATACAGCAATAGAGTCCTTCAATACACATGTTGGTAATTCCTTAACATTACTGTTACCAGACATATACTTAATAGCCTTCCAAAACTTTCTAGGGTTATTCAGGTTATCAGTGGTAACAGACAAAATATTCAGACTCTGCCTTCCTGAGAAGAAAATAACACTTGTTTCGTAGCTGCCTAAAAAGAAGCTAATCAGCATCAGAACATGATTTCCTTGCTTTAGCCCAGGCTAGATTACATTTGTGAATAATACAAAACAGCTCAGAAGAAAACCATGGATTATCCTGCCCTTTAACTCTGAACCTGCGTAATGGGGCATGTTTGTTTACGATTTGGAAAAAAACATAATGAAAGAATTTCCAGGCAGTTTCCACATCAGGAATATGCTCAATCTTGCTCCCGTCAAAATAAAACAGTTTTGAAAAACTAAATTTAAATGTATTTGGCTAAGGTGTATGTAAACTTCCGACTTCAACTGTTTATATATCCATAGACATACACGTACATACACATATACATACACATACCTATATATATATACATACTTTTTTTAGAATATACCTTTATTATTCCCCGCAAACCCTACCACCCTTCCCCCAATTGGAGTAAACTAATAAACAACAACACTTAGGCTTCTACCTTCAGTTTATACATCTTATACATTTTTTGCATACACAATCTATTTTACAATAGTTATATTTTGTTTGTTTTTAGTCCTTCCTCTATTTCTGATGTCCATCCAGTTTGATTTCTATTTGTAACATTTTATGTCTGTGTGTTTGATTGACTGGGCCTGTGCTTCCATCCTGTCCACATGTGTAAAATGAACTATGGCTGAGTAGAGGCTGTTAAAGTGTGTGTGGCCCCACACTATAGTATACCTTACCTATGGGTGACCCATAGGTAAGGTATCGGGTTACTTTGCAGCAGAGGTCACTCTGGGTCTTCATTTCCTGTGGTGGTCCTCATGAGAGCCAGTTTCATCATGGCGCTTGATGTTTTTTGCGACTGCCCTTGAAGAAACTTTCAAAGTCCTTGACATTTTCCGGATTGACTGACCTTCATGTCTTAAAGTAATGATACACTGTTGCTTCTCTTTTCTTATTTGAGCTGTTATTTGGTCTTGGTCTTTTACCAAATAGGACTATCTTCTGTATACCAACTCTACCTTGTCACAACACAACTGATTGGCTCAAACCCATTAACAAGGAAAGAAATTCCACAAATGAACCTTTAGCAAGGCACACCTGTTAATTGAAATGCATTCCAGGTGACTACCTCATGAAGCTGGTTGAGAGAATGTCAAGAGTATGCAAAGCTGTCATCAAAGCAAAGGGTGGCTACTTTGAAGAATCTCAAATATAAAACACTTTTTTGATTACTACATTAAAAAAATACAAAAAAATGACCTTTATTTAACCAGGTAGGCAAGTTGAGAACAAGTTCTCATTACAACTGCGACCTGGCCAAGATAAAGCAAAGCAGTTCGACACATACAACAACACAGAGTTACACATTGGAGTAAACAAACATACAGTCAATAATACAGTAGAAAAAAAAAACGAATCTATATTCAATGTGTGCAAATTAGGTAAGATAAGGAACGTAAAGGCAATAAATAGGCCATGGTGGCGAAGTAATTACAATATAGCAATTTAACACTGGAATGGTAGATGTGCAGTAGATGAATGTGCAAAGTAGAAATACTGGGGTGCAAAAGAGCAAGATAAATAAATAAATACGGTAGGGGATGAGGTAGTTGGTTTGGCTATTTACAGATGGGCTATGTACAGGTGCAGTGATCTGTGAGCTGCTCTGACAGCTGGTGCTTAAAGCTAGTGAGGGAGATAAGTGTCTCCAGTTTCAGTGATTTTTGTAGTTCGTTCCAGTCATTGGCAGCAGATAACTGGAAGGAAAGGCGGCCAAAGGAGGAATTGGCTTTGGGGGTGACAAGTGAGATATACCTGCTGGAGTGCGTGCTACGGGTGGGTGCTGCTATGGTTACCAGCGAATGAGGTTAAGGCGGGGCTTTACCTAGCAGGGACTTGTAGAAGTCCTGGAGCCAGTGGGTCTGGCGACAAGTACAGTGGGGAAAAAAAGTATTTAGTCAGTCACCAATTGTGCAAGTTCTCTCACTTAAAAAGATGAGAGAGGCCTGTAATTTTCATCATAGGTACACTTCAACTATGACAGACAAAATGAAGAAAAAAAATCCAGAAAATCACATTGTAGGATTTTTAATGAATTTATTTGCAAATTATGGTGGAAAATAAGTATTTGGTCA
>QNTS01000350.1:151543-310772 GCA_003317085.1 Hucho hucho
TGACCAAATACTTATTTTCCACCATAATTTGCAAATAAATTCATTAAAAATCCTACAATGTGATTTTCTGGATTTTTTTTCCTCATTTTGTCTGCCATAGTTGAAGTGTACCTATGATGAAAATTACAGGCCTCTCTCATCTTTTTAAGTGAGAGAACTTGCACAATTGGTGGCTGACTAAATACTTTTTTTCCCCACTGTATGTAGCGAGCATACAGGTCGCAGTGGTGGGTGGTATAAGGGGCTTTGGTGACAAAGCGGATGGCACTGTGATAGACTGCATCCAGTTTGCTGAGTAGAGTATTGGAAGCTGTTTTGTAGATGACATCGACGAAGTCGATGTGTTATTCCATGTGTTATTTAATATTTTTGATGTCTTCACTATTGTTCTACAATGTAGAAAATAGTAAAAATAAAGAAAAACCCATGATTTTTTATTTATTTAACCTTTATTTAACTTTGACCCTTGCCTGTCCCGACCCTGAGCCCACCTGTCTGACCACTCTACCTGCCCCTGACCCTGAGCCTGCCTGCCGTCCTGTACCTTTGCCCGACCTCTGGATTACTGACCTCTGCCTGACCTGAGCCTGCCTGCCGTCCTGTACCTTTGCCCCTGTTGCTGTAATAAACATTGTTACTTCGACACGGTCTGCATCTAGGTCTTACCTTCATACCTGATAGGACGGAGCAGCCCAATCGCTAGGGATTGCCTAAATACAGACTCCATTTTTCGTACTGTATTCCACATAAGGCATCCAGACCTAATGAAAGTTGCACAAACCTTCCAATTAATGGCAATGCATTTCTTAGCCGCTATAAATGCTTGGTTACATAATTTCTTCTTACAACAGTCTCCAGTATCCACATTTCCATGCAAACAAAAACAGGGAGAAGAAAGAATGTGTAGACATGCTGAGATAAAAGAACATACTCTTTGCCAGAATTCAGCCAGCCTTCACAAGACCATAATATATGCAAATATGTCCTCTTTCGTGTTTTACAGCTCCAGCAGAGGAATTGCATTTCTGAGTGCATGTAATTCAGTTTCACTGGCATTAACAGTAATACGTTCTATGGATGGTCTTAAACTGCAGTGATTTATGTTTGAGATTATATGAACATGACTGGGCATTCAAACATATCTGTATCCATTCATCATCATTAATAGCTTCTACCAGGTCTTCCTCACATTTTTGTTTTACATGTTTTGTGTCATTGGGAAAAGCCTCTATCAACCCTTGATACAGTTGGAAATCAACTTTGGAGGTTTGTCAGACTGTCTTAAAATGGTTTCAATCTTTGAAGCATCTGGCTTGTCCAGTGTTTGCTGCACAGAGAGAATAACGTTTTGTATCTGCCAAAATTCACCTCACCTCTGTCACAGACTGGTCTTCCCTTGCTGCCTGACCCGACTGAGACCCCTGTCAACATCGGATCCTCCTAAGATGAGGCATGACAAAAAATTACCTTGCTGTATATTTATACATTGTACTATACAAGAATATAATCAATGGTTCTATAATTGAAATTACTATTATTCCCAGATCCTAGACTGTAGCTTTAAGCATAAGCTACTGTCCTGTAGCTACTGTACCCATCAACTCAAGATGGAACGTTGTATCATTCACTGATATTGTTAATATACTGTACAGTAAAAGTCACCTGAGCTCCATAAACTGGTCTTCCCTGGCTGTCTGACCCTGCTGGGACACCTGTCACCATCTGATCCTGTTAAGACATGGTGAGCATAGTGTTGTGTACTCACCATGAAAGTGAAGTCTGTAGAGCTGTTTATTACTGTGTTTGTGTGAAAAGTAGGGAATTAGCTAGGGAAACTGACAGATCAATAACGTTACTATACTGACTAATAAAGCCACATTGCACTGAAAAAACGTCAATATCGGTATTCAATAGTTTGGCCGCAATTGCATCATTTGATTCAGGTCTAATGACTGAGTCCAAAATAATAGCTAATGTTAGCCAACTTTTGGCCAGCTCTCTACCGGTACATCAACTGGTGAAAGCTAGCCAAGTTAATTTACTTCTGTTGAAACGGGACAAAACAAAGGCTACAAAACATTTCCATACAAATAACAGCTGTTAGATAGTAATAATAGCTAGAGGCTAGAGCTGAACTGGCTATGGTAAGTTAGCTACTAGCTAGCTAATTTATTCACCTCAGTCGAGGGGATGAAACGTTAGCTAGCGTTACATGTGTCAGTTACACTAGCTAATAGATCACCACTGGGAATAAACACTAGTTTCAGTTTTTTACTGTTAAGTTATACAGCAGTTAACTTGCCAGCTAGATCAGTCAACTAAAGAGTTGCGAGTTTCTGCTCTGCTTGCTTTTACAACTTGGAGAATGAGCACAACACACTGACAGCAGGTGCCTCTGTTCAACACTCCTGTGCTGGTCCAGCCAGCCTTCCAGAAGCTTTGCCTTTCACACAGCTTGTCCGCCCTCTCTGTACACGGTCCTGAATCCAGCCGGCTGAAAACTCCAAACAGCTTACCCGACCTCTCTGAGGTGCCCGTATGGTCCTAAAGCACACCGTTGCTGCTTTTTGTATCCAATTGCAATTATAAAACTGGGGGAGGACAAAAGTGCAATTTCAGAATGTGGGGGAGACATGACCCCCGTCCCTAATGAAAGTTGTGCCCCTGTGTAGACCTACTACATATCTGATATTTGTGAGGGAATATGTGTATTGATTGGCTCTCCAATCTCTAGAGGGAGCCTCTAACCCGGTATGAATAGCAATGGTGAGATGATAACATGTACACTGCTCATTTCCATCCATATCTTTTCCTATTAGTTATGTGACATTTACCTGACTTTTCAAATCTCGGCACTCTGCATGTCTTTGTGCTGTTTTCATTTGACTGCCTCCTCGTTTGCTCTAATATCCCTATGGATCCAGATCTCTGTGTGGAAAAAAACAGTATTCTCACATTCGTTGTTTGAGTTTGATACATGCACTGAGACATCCCTTAAAGGTTACAGGAGAAACCTTTTACCATTTTGCATCTCCACACGCTTCTACTTGTCATCTTCTAGGAAATCACCTTTTCACTGAGAATTCTAGACTGGGAACACACAGATTCTCAGACCTATTCATGAGTGGATTTGCTTCAGCGATGGTCTCTTTTATTCAAAGGTCATATTGAGATGGTTGAGAAAGAAGTGTTGCTCTATTATTGTTAAAATCGACACCTCATAGAGGTTGGCTGTTTTGAACAGTAGCAAAATAAAGAAATGTCTTAAATGGTAAAAGCCCACTGGGCACATACTGGCTGAATGAACGTTGTTTCCATGTCATTTAAATTAAATTACATTGAACCAACGTGGAATATACATTGAATTGACGTCAGTGGGAGGTCATTCGATTATTGAGGAAGTTGGAATGGGGGGGGAAGTAACAAAAGCCTTAGGATTCTGGAAGATGCATGCATCAATCAGGGAAGTAAGAATTCTTAGGCCCCTAAGCCAGAGGAGCCTGGAGTGAAATGGCATATCGTGCGGTGATAAACTGTTGCAAATGTGTCACATCGCCTCTGAGCAGTGGAAAAAATGGGACGTAGTCACACTTGGTTTCATATGTTTGATATTGTTCCATTTATTTAATTTCAGCCATTACAATGAGCCCGTCCTTCTATAACGTAGCTCCTCCCAACAGCCTCATCTGAGTCTGAGGACAGGCTAATCCTATCTGTCACACTGCCAGAGTCACTGCAGCCCCAGGGACCTGGAGCAGGAAAAGGAGAAGAAAGCAAGCTCTCTTATTCGACTCAGAAATTATGTCTAACATAATGCATATTTCCCCTCCTAAATGTTTGTTTGTACTTGTGTAGCAAGAGGTACATGGGGACATACTAGTGATGGCTAGTAAAGCCACGTGGGCAGTTGAGGAGGGGCCCGGGTGTGATAAAGGCTTTCCATGTCCACGGGCGAAAGGGGAGAGTGTTGCATTACAATAATCCCATGAAGGTATGCATCTGCTAGGTTACAAATGACAAAAGAGGAGCCTGCTGCTTGGAGGGTGTGTGTGGGGAGGATAGGAAGGGGGCTACAAAGACGTTTTTGTGGAGTGAAGTCGTTTGGGAAAGCACTCTATGATGTCAATCATTTTAGAGCGAGGGGTGTGTGTGTGTGTGTGTGTGTATGAGTGAGAGTGATCAGCAGGGATTAAGAGAGAAAAGATAGGAAATGGACATGCGTACACAAAAGCAGGCGCCGTAACAGAATCTTTAGAACACCCAGCTCTTTCAGAAAATAACTGTGGGTCACAAGGCTGAGAAAGTCTTCAACGTGTCTGAAAGCACAGCAAGACTGAAATGAATCCACCTTTAAGCTTCTAGCCTAATAACATGAATGGACTGGCTTCAACCCAACAGATGTGAAAAAAACAAGTACTATTGATAACTTCTCGTGACAGGTTGCGTTCAGTAAGATATCAACTGACTATGGCCCCACCAGTGGCGGCCAGGGCCGTTTATGATGAGGGAGGACAATTAATTTTTTCATGAGCATGGCCTTATTTCTATTACATCATGTTGGATGACTGTCAATCATATTCCGATAGGTTTAGGCCACTACATGATACTCAAATGTTCCCTATACCCATCATGAGTTTGCTACAACCTAGCCTTTGAATGAAAGTTTACAACATAGTTGCACACAGGTCGAGAGAACATTTTGAGATGACAGACACATGGACAAACAGTGACACATTTAATAGCGCCTTGCAAACTCTTGCCTGCGTCTAACAGTTGCAAACAATAGTTTCTATTGGACAAATTCAGGTATTTTTATTACTGTTTCTTTTGCTTCCATTTAAGAAATGTTTTTCAACAGAATCGGCGAAATGAATACACCCCTGATCACGCATAAATACAATTCACTTTCATAGCAGCCACGTTGTATTCCTTCTCCTCTATGCACTCTCCTCCTCTCATCTTTTCCCTTCGTTTGTGGACTTCAATGAACAACACATCAGCTGTATGTGACCAGGCAAAAAAATCTTTCCAAGCCAAACCATGTCATAACCGCTAAATTGTTGTCCCCATATTAGCTAAAGTAACGTCCTAGTCAACATAGCTAATATAACTAATGTGTTAGAAAACCCGCTACAATCATGCAGTAACGTTATAGTGTATTGTCAGTAATCAGTTACTTCGGCGGGCCCCAGTGGCAATAAATTAATAAAACCAAAAGCTTACCTTGACTTGGAAGAGTTCCAATGTTGTGTTGGATAGTCATAGCCAGCTTGCTACCATAGCATCCCTCGGTTTGAGCCGGGTGTTTGAGTAACTTAACTAGCCAGCTGCATTTGCTAGCTAAGTAAATGAAACTGAAAGTGAAAAAGAAAACACTCTCTGTCTTGCTTCTCTTTCATTTTTGAAGAAATGTATTTGTTGAAAACTGTTCAACAATTGTCTTTCTCGCTCTTTGAGTCAACCACATTTTATGCACTGCAGTGCTAGCTAGCTGTAGCTTAAGCTTTCAGTACTCGATTCATTCACTGATTCTTTGATTGGGTGGACAACATGTCAGTTCATGCTGCAAGAGCTCTGATGGGTTGGAGGACGTCCTCCAGAAGTTGTTCCTAATTACTGTGTAAGTCTATGGAAGGGGGTGAGAACCAAGAGCCTAGGTTTTGTATTGAAGTCAATGTACCAAGAGGAGGACAGAAGCTGGCTGTTCTCAGGCTACACCAGGGTGATACCGTACAGAGTGCTGTTGAGGCTACTGTAGACCTTCATTGCAAAACAGTGTGTTTTAATCAATTATTAGGTGACGTGAATCTATTTAGTATAGTTTTATATAAAAGGGAGAACTTTTTTAATGTTTCACTATTTTTCATTTTTATGAAATTCAGTAAGGAGGATGGTCCTCCCCTTTCTCCTCTGAGGAGCCTCCACTGGACCCCAGAGACCTTAAATTTCCCTTGACTGAAGAGAATGTGAAGGTGCAGCTTGTGCTTCGCTGTTGTGATGCCGCTCTCTTTCATTTCTGGAATTACCACAAGGAGTTCTATACAAGCAATTTCACATGAATGTTACAGTGACATGGTAGTTGGGTCATTCCACGAATAGAGTGCTGTTTATGTCTCTCAGACATTATGTGTGTTGATAAAATACTCAATTTAACAATTGGATCACATACATCTACACTCTACAAAAATTACAATAGGGTCGTTCCATGTCATTTCAGTAAGCCATGACACCCACCATCTCAGGTTGTTCTGAAATTGTTTCTGTAGTTAAAAACATATACGATTTAGCATTCTTGCTACATTATTTTGTTGAAATATAAATTGATCCCTGAGAAATCAAGCTAATTGATTGCACCCAAATTGGCCATTTTAATTTATAGGATTCATAAGATATTCAATAAATATAGTAGCTAACATCCGATTTGAACCAAAAGAAATTCTAACAATGAGACAATCCAAAGACATTGTCAAAAGCCATCCATGATCCACCCACGCCAATCCCAACCCAACAACAAGTACACAATAACAGTTCTCTGTGTCTGACAAGTAGCATGGCGCTATGGCTCGGAGTATTGTTTATTCATCATTCCTTTTCTTAATTTTCTAATTTAACTGTAAGATGTAAACATTGTGCTTTTTATTGTTCCTGGAGGATGTTGCCAGAGTGATAACCAAAAGATACCTGCGTTTTACAATGTTTTTTTACTCCTGTTCAGAGAAATTAGTTATTGAAGTTAGGCTTATGTTCCATCCTACATCGTGATATTACCAGGTTCTAGATTTTGAAAAACCCAATTCTAACATTTAATCCTATCCAATTTCCAAAATCCGATCAGATAACTTTGAAAAAACGGGCCATGGTGTGGAAACCAGAGATTACTATTCAGGAAAAACCTTTCTGCTTCACTTGCCGCCCTCTAAACATGCATCAATGATGAAAAACAAATTCTGGGTCTTTCACCATCACATAAAGATGGAAACATATAAACGTGACACTTTTCTCACAGTCTTTGCCAAATGAATACATTTTCTCCAATGAGAAAAAAAAGTTGACTAAACAGACTGAACACGCAGTAAACCAAACTTGCAGTCCTTCTGTCTCTCATTCAATCTCTCCCTCACATATACAACATATTTCACATACACACAGAGGAAAATCTGACAATGCTCTGAATTTACGAACGCCCAGGGCGCACTCTGAGCTCTGGCACTCCAGAATTTACAAACACACCCTACGTTAGCTTTATCCCCATTTAGATCATGTGTTTTCACTTATTGCATCTGCATGCTTGTTACGTTCTCCCTGGTGCACTAGTCCATTTGTGACGTGAGATGGCTGCTTGTTCTAAATAGTATAGACCAACTCAGAATGTTTGTAAGCTGTTCTGGTAGTTCCGGTTTTACATTCATGGAGGAAAGGCTAGATACAAAGCTACATTGCCTTGGTTGCAGCTGCCCTGTATGCTAGCCAGAGCCATGTACCGTATTTGTATGTATTTTTTTTAAATACATAGCCAGACAGCTAGCTCTAATTGCAATGTTGGATAGATAGCTAATCGGATCCATTTATGGAAATAACAACATTTATCTAACAGTATTTTAATTTTAACTTCACTCACCGACATTGCGCAGCATGCATGTTTGCAAAAACAGCAGCTAACTAATATTAGCTAGCTCATCAGTCGCCCCCAACTACCTAGCTAACTAGCTAGTTAGCTGAGTTCCAGTTACTGTCTTGTTATTTTTCAACTATCTTGTTTGAACACCGAATAACTACAAGCTGCCTTGCCAGTGGGTGCGGTAGCAAGTTAGCCAATGCAATGTCAAGGCAGGGATCGCTAACTTGCCAACATGCATGGATGAATGCAGATGTCAGTCATGTAACGTTAGCAAGCAAAGACAACCCTACTTTTCAATTAATAAGATGGCTGGGTAGCTACATCAGCAAATACATTTGTAATTACCCAATGCCGATGATGGTACCATAGCCTGCCATATGCTGAGCTGGGGCTAAGAGGTTATCAAAAAGTGTACTAGCTAGCTAGGTACTTGTCTGGCATAAGCCTAGCCTACATGTCAACCACAGGAGGTCGTGGCACCTTAATTGGGGAGGACGGGCTCATAATAATGGCTGGAGCGGTATCAGTGTGTTTGATGCCATTCCATTTGCTCCGTTCCAGCCATTATTATGAGCCTTCCTCCCCTTAGCAGCCTCCACTGATGACAACCTGTAATCATTGCAATATGAAAGTTGTTTTCCTCTGCTAGCCATCTAGTTACCAGGTTTGGACAAGTTGCCTGCTTACTTGTAGCTAATGTTACACACAGAAAACAACAACCTCTGTTTGAAAGACAATATTATTTATTGACTGTGATATCCTTAATCTATGAATGAGTGAACAGGCACGGGCTATCATACAGTATCATTTCTCATTGCTTCTTCTTCTTCTTTAAGGTTTTATGGCAGACTACACCTACAGTGCATTCTGAAAATATTCAGACCACTTCACTTTTCCACATGTTGTTACGTTACAGCCTTATTATAAAATGTATGAAATTAATTGTTCTCCTCATCAACACCTCATAATGACAAAGCGAAAACAGGATAAAAAATTGTTGGCAAACTTATTACAAATAAAAAACTGAAATATCTTATTTACAGAAGTATTCAGACCCTTTGCTATGAGACTCAAAATTGAGCTCAGGTGCATCCTGTTTCCATTGATCATCCTTGAGAGATGTTTCCACAACTTGATTGGAGACGACCTGTGGTAAATTCAATTGATTGGACATGATTTGGAAAGGCACACACCTGTTTATATAAGGTCCCACAGTTGACAGTGCATGTCAGAGCAAAAACCAACCCATGAGGTCGAAGGAATTATCTGTAGAGCTCCGAGACAGGATTGTGTCTGAGATGGGAGAACCTTCCAGAGGGACAATCATCTCTGCAGTACTCCACCAATAAGGCCTGTAGTGTGGCCAGACAGAGCCCGGACTTGAACTAGATCGAACACCTCTGGAGAGACCTGAAAATAGCTGTGCAGCGATGCTCCCATCCAACCTGATAGAGTTTGAGAAGATCTGCGGAGAAGAATGGGGGAAATTCCCCAAATACAGGTGTGCCAAACTTGTAGTGTCATACCAAAGGAGACTTGAGGCTGAAATCACTGCTAAAGGTGCTTCAACAAAGTATTAAGTAAAAGGTCTGAATACTTACGTGATAGTTCCTTTTTTTTTTTACCCGACATCATACAAAAGACTGTACAACAATAACAAAAAAACGAAAGAAAACATCTCACTCCTTCAGTCACAGTTCAAATCACATCCCTAAACAGGCTCAGGTGCCTGTGAGGATGAAGCATTCATCATCTTGGATCAAAACTTGATCCAAGATGGCGTAGCAGTGCAGACGTGTTTGTTGTGGTCCCATGTCAATTTTGTCTTTTTTTCATCTGTTTTGCATATATTTCAATCTCTTTTTCCATTTTTAAATTATATATACCTTCCGGCAATCCGTCTCACCCAATGTGATAAGGATCCGCTATTCTTAGACCTTATAGCTAGAACCTCCATCAGAAGCTAGCCATCAGATGCTAACCAGCTAATTAGCTACTAGCTATTTAGTCATTGTTAGCCACTGCTAGCGGTTTTTAACTCTAGCTCAGACACCAGCCGCTTTTACCCTGGATAATACCTGCCAGTCTGCACAACGCCAGTCTGCACAGAGCGATATCAACCCTGAGAATATCATGACTGCTTTTCTCCACCATTACTCCAGATTACTCCATTACTGGACCATTATTCCAGATCCTCGCAGCTAGCTAGCTGCTACCGAGTGGCCCAGCCCCGAAGCTAGCCTTCGAACCAGGCCCATCTCCCGGCCTGCTCAGTGGACCCTATGATCACTCGGCTACACAGCTGATGCCTCCCGAACTCTTCACTAACATGACTAGAAGCCACTACATCGCCGGATTCCTGCCGTAAGCTCTGGACCTTTGCATCGGATAATCGCAACTAGCTAGCTGCTACCGAGTGGCTATAGTGGCTAACGCCCTTGTCCCGAAGCTAGCACCAGAGCCTTGAGCCAGGCGCATCTCCCGGCTAGCAAACGATGAAGACGCTTCTGCTATCCCCGGCCTGCTAACTTTATGAATGCTGTGTCTCCCGCTTGCTAGCGTAGTAACGACTATTGCTGTTCACTGGACCCATGATCACCTGGCTACATAGCTGATGCCTGCTGGACTGTTCATTAATCACAGTGCTCCATTTTGTTTGTTTTGTTTATCTGTTGCCCCAGCCTAGAACCTAGAATCCCTGTGTGTAGTTAACTGACCCTCTCTGCCCATTCATCGCCATTAAACTTGCTGTTGTTGTCTTAGCTGATTAGCTGTTGCTGTCTTATCCATTGTCTTAGCTAGCTCTCCCAATCAACACCTGTGATTGCTTTATGCCTCACTTTATGTCTCTCTCAAATGTTAATATGCCTTGTATACTGTTGTTTAGGGTAGTTATCATTGTTTTATTTTACTGCGGAGCCCCTAGCCCCACTCAACATGCCTCAGATACCTCTTTTGTCCCACCTCCCACACATGGGGTGACCTCACCTAGCATAACTAGTGCCTCCAGAGACGCAACCTCTCTTATCGTAACTCAATGCCTAGGTTTACCTCCACTGTACCATACCCCTGTCTGTACATTATGCCCTGAATCTATTCTACCATGCCCAGAATTTTGCTCCTTTTATTCTCTGTCCCCAACGCACTAGACGACCAGTTTTGATAGCCTTTAGCTGTATCCTCATCCTACTCCTCCTCTGTCCTCGGGTGATGTAGAGGTTAACCCAGGCCCTGTGTGTCCCCAGGCGCTCTCATTTGTTGACTTCTGTAACCGTAAAAAGCCTTGGGTTCATGCATGTTAACATCAGAAGCCTCCTCCCTAAGTTTGTTTTACTCACTGCTTTAGCACACTCCGCCAACCCTGGCTTCGGAAGGCCACCAAAAATTCTGAGATTTCGATCCCCAACTACAACATTTTCCGTCAAGATAGAACTGCCAAAGGGGGAGGAGTTGCAATCTACTGCAGAGATAGCCTGCAAAGTTCTGTCATACTTTCCAGGTCTATGCCCAAATAGTTCGAGCTTCTAATTTTTTTAATTAATCTCTCCAGAAATAAGTCTCTCACCGTTGACGCATGTTATAGATCGCCCTCACCTCCCAGCTGTGCCCTGGACACCATATGTGAATTGATTGCCCCCCATCTATCTTCAGAGTTCGTTCTGTTAGGTGACCTAAACTGGGATATGCTTAAACCCCCGTCCGTCTTACAATCTAAGCTAGATGCCTTCAATCTCACACAAATCATCAAGGAACCCACCAGGTACAACCCTAAATCCATAAACGTGGGCACCCTCATAGATATTATCCTGACCAACTTGCCGCCCAAATACACCTCTGCTGTTTTCAATCAGGATCTAAGCAATCACTGCCTCATTGCCTGCATCCGTTATGGGTCCACAGCCAAACGAACACCCCTCATCACTGTCAAACGCTCCCTAAAACACTTCTGCGAGCAGGGCTTTCTAATCGACCTGGCCCGGGTATCCTGGAAGGATATTGACCTTATCCCGTCTGTTGAGGATGCCTGGTTGTTCTTTAAAAGTAATTTCCTTACCATCTTAAATAAGCATGCCCCTTTCAAAAAATGTAGAACTAAGAACAGATATAGCCCTTGGTTCACTCCAGACCTGACTGCCCACAACCAGCACAAAAACATCCTGTGGCGTAATGCACTAGTACCGAATAATCCCCGTAATATGCAACTTTTCAGGGAAGTCAGGAACCAATACACACAGTCAGTTAGGAAAGCAAAGGCTAGCTTTTTCAAACAGAAATTTGCATCCTGTAACTCTAACTCCAAAAAGTTCTGGGACACTGTATGGAGAATAAGAGCACCTCCTCCCAGCTGCCCACTGCACTGAAGCTAGGAAACACTGTCACCACCGATAAATCCACGATAATCGAGAATTTCAATAAGCATTTCTCCACGGCTGGCCATGCATTCCTCCTGGCTACCCCAACCCCGGCAAACAGCTCCGTACCCCCCACAGCTACTTGCCCAAGCCTCCCCAGTTTCTCCTTCACCAAAATCCAGATAGCAGATGTTTTGAAAGAGCTACAAAACCTGGACCCGTACAAATCAGCTGTGCTAGACAATCTGGACCCTCTCTTTCTAAAATTATCCGCCGCCATTGTTGCAACCCCTATTACTAGTCTGTTCAACCTCTCTTTCGTATCGTCCGAGATTCCTAAAGATTGGAAAGCTGCCGCGGTCATCCCCCTCTTCAAAGGGGGAGACACTTTAGACCCAAACTGTTACAGACCTATATCCATCCTGCCCTGATTTTCTAAAGTCTTCGAAAGCCAAGTTAACAAACAGATCTCTAACCATTTCAAATCCCACCGTACCTTCTTCGCTGTGCAATCTGGTTTCCGAGCTTGTCACAGGTGCACCTCAGCCATGCTCAAGGTACTAAACGATATCATAACCGCCATCGATAAAAGACAGTACTGTGCAGCCGTCTTCATCAACCTGGCCAAGGCTTTCGACTCTGTCAATCACCGATTTCTTATCGGCAGACTCAACAGCCTGTGTTTCTCAAATGACTGCCTCGCCTGGTTCACCAACTACTTTTCAGATAGAGTTCAGTGTGTCAAGTCGGAGGGCCTGTTGTCTGGACCTCTGGCAGTCTCTATGGGGGTACCACAGGGTTCAATTCTTGGGCCAACTCTTTTCTCTGTATATATCAATGATGTTGATCTTGCTGCGGGTGATTCCTTGATCCACCTCTACGCAGACAACACCATTCTGGTTACATTTGGCCCTTCTTTGGACACTGTGTTAACAAACCTCCAAATGAGCTTCAATGCCATACAACACTCCTTCCATGGCCTCCAACTGCTCTTAAATGCTAGTAAAACTAAATGCATGCTTTTCAACCGATCGCTGCCTGCACCCGCCCGCCCGACTAGCATCACTACTCTGGACGGTTCTGACCTAGAATATGTAGACAACTATAAATACCTAGGTGTCTGGCTAAACTGTAAACCTTCCTTCCAGACTCATATTAAGCATCTCCAATCCAAAATTAAATCTAGAATCGGCTTCCTATTTCGCAATAAAACCTCCTTCCCTCATGCTGCCAAACATACCCTTGTAAAACTGACTATCCTCGAATTTGGCGATGTCATTTACAAAATAGCCTCCAACACTCTACTCAGCAAATTGGATGCAGTCTATCACAGTGCCATCCATTATGTCACCAAAGCCCCATATACCACCCACCACTGCGCCCTGTATGCTCTCGTTGGCTGGCCCTCGCTACATATTCGTCGCCAGACCCACTGGCTCCAAGTCATCTATAAGTCTTTGCTAGGTAAAGCTCCGCCTTATCTCAGCTCACTTGTCACCATAGCAACACTCACCCGTAGCACGCGCTCCAGCAGGTATATCTCACTTGTCATCCCCAAAGCCAACACCCACTTTGGCCGCCTTTCCTTCCAGTTCTCTGCTGCCAATGACTGGAACAAATTGCATATTGTCCCCATATTGTTTTTATTAACTTTTTTTCTCTTTTGCACACCGGTATTTCTACTTGCACATAATCATCATCTGCACATCTATCACTTCAGTGTTAATTTGCTAAATTGTAATTACTTCGCTACTATGGCCTATTTATTGCCTTACCTCCTTACTCCATTTGCACACACAGTATATAGATTTTTCTATTGTGTTATTGACTGTACTTTTGTTTATCCTATGTGTAACTCTGTGTTGTTTTTGGCCTACCTGGTTAAATAAAGGTGAAATTAAAAATAAAAAATATAAACAGGATTCCTTGTAATCAGTGGTGACCTGTCATTCAGGGCAGGTGGGGCAGAGCCTGTTAAGCGAACATTTTCGCAATAATACATGTCATATATCAGTTTGCAAACAATGTAAAAAAAACATTGAGTTAATAAAGCCGCATACAAACATGGTCTCTTTTTTGCTTTCTTGAGTAAGGCAGTTCCAAAATGCAGGTGTTTCAGACTAGCTCAGTGCTTTCTGTGGTTGTGGGGTAGCCAGTGGAAAATATAGAGCGTAGGGATTGGTAATGTTCTCTCGTTGTGCCGTGATTGGCTCAGTGTTCTGTCACTCATGGGGACACTATGTCACCGCAAAAAGTACAGGGAGAGCTCGAAAATTCAGGCCCCTTGGGTGCTGCCATAGAGTAACATTAGAAATGTCCATCCAAGAAGGCTCAAGGTCATAGGCCACAGATAAAATGACGTCAAATCACGTTCTATCGTAGCTTTGATTGGATTGATCATGTCAACATCATACATTCAAAATCTTAGCTAGCAGTCATCATCATGAATCAAGTCGACAATCTACTGGCAAATCCTTTTCAATCCTTGTCATATGAAGGGAAATTATTGATAAAAAGTATTGCGCATATCTGCCATTGGACATTAACATTACACAACAAGTTGGAAATCGCAAATTTAACAATGAGTGGTTTGGAAGGAATCAGTGAATAACTGCAAGCGTTGCAAAGCAATCACTAGCCTGCTATTCAGTGGAGAGGGTGTGGTCCAAGTCTGGGTTTAAGGGTCTCTTTTTCAAGCCTAAAAGGATAAACATTCACATGCAACACCATGGGCCAAAAAAGGTTGTATACATTGGCTTCTGCCGCGTTCAAAACAACTGGAAACTTGGAACGGAGAAATATCAGACTGCTCTGACTGGGAAAATACGTTTTGAACGGTCATCCAACTTGGAATTCCAAGTCGGGAACTCTGGCCTTTATTTAGAGCTTCGATCTGAAGATCACTGACGTCATGATTCGACTTTGTTTTTTCTCCACTTTTCTTGAAAGCACCATAAATCCAGAGAATGCCAGATTGATGACAAAGTTTGATGACAAAATTTCCCCACAAGATGGACCACCGTGCCTCCTTCCTGTTAAAGCACAACAAGGTGAGTCCAAAAATGTCTTGTAAGCTGCTGCATAAATTATGTAATATGCCAGAGAGATATGTATACTGTAGCTACTAAAGTAATACTAAGTGTATGTTGTGTAGTAAGCTGTTAGTAGCTCATGTGCCTCACCCTAATAATTTGGTACCTTTCCCCCTCATAACTTAGCCTACTGTTCTGACTTGGTGGTGCGCATGTAGCCTATAGCATGTTTTAGAGAAATGTCATCATCAAATATTCTAAGAGCTTTTATTGTCTGCTTATATGCCCCATTTATTTATCCTACAGTTCTGACTTGGTGTACAGGGAGAATACTGTAAGAACGGCCCATGTTCTGAATTCTGTCCCTGTACATTTAGAAAGTGCTGAACAAATAATTATAGCTTGCTCATTAATGTCTTAATCAAAATTACGGGTTGCATCATCCACTCATCGTTCCCTTATGCCATAGTTTGTACATCTCAATTGACAGTGGAAAGCAAATTTGTTTAAGCAAGTCAGCCATATCAGCAGTTTTTTTAAAGGCAGTAAATGAGTCTGAATTAACTGTTACACTGCCAGACAAGGCTCTGCTGATAGCCAGGTGTAGCAGTGGTAAGGATTCACCCCATGGTGCTAAAAAAAAAGCTCTGCTGATGGGACAGCTTTAACAGTTTCTGGTCACTGTTTGTCAGTGTTAGAGTGCAATTAATGTATTGTTTAGTCTTGTGTAGTAGTTTTGCTGGCATGCATCAACCCCCCCAAAAAAATGTGTTTGCCCCACCAAGATTTACATGTTAAAAATCGAAACTGCTTGTAATGCATCTGCTGTAAAATCTCCCCAAAAACCCTCAGCCGCACTCACATGACTATTTTCTCCAATTTCCTCTCTGTTTGTGCTGTGCAGTTCATAACCAATTCAATAAACGCTACAAAGTCCACATTTTTAACATGCAACATGTCAGGATCCCTCTGTTTTGCTCATTGTTTACTGTGAACAAAATGTTTTGGGCGTGGCACGCTAACTTACATTGTAACTCACTACCGTCATCAGCTGGATAATTTCGAGATTACACCATAAAATAGCACTGCCACATTGGCAATGGTTCATGTTATTGGAAAGCCGATTTTTGCCGGCTCCGTATCGTACTGCCAACAACATGAATCAATTATTGATTAGTAAATACAAAGCACAACCATGCAGAGAACCATGCACAGAACGCCACTTTCGCAACTCTAATCTGTTCAAAACAGTGTCAGCATGCTTAGCAGTGGTCATTCAGTTGTTGACAAGCAAAAGGGAAAAATATGATGTTGTTCAAATGCACAGATCGCTTTATATACAGTGCCTTTGGAAAGTATTCAGACCCTTTGACTTTTTCCACATTTTGTTAGGTTACAGCCTTATTCTAAAATATATATATTTTTTAAATGTCCCTCATCAATCTACACAGAATAGCCCATAATGAGTAAGCAAAAACAGGTTTTTAGAAATTTTGGCTAATTTACTGAAAATAAAAACAGAAATATTACATTTCCATAAGTATTCAGACCCTTTACTCAGTACTTTGTTGAAGCACATGGTCAGCGATTACAGCCTTGAGTCTTCTTGGGTATGACACTACAAGCTTGGCACACCTGTATTTGGGGAGTTTCTACCATTCTTCTCAAGCTCTGTCAGGTTGGATGGGGAGCGTTGCTGCACAGCTATTTTCAGGTCTCTTCAGAGATGTTTGATCGGGTTCAAGTCTGGGCTCTGGCTGGGCCACTCAAGGACATTCAGAGACTTGTCCCAAAGCCACTCCTGCGTTTTAGTGGCTGTGTGCTTAGGGTCGTTGTCCTGTTGAAAGCTGAAACTTCGCCCCAGTCTGAGGTCGCTCTGGAGCAGGTTTTCATCAAGGATCTCTGTACTTTTCTCCGTTCATCTTTGCCTACATCCTAACTAGTCTTCCAGTATCTGCCGCTGAAAAACACCACCACAGCATGAATGCCTCCACCAACATGCTTCACCGCAGGGATGGTACCAGGTTTCCTCCAGACGTGACGCTTGGCATTTAGGCCAAAGAGTTCAATCTTGGTTTCATCAGGCCAGAGAATCTTGTTTCTCATGGTCTGAGAGTCTTTGGCAAACTCCAAGAGGGTTGTCATGTGCCTTTTACTGAGGAGTGGCTTCTGTCTGGCCACTCTACCATAAATGCCTGATTGGTGGAGTGCTATAGCGATGGTTATCCTTCTAGAAGGTTCACCCATCTCCACAGTGGAACTCTAGAGCTCTGTCAGAGTGACCATCGGGTTCCCTGACCAAGGCCCTTCTTCCCCGATCTAGGAAGAGTCTTGGTGGTTCCAAACTTCTTCCATTTAAGAACGATGGAGGCCACTGTGTTCTTGGGGACCTTCAATGCTGCAGACATTTTTTGGTTCCCTTCCCCAGATCTTTGCCTCGACACAATCCTGTCTTGGAGCTCTATGGACAATTCCTTCGACCTCATGGCCTGGTTTTTGCTCTGACATGCACTGTCAACTGTGGGACCTTATATAAACAGGTGTGTTTCCAAATCATGTCCAATCAATTGAATTTATCACAGATGGACTCCAATCAAGTTGTAGAAACATCTCAAGGATGATCAATGTTAACAGGATGCACCCGAGCTCAATTTCGATTCTCATAGAAAAGGGTCTGAATACTTCTGTAAATAAGATATTTCTGTTGATAATTTTTGATAAATTTGTAAAAATGTATAAAAAACTGTTTTCGCTTTGTCATTATGGGGTATTGTGTGTAGATTGCTGAGTATTTTTTTATTTAATCCATTTTAGAATACGGCTATAACGTAACTAAATGTGGAAAAAGTCAAGAGGTCTGAATGATTTCCGAAGGCACTGTATGTACTCAAAGAAACTACCTGTAGTTCAAAAACTTGGCATCATATTTCTGTCACGCTGCTTTGTTGACAACTTGAACCACCTCGCGCCCTGGATATTCAACCAATCAGTGGCCACCACTGCTTCATGTATGTTTGTTATGGATGAAACATACAGCTACAGCCGGTGTTCCTCTGAAATCACCTATGATATATAATTCATATTGACAAGCTCAAAGATGCTGCAGGTTGGATTCCATGATCACATCTTTTGTCTGGTACTAGTACAGACTCTGACTCTGACCACAAGAAACTAACCCCAATGTGGGCTGTTACAGAAACTGTGGGAGATTGAGAGACTTCACCAGACTATATGTCTGGTTTTCCATCAGATACAGTGCCTTCTTAAAAGTTTTAATTCATACCCCTTTACTTATTCCACATTTTGTTGTGTTACTGCCTGAATTAAAATACATTTTATAGATTTTTGTCTTGCCTATCTACACGCAATAACCCATAATGAAAAAGTGAAAACTTGTTTTTGAAATGTTAACAAATTAAATGAAAATAAAATACAGAAATATCAAATTGACATAAGTATTCACACCCCTGAGTCAATACATGTTAGAATCACCTTTGGCAGCGATTACAGCTTTGAGTCTTTCTGTATATTTGGCCTTGTGTTTTAGGTAATTGTCCTTCTGAAAGATGTCTGTTGGAAAGGAGACTGAACCAGGTTTTCCTCTAGGATTTTGCCTGTGCTTAACTCAATTCCGTTTTTTTGTTTTTACTAAAGAACTCCCTAGTCCTTGCCAATGACAAGCATACTCATAACATGATGCAGCCACCACCATGCTTGAAAATACGAAGAGTGGTACTTAGTGATGTGTTGTGTTGGATTTGCATACAAAACACAACGCTTTGTATTCAGAACATTAAGTTAATTTCTTTGCCACATTTTTTGCAGTTTTACATTAGTGCCTTGCAAACAGGATGCATGTTTGGAATAGTTTTATTCTGTACAGGATTCCTTCTTTTCACTTTTCACATTTAGGTTGGTATTGTGGAGTAACTACAATACTGTTGAACCATCCTAAGTTTTCTCTTATCACAAACATTAAACTCTGTAACTGTTTTAAAGTCACCATTGGCCTCATGGTGAAATCCCTGAGCAGTTTTCTTCCTCTCTGACAACTGAGTTAGAAAGGATGCCTGTATCTCTTTATTCAATTTTTTTATTTCACCTTTATTTAACCAGGTAGGCCAGTTGAGAACAAGTTCTCATTTACAACTGCGACCTGGCCATGATAAAGCAAAGCAGTGCGACAAAAACAACACCACAGAGTTACACATCAACAAAGGTACTGTCAATAACACAATATAAAAGAAAAATAGAAAAATCTATGCACAGTGTGTGCAAATGTAGAAGAGTAGGGAGGTAGGCAATAAATAGGCCATAGAGGCTAAATAATTAAAATTTAGCATTAATACTGGAGTGATAGATGTGCAGATGATGATGTGCAAGTAGAGATACTGGGGTGCAAAAGAGCAAGAGGGTAAGTGATATTATGGGGATGAGGTAGTTGGGTGAGCTATTTACAGATTGGCTGTGTCAAGGTACAATGATCGGTAAGCTGCTCTGACAGCTGATGCTTAAAATTAGTGAGGGAGATATAAGACTCCAGCTTCAGAGATTTTTGCAATTCGTTCCAGTCATTGGCAGCAGAGAACTGGAAGGAAAGGTGGCCAAAGGAAGTGTTGGCTTTGGGGATGACCAGTGAAATATACCTGCTGGAGCGCGTGCTACAGGTGGGTGTTGCTATGGTGACCAGTGAGCTGAGATAAGGCGGGGCTTTACATAGCAAAGACTTATAGATGACCTGGAGCCAGTGGGTTTGGCAACGGATATGTAGTGAGGGCCAGCCAACGAGAGCATACAGGTCGCAGTGGTGGGTGGTATATGGGGCTTTGGTGACAAAACGGATGGCACTGTGATAGACTACATCCAGTTTGCTGAGTAGAGTGTTGGGGGCTATTTTGTAAATGACATCGCTGAAGTCAAGGATCGGTAGGATAGTCAGTTTAACGAGGGTATGTTTGGCAGCATGAGTGAAGGAGGCTTTGTTGTGAAATAGGAAGCCGATTCTAGATTTAATTTTGGATTGGAGATGCTTAATATGAGTCTGGAAGGAGAGTTTACAGTCTAACCAGACACTTAGGTATTTGTAGTTGTCTACAAATGCGGGCAGCGATCGGTTGAAAAGCATGCATTTAGTTTTACTAGTGTTGAAGAGCAGTTGGAGGCCACGGAAGGAGTGTTGTATGGCATTGAAGCTCGTTTGGAGGTTTTTTAACACAGTGTCCAAAGAAGGGCCAGATGTATACAGAATGGTGTCGTCTGCGTAGAGGTGGATCAGAGAATCACCAGCAGCAAGAGTGACATCATTGATATATACAGAGAAAAGAGTCGGCCCGAGAATTGTCCTCTGCACGCCTAAAGGTTGAGGCAGAACGAGCAGCTCTACTAGCTCGCCAAGCATCATTACAGGACAAGCATGCATTGGAACTGGAGAAAGCTCAACTGGAACAACAGAAAGCTCAACTGAATGTTAGGATGGAAAAAATGGCACTGGAAATGGAAATAGCAGCATATACAGTGAGGGAAAAAAGTATTTGATCCCCTGCTGATTTTGTACGTTTGCCCAGTGACAAAGAAATGATCAGTCTATAATTTTAATGGTAGGTGTATTTGAACAGTGAGAGACAGAATAACAACAAAAAAATCCAGAAAAACACGTGAAAAATGTTATGAATTGATTTGCATTTTAATGAGGGAAATAAGTATTTGAACCCCTCTCAATCAGAAAGATTTCTGGCTCCCATGTGTCTTTTATACAGGTAACACGCTGAGATTAGGAGCACACTCTTAAAGGGAGTCCTCCTAATCTCAGTTTGTTACCTGTATAAAAGACACCTGTCCACAGAAGCAATCAATCAATCAGATTCCAAACTCTCTACCATGGCCAAGACCAAAGAGCTCTCCAAGGATGTCAGGGACAAGATTGTAGACCTACACAAGGCTGGAATGGGCTACAAGACCATCGCCAAGCAGCTTGGTGAGAAGGTGGCAACAGTTGGTGCGATGATTCGCAAATGGAAGAAACACAAAAGAACTGTCAATCTCCCTCGGCCTGGGGCTCCATGCAAGATCTCACCTTGTGGAGTTGCAATGATCATGAGAACGGTGAGGAATCAGCCCAAAACTACACGGGAGGATCTTGTCAATGATCTCAAGGCAGCTGGGACCATAGTCACCAAGAAAACAATTGGTAACACACTACGCCGTAAAGGACTGAAATCCTGCAGTGCCCGCAAGGTCCCCCTGCTCAAGAAAGCACATATACATGCCCGTCTGAAGTTTGCCAATGAACATCTGAATGATTCAGAGGACAACTGGGTGAAAGTGTTGTGGTCAGATGAGACCAAAATGGAGCTCTTTGGCATTAACTCAACTCGCTGTGTTTGGAGGAGGAGGAATGCTTCCTATGACCCGAAGAACACCATCCCCACCGTCAAACATGGAGGTGGAAACATTATGCTTTGGGGGTGTTTTTCTGCTAAGGGGACAGCACAACTTCACCGCATCAAAGGGACGATGGACGGGGCCATGTACCGTCAAATCTTGGGTGAGAACCTCCTTCCCTCAGCCAGTGCATTGAAAATGGGTCGTAGATGGGTATTCCAGCATGACAATTACCCAAAACACACGGCCAAGGCAACAAAGAAGTGGCTCAAGAAGAAGCACATTAAGGTTCTGGAGTGGCCTAGCCAGTCTCCAGACCTTAATCCCATAGAAAATCTGTGGAGGGAGCTGAAGGTTCGAGTTGCCAAACGTCAGCCTCGAAGCCTTAATGACTTGGAGAAGATCTACAAAGAGGAGTGGGACAAAATCCCTCCTGAGATGTGTGCAAACCTGGTGGCCAACTACAAGAAACGTCTGACCTCTGTGATTGCCAACAAGGGTTTTGCCACCAAGTACTAAGTCATGTTTTGCAGAGGGGTCAAATACTTATTTCCCTCATTAAAATGCAATTCAATTTATAACATTTTCACATGCGTTTTTCGGGATTTTTTTGTTGTTATTCTGTCTCTCACTGTTCAAATAAACCTACCATTAAAAGTATAGACTGATTATTTCTTTGTCAGTGGGCTAACGTACAAAATCAGCAGGGGATCAAATACTTTCTTCTCTCACTGTAATGCCAAACTGAAGGTCCTGGAGAGTGTTGAGTCAATTTCTCAATCCCATGCTGTGGCAGCCCATTTACTAAGCCAAGAAGATGGAATTAACTCTTATTTTGAGAACCAGGAACCTGAGGTCTATGAGGAACCTGAACCATCACCTGTTGAGTTTGCTGCATTAGGTGCAGTTCCTAAGACCCCATTACAACAGGTTTTACAACAACCGACAACAAAGCCATCAAAACCTATTCAGAAAACAGTCATAAACCACACCCTTCAGCAGCCAACAGCAAGGTCTAGCAATCAACACAGAATCAACACTGCGGGTATCAGCCATAATACCAGCCATGATAACCTCTCTACTGTCATGCAAAGGCAGAATGAAATTGCTGACCTCCTTGTACTACAGCACAAACAGGCCACACTCCCTGTTAGGGAGATCGCTATGTTTGACGGGGATCCTCTAAACTTCAGGCCATTCATGCGTGCATTTGAGCATGGTATAGAAGACAAGCAGCCACCAGGATAGGCTCTATTACCTGGAACAGTACACCTCTGGTCAGCCCAAGGATCTGGTCCGTAGTTGTCTGCATATGGAAGCCAGAAGAGGCTATGCAGAGGCTAAGAGGTTGTTAAAGGAACATTTTGGCAATGAAATCAAAGTCACTTTGCACGCAAACTCCAGCAGAGCCACTGACTGTCAGACAGCAAAACAATGGAATAAGGAGTATAACCCTGAACAACAATAAGAAGAGGAATGCCCTGTCTCTGTCCATGCTGGAATCACTAAGAGGCAACATCCTGGCTGACATCGACAGCGACGACCTCAGAGTCATCGTCATATCAGCTAAGGGACCAGTGTTCTCCTCTGGGCATGACCTGAAGGAGCTGACATCAGCACAGGGTAGAGATTACAACTTCAAGGTGTTTCAGGCCTGCTCAGAGGTTATGACCCTGATACAAGACATTCCCGTGCCTGTGATTGCCATGGTGAATGGGGTTGCCACAGCAGCAGGATGCCAGCTTGTTGCCAGTTGTGACATTGCCGTGGTGATGGAGAAGTCCACCTTCGCCACATTAGGGGTCAACGTAGGTCTGTTCTGCTCAACACCAGCTGTGGCAATAGGAAGAGCTGTCCCTAAGAAGGTTGCAATGGAGATGCTGTTCACAGGAAGCCCGATCTCGGCCCAGGATGCTTTGCTGCACGGGCTGGTCAGTAAGGTGGTTCCTGTGGAGCGTCTAGAGCACGAGACGTTAGCCATCGCAGCCGGCCCATTTTAGCCCTTGGCAAGGCCACCTTCCACAGACAGATGGCCCAGTGGCGGGATGCGGCCTACGCTACAGCCTCTCATGTCATGGTGGATAAGGCCGGGGGTGGCAGGCTAGCTTATGGGCCTCAGGGGGACGTCGCAACGGGAGAGCCTGTTGAAACCCCCTCGGACGGTTACGTCGGCAGACCAGTCGTGATGGATCGGCGGGGCTCCGTGTCGGCAGCAAAGGGTCCAGGCCAATTGGCAAAATAGGTATTGAAGCCCAGGAATTGTCTGATGGATCTCTTCGGCTAGCCGGGAGATGGGCCTAGCTCGAGGCTAGCTCCAGGCTAACTGGTGCTTGCTTCAGGACAGAAACCCCCTCGGACGGTTACGTTGGCAGACCAGTCGTGATGGATCAACGGGGCTTCGTGTCGGCAGCAAAGGGTCCAGGCCAATTGTCAAAAGAGGTAATTGAGCCCAGGAATTGTCTGATGGATCTCTTCGGCTAGCCAGGAAATGGGCCTAGCTCGAGGCTAGCTCCAGGCTAACTGGTGCTTGCTTCGGGACAGAGAGGTTAGCCAGGAGTAGCCACTCGGATAGCAACTAGCTAGCTGCGATGATCCGGAGTAAGATTCAAAGCTTGCAGTCGGAATTCGGAGATGTGGTAGAGAAAAAGCAGTCCGACATGCTCTGGGTTGATATCGCGCTGTGCAGACTGGCAGGAATTGACCAGGCTGAGGCTGGCAGATGTCCGAGTTAACAGTGATGACCGCAAGCAGTGGCTAACTGACTACTAGCTAGTAGTTAGTTAGCTGGCTAGCTTCTGAAGGGGGTTCCGGTTCTAAAGTATAAAAAATAGCAGATCCGTACCACATTGGGTGAGGCAGGTTGCAGGAGAGTATGTTCAGTCCGTAGATGGAAATTGAGACAAAAAAATATATATATATATATATATATATACGAAATATATACAAAGAAAAATGATATATACATGAGTGTATTGATACACCATCCAAAGTGTAATTTAAACTTCACCATGCTCAAAGAGATATCGTTTTTTTTACCACACCAATAAGGTGCCCTTCTTTGCGAGACATTGGAAAACCTCCCTGGTCTTTATCGTTGAATTTGTGTTTGTAATTCACTACTCAACTGAAAGACCATACAGATAATTGTATGTGTGGGGTACAGAGATGAGGTTATCATTCAAAAATCATGTTATACACTATTACTGCCCACAGAGCAAGTCCATGCAGCTTATTATGTGACTTGTTAAGCAATTTTTTTCTCCAGAACTTATTTAGGCTTGCCATAACAAAGCAGTTGAATACTTACTGACACAAGACATTTCAGCTTTTCATTTTTTATCAAAAAATATTATACTATATCATGTAAATTGGGGGAAAGGAGGGCTTGAGAGGAGACAATGTATATTTCTGTATCCTTTTTCTAACACTATGTAATGTATTCCATTGAAACCTTTCATAGACATTCAAATGCCTGGCCTTTACTTCAGTCTCTTGAGAAGCCAGCATTGTTCACGCTTCTTTGGCCATGTGATTGCAAATTAATTACGAATTACAGCAGCCCCCACATACCCATTCAACACAGCGGTGACGGCGCTGTCATGACTTCCTGTGATGAGAAGTTTATGTGGAACCAATCAAAGAGCACATTCGTGTCTGAAAAGAATATGCTAGTACCTTTATCTTGCAACACACTTACATTCAGCAGGCCATGGTCTGTAATCAGCATCTCATACTTACAGTGCCTTCAGAAAGTATTCACACCACTTGACTTTTTCCACATTTTGTTGTGTTACAGCCTGAATTTAAAATTGATTACATTGAGATGTTGTGTCACTGGCCTACACACAATACCCAATAATGTCAGTGGAATTATGTTTTTAGACATTTATACAAATGAACCGTTTAGACCCCAATGGAATTTGAGAATGCTGTAGTAGATTACTGAGCATTTTCAAGATAAGCTAATTTTCTCACACATTTCAAACAGACATAGCTCAAAAACAAAGAACAAATGACAATTACAAGTTAACTTAGATTTAAAGAGCACAACCTCTTCTTTAACATGACGCCACATTCATGTCAATAGGAATAACACTTATTTTGTCTTCCATTGTCACGTATCTCCCCGGTACTGATGCTCATTCTGTTCACCAGTTCCGGAGGTCTACGTCACCGGCTTTCTAGGCTTCACTGAACGGGATTCCTTATCATCAACTCCAGACTGTCTTGTCTGATTACACACACCTGGTTCCCATTTCCCCTGAAAACAGTGACATTTCCCTCAAGACAAACAAAAATGCTTCTCAAAATGTCAAGGAAGTTGCTCACAGTCAGACTCAAACATTTCTGCCATTGTGAGAATGTGTTTGGTTGCCTAACTAGTTGTTACACTATCCCCATTCTCACTCTCCTCTCCTCCTCCCTCCCACTCTCAAAACCTGTTAAATGTAATGTCAAAATGTAGATTTTGCCTATATAGACATACCCAAAAGTCATTATTTATTACGAGAGGGCCATAAATAATACCTATTAATGCTTGAACAGCCAGAAAGATTACAACATTTCTGAGATGTAGTCATGTTTGAGGACACAAGCTCAAGTACACAGTAAAAATATGACAAAATCATGTATGATTTTTTCAACTAGCTCTCATAGTCTCACGTCAGGATTAGACGTTCATCTATGTTTCTTAAACATCAGATTTCTAAGTGTTTAAGGTTAAGTTGAGGCATTAACTGAACATTTTTTAGGTATCAACTCCAAATGGTTAAGGTAAGGATTAAGGTTTGGGATCGGCTTAAAACAAAAATCTCAAAAACAACTTTATATCGCTAGAATCGAACATGCAACCTTTGGCACCAACCGCCACCCCGTCCACAACCCCCAAGCAAAACCGAAACCTACTTGAAGGTAACCCCCTGTATGCCCCTAGTAGCCATTTTCCAGGTCATCTCCCGACGTCAGACATGGATTGACTTCAAATACTGACTTGTATCACGGCTGGCCTGACTGGATTTTTTTCCAACTCAAAAAAAGTGGGGGAATAGGGCTTGGAATTATTTAAATGCTTTCTAAATATAGTAACAATCAAATTATAAATGACTTAATATAAGATTTCACCTTTCTTGTAACTATAAAATAAATATGATCATACTTGGTGACAGTACAAAATTGCCACCCTTTCATGTAAGTGATGACAGATAATTTTCTGCGAGGCGTCCTCTGAGTTATGCAGAGATGCCATTCAAATGCTTCCACTTACAGCAAAAGGTGATTTCGTCCCGTTGTGACCAAGAGAAAGTGGTCTTGTTTAAATTCTACTAAATTATTTAGGATTTTTTCATGTTGAGACCTCTAAATCCATCTGAGAAGATCACAACGAGATGAGTCTGCTTTTTCCATTAAGGTAGGCAGGTCCACCACCCTACATTAGACTATACACTGCTTTCGGAAAGTATTCAGACCTCTTGACTTTTTCTACATTATTCTAAAATTGATAAAATAAAATAAATCCTCAGCAAACTATACACAATACCCCATAATGACAAAGCGAATAACAGGTTTTTAGACATTTTTGCAAATGTATTAAAAATAAAAAAACAGATAATCATCTAAATCAAATCAAATCAAGTATACCTTATTTACATAAGTATTCAGACCCTTTGCTACGAGATTTGAAATTGAGCTCAGGTGCATCTGTAAGGTGTACGCTGGGAGTCAGGAAGCAAGTACAGGTAGCAAGTAATTCAATTAACATAAAACAAAACAAGAAACACGGGTAGTGTACCGACATGAACAGTGGAACAGCAACAATAACACCTATGGAAAGAACCAAAGGGAGTGACATATACAGGGAAGGTAATCAGGCAGGTGATGGAGTCCAGGTGAGTCTGATGAGGCACTGGTGCGCGTAACGATGGTGACAAGTGTGCGTAATAATGAGCAGCCTGGTGACCTCGAGTGCCGGAGAGAGAGTATACGTGACAGCATCCTGTTACCATCCTTGAGATGTTTCTACAACTTGATTGGAGTCCACCTGTGGTAAATTCAATTGATTGGACATGATTTGGAAAGGCACACACCTGTTTATATAAGGTCCCACAGTTGAAAGTGCATGTCAGAGCAAAAACCAAGCCATGAGGTCGAAGGAATTGTCTGTAGAGCTCCGAGACAGGATTGTGTCGAGGCACAAATCTGGTGAAGGGTACCAACATTTTTTTATGGTAAAATGGCCAGACAGAAGCCACTTCTCAGTAAAAGGCACATGACAGCCCGCTTGGAGTTTGCCAAAAGGCACCTAAAAACTCTCAGACCACGAGAAACAAGATTCTCTGGTCTGATGAAACCAAAATTTAATTATTTGGCCTGAATGCCAAGCGTTACGTCTGGAGGAAACCTGGCACCATCCCTACGGTGAAGCATGGTGATTGCAGCATCATGCTCTGGGGATGTTTTTCAGCAGCAGGAATTGGGAGACTAGTCAGGATCGAGGCAGAGATGAACGGAGCAAAGTACAGAGAGATCCTTGATGAAAACCTGCTCCAGAGCGCTCAGACCTTTACCTAAATGTACACATTACCTCAATTACCTCGACTAACCGGTTCCCCCCGCACATTGACTCTGTAACGGTACCCCCTGTATATAGCCTCGCTATTGTTATTTTATTTGACCCTAAGCACACAGCCAAGACAACACGGGAGTGGCTTCGGGACAAGTCTCTGAATGTCCTTGAGTGGCCCAGCCAGAGCCCGGACTTGAACCCACTCGAACATCTCTGAAAAGACCTGAAAATTGCTGTGCAGCAACGCTCCCCATCAAACTGACAGCTTGAGAGGATCTGCAGAGAAGAATGGTAGAAACTCCCCAAATACAGGTGTGACAAGCTTTTAGCGTCAAACCCAAGAAGAACTCGATGCTGTAATCGCTGCCAAAGGTGCGTCAACAAAGTACTGAGTAAAGGGTCAGAATACTTATGTAAATGTAATATTTCATTTATTTTTTATAAATTAGCAAAAATGTCTAAAACCTGATTTTGCTTTGTCATTATGGGGTATTGTGTGTAGATTGATGAGGGGATTTTTTTTTTAAAGTCAAGGGGTCTGAATACTTTCCAAAGGCACTGGATATCTATTGGCTGGTAGTTATGTTTAAATAACTATTGTGGTTAACACGCAAAAATCACTCAGACATTCAATAGATGAAATCCAAGAGCCCTGAATCCACCATGGACCACTAATTCTGTCCTTACATGAGGAGACTTCGGCCTCCACAAAATCTCCCCCCTTCATCCTCAAATCACTGGCTGTGCATACACTGGCTGTGCCTGATATGGCATAACAAGGGAATAACTGGGTTAAATCTAATGGTATAAACAATACCCCATGACAGAAATAAATTGTGTCTCGTATTTTACTCTTTGGTTATCAGTCATTGACCTTCATTTGAAATCTTAATATTAGATTTTGAGTACTAGGCTATATCAAAATAAATTGGAATGCATAAAAGAGTAGGAAGGAACAATTTTATGCATCTATCAAGGCACAAGGTGAGACCCAAATGCAGACACAGGAGGCAGATGGTTGGAGTCTTGCAATGTTTATTAATCCAAAGGGGTAGGCAAGAGAATGGCCGTGGACAGGCAAAAAGGTCAAAACCAGATCAGAGTCCAGGAGGTACAGAGTGGCAGACAGGCTCGTGGTCAAGGCAGGCAGAATTGTCAGGCAGGCGGGTACAAAGTCCAGAAACAAGCAAGGGTCAAAACCGTGAGGACTAGAAAAAGGAGAATGCAAAAAGCAGGAGAACGAGAAAAACGCTGGTTGACTTGGAAACATACAAGACGAACTGGCACAGAGAAACAGGAAACACAGGGATAAATACACTGGGGGAAATGAGCGACACCTGGAGGGGGTGGAGACAATCGCAAGGACAGGTGAAACAAATCAGGGTGTGACAGCATCATTTATTTTTTAAACTGAGGGTTGTCAAACTTTTATTTTTTTCTTTGGGGAGGGTTATGTGTTTTTTTTTTATTGGAAACGGGAGAGGGTAGTGTGTTTTTTCCCCATCCTGGTTTACATTCGTTCTTTTGCAGGTTTTACTATATAAATTCTTCCATCCTAGCCAAATTTCCTCATCCCCCTATATCAAGGTGTTTTAGTACTTCTCTTATGCACTACGCTTTTCCGTGTGCTAAGTTTTACTATACAACAGGTCTCTATCCCCCATTCATAGTGAATGGGGGATAGAGTTTGTCCAGCTCTGCAATAGGCTAACTAGCAATCCAACCTGGTCTCAGAGCATTTCCTATTATTCTGTACGTAAATCCGAATCACTCCATTTAGTATGATATGTTACGTTTAATATCGTCTGTATTCATTTGTGGATGCCCAAAACCCATTTCGTATGATACTGTATGTTACAAAATTGCTAAATGTACAATATGTTACAAATTTACTAAATGTATATGTTCCGAATTCTTGCTAGGTGGCTAGTATCAGAACAGAAATTACAAGACTATGTTATAATACTGTTATTGCATCAAATGGTTGTTTTATGCAACAGAATAGTTTTCTTTAGAACAATCATATTTGTGTGTGTGGACTGAAAGTGGACCTCTGGGAGATTTAACACTGACAGTGGATTTACGATGGATTGGTGATAAGCCAACATTCAATTCCATGATTAGTGTCTGTGTGGCTGTCTGTCGGAAACAGGGAGAACCAATCTCCAGTTTCTTTAAAGAAAGGATTTAGTATTCTAGGTTGCATTAGTATTTTTGTACAAGCAAGCAGTAAATGAACTAGCGACAGATATTTGGCTCCATTTAAATCTTGAAGTCTGTTGCATGAGAGCAAAATGTGCCTTTGTATAAATTCTCTCATCTGTGATTTGTCATGAATATCCAGGATGGACTTTGCTACAAAATGCTGTGGCTTAGTCCTGCTGGTTGGGCTCTCAACGAATCACCTACGGGGGGCTCGTTGACATGCTCCATTACTGTAGTAATTAATTAATAAAGTTGACTAGTTTTGAAGAAATGTAAAAGTCTCTCCTTTTGATTACAATAATTCCACGACACTAGGTGGCTAATGTTTTCTAGCTGGCTAACATTAGCTAGACTATTATTCGTAGCTGTCTATTTACCACCACAAAGCGAAGCTGGCACTAAGACCGCTCTCAACCAGCTCTATAAGGCCATAAGCAAAGAAGAAAATGCTCACCCAGAAGCGGCGGTCCCAGTGGCCGGGAACTTTAATGCAGGCAAACTTACATCCGTTTTAACACATTTTTACCACCATGTCACATGTGCAACCAGGGGGGAAAAAATCTAGACCACCTTTACTCCACACACAGAGATGCATACAAAGCTCTCCCCCGCCCTCCATTTGGCAAATTCTATCCTTCCTGCAAAAACTAAAGCAGAAAGTACCAGTGACTCACTCAATACGGAAGTGGTCAGATGATGTGGATGCTACACTACAGGACTGTTTTGCTAGCACAGACTGGAATATGTTCCAGGATTCATCCAATGGCATTGAGGAATACACCGCCTCAGTCCCCAGCCTTATCAATAAATGCATTGATGATGTCGTCCCCACAGTGACTGTACGTACATATCCCAACCAGACGCCATGGATTACAGGCAACATTCGCATCGAGCTAAAGGCTAGAGTTGCCGCTTTCAAAGAGCGGGAGACTAATCCCGGACGCTTATAAGAAATCGTGCTATGCCCTCAGACGAACCATCAAACAAGCAAAGCGTCAATACAGGATTAAGATTGAATCCTACTACACTGGCTCTGATGCTCGTCGGATGTGGCAGGGCTTGAAAACTATTACAGACTACAAAGGGAAACCCAGATGCGAGCTGCCCAGTGACACGAGCCTAGCAGACGAGCTAAATGCCTTTTATGCTCGCTTCGAGGCAAGCAACACTGAAGCATGCACGAGAGCACTAGCTGTTCTGGATGACTGTGTGATAACGCTTTTGGTAGCCGATGTGAACAAAACCTTTAAACAGGTCAACATTCACAAAGCCGCTGGGCCAGACGGATTGCCAGGCCGTGTACTCAAAGCATGCGCTGACCAACTGTCAAGTGTCTTCCCTGACATTTTCAACCTCTCCCTGACTGAGTCTGTAATACCTACATGTTTCAAGCAGACCACCATAGTCCCTGTGCCCAAGGAAGCGAAGGTAACCTGCCTAAATGATTGCCACCACGTGGCACTCATGTCGGTAGCCATGAAGTGCTTTGAAAGGCTGGTCATGGCTCACATCAACAGCATCCTCCCTGACACCCTAGACCCACTCCAATTTGCATACCGCCCCAACAGATGACGCAATCTCAATCGCATTCCACACTCCCCTTTCTCACCTGGACAAAAGGAACACCTACAGTATGTGAGAATGCTGTTCATTGACTACAGCTCAGCATTCAACACCATAGTGCCCACGAAGCTCATCACTAAGCTAAGGACTCTGGGACTGAACACCTCCCTCTGCAACTGGATCCTGGACTTCTTGACGGGCCGCCCCCAGGTGGTAAGAGTAGGCAACAACACGTCTGCCACGCTGATCCTTAACACTGGGGCCCCTCAGGGGTGTGTACTTAGTCCTGTATTCCCTGTTCACCCACAACTGCCAAACACCAACACCATCATTATGTTTGCTGACGACACAACAGTGGTAGGCCTGATCACCGACAACGATGAGACAGCCTATAGGGAGGAGTGTGATGCCAGGACAACAACCTCTCCCTCAATGTGAGCAAGACAAAAGAGCTGATCGTGGACTACATGAAAAGGTGGGCTGAACAGGCCCCCATTAACATCGACAGAGCTGTAATGGAGCGGGTCGAGAGTTTCAAGTTCCTTGGTGTCCACATCACCAACAAACTATCATGGTCCAAACATACCAAGACAGTCATGAAGAGGGCACAACAAAAGCTTTTCCGCCTCAGGAGACTGAAAAGATTTGGCATGGGGTCCCAGATCCTCAAAAGGTTCTACAGCTGCACCATCGAGAGCATCCTGACCGGTTGCATCACCGCCTGGTATGGCAACTGCTCTGCATCTGACCGTAAGGTGCTACAGAGGGTAGTGCGAACAGCCCAGTACATCACTGGGGCCAAGCTTCCTGCCATCCAGGACCTATATAATAGGCGGTGTCAGAGGAAAGCCCATAACATTGTCAGAGACTCCAATCACCTACGTTTTAGACTGTTTTCTCTGCTACCGCACGGCAAGCGGTACCGGAGCGCCAAGTCTAGGGCCATAAGGCTCCTCAACAGCTTCTACCCCCAAGCCATTAGACTGCTGAACAATTAATAAAAATCGCAACCGGACAATTTACATTGACCCCTCCCCCCTCTTGTATACTGCTGCTACTCGCTGTTTGTTTGTTACCTATGCATAGTCACTTCGCCCCCACCTACATGTACAGATTACCTCAACTAGCCTGTACCCCTGCACACTGACTCGGTACCGGTGCCCCCTGTATATAGCCTCGTTATTGTTATTCTTGTTATGTTACTTTTTATTTTAGCCTACTTGGTAAATATTTTCTTCTTCTTGAACTGCACTGTTGGTTAAGGGCTTGTAAGTAAGGATTTCACGGTAAAGTCTACACTGTATACGGCGCATGTGGCAAATAAAGTTGGATTTGATATGGTACTAATTTCCGTGTCCCAGACTTACATTTACTATGTCTAGTCTATGAGACCAGGCTGAGCAATCACCCATAAAAACATTCAAAGCTGCATATTTTTTTTATATGAATTTACAAGAACAAGGAATAGCTGATAGGCAGCGGAGAGGCCAAGTGCATCATTGCATATGAAAGAACAGTGAAGACATTTCTTTTGAACCTTTATCTAACTAGGCAAGTCAGTTAAGAACAAATTCATATTTACAATGATGGCCTACCCCGGCCAAACCCAGACGACGCTGGGCCAATTGTGCACCGCCCTATGGGACTCCCAATCACGGCCGGTTGTGATACAGCCTGGAATCAAACCAGGGTCTTTAATGATGCCTCTAGCACTGAGATGCAGTGCCTTAGACCGCTGCGCCACTTAATTGCATTAGAGTACAACATCCTAGCCTATTCTAGGCTGCATTGAAAATGACATTTGAATAACGGCGCAAAAGCCCTGTGATTTGAATGTTTCAATTGATTTGGATCTGTTGTGGGTCTACTCACAACAGTTTATAAGGTATTGAAAGGCACAGTAGCAGGCCAGTATGTCTGTATTTTTACTTCTGATACTGAATGCAAAATATAATTCCAGCGTCCTCAAAATGGCTTGACATTAATATGGTTCCATCCAACCTTTTAATTTGAGTAAAGTAGCTTACATGTCTAATAAAAAAATATCACCACATCATGGGAATGCATGCAGTTTATTGGGCTACAGATTAAATAAGTTATGATGAACTTCACAGGTTGGTGAAAGTGCACAGTGATGAGGTTGATGCTCCTTTCAATTCTGGTCACATTATTCTGGTCACATGATGATTTATGCTTGGTTGCCCTTTGACAAATAAAAATAACCTCACACTTTTTTCCATAATAATCTCATCATGTAGTAGGCCATACCTGCGCTGTATCGGCAAGCTGTTAGTTAGAGGGCACATGCGCTATACCTAAGTCAACATTTTTGTGACAAAACCATTAATATGTCTAGAGTTGAAAATGCGATTTAATTTAAAAACTTAGATTTTTTATTCAGTACATTTAACCTCAAAAGTTATTTTTATGTGCACTATGTATTTACGCACAGACTTATATCTGAAACAAGTCAAGTTGATGGAAACACAGCTCTGATGGGAAAATGCTCCAAGGTTTCCCTTGGCTGGTAATTGCCGGCATTTGGCCGATAAAAAATGAAAAGCAGATTAAATAAAATCGTAGCAGGCCAAATTGTCCAGGAGAGGCTTTCTAGCATAGCCTACACCCCGGATTCGTGCTTCAGCATCATTCTCTCATGCCTTGCACACACATGCGCCTGCTGCGGAGGACAGCGAGAGCAGCAGAGGAGCCTTGGCCTTGGCCTAGGCCACTGTTTATTGTGAAGATGGGGGAAACATTGCAGTAAAACAAACGTTAGAGGAAAAAGAGCATGCCTATAGTGAAAAGCCTACAAGGGGAATTTAATATAAATTGTATTATTGTAGTGGACTAAGATGAGACGAATGCAGGCTACTGTGCAACTCCCTATTTAGGCAGGATGACATTTTGGAACTAAAATATATTTGTAATCATTTGTTTTATCAATATTATTATCATTGTATATCATTGTTATTATTGTAAACCTATTTATTAATCAAAACCAGTTCTTTAAATATGCTAAACTTGTTTTGTTTAATTCTGTTGAGACATTTTCATCAACTAAATTAAATTCAATCTGTCTTTTTAATTGTGTGCTCCGTATTTAGTTTAAGATAGGATATAAGTAGGTCTGTTGTAAAATAAATATCATTAGCTTATTTATGTCATTTGTTGGGTATTATAGGCACTTGCCTTGTTTGGTAATTGCTGCAATATAGCCTTTTGTGCAGGTATAAACCAGTTTGCAAGTGTTTTGTTTCATTCTGTTTCATTCCATTGTCTTTGACCAAATTAAGTTCAAACTGTAATGATGTGTTTGCCAATGGCTTGGCTTACTGTAATGCTGTGTATAAACAATGGCTTGACTTACTCATGATATTACCCTAACACAATTTTAAAACTGTTGTGAAAGTTTGGTGTGGCTATTATTAAGCTTTAGCTACTGCACGCCTAAGATATGAAGGCAGTGTGCACCGGCACTCCAACAGTTGAACGAGATGAGGAAGAATGTTTCAGGCCTACCAGAGTTACTCCTATAATCTAATTATATAATGCTGAACTGATTGATCACATCAGACAGATGTATAACAGAACACACACACACACACACAGGCTCAGTATTTGATAGTACAACCCTAAGTAACAGTACAGATGAAAAATGATCAGGCATATTGTACATCTTACCGTATAAATTATTGTTGAAAAAAAGTCTAGGTTGGAACTGTTGTTAAAATACAATAAATCATTTTTATTCTGAACTGGAATAAACTGATTGATCACATCACACAGATGTAGACCAGAAAACACACACACACAGTCCTAATGAGAGGTGTATAACTGGGTGACGTTTTCAACAAGCAGGTCTATTCTGGGCTCAGTTTGTGAAAGTGCAACCCTGAGGTCATGCTCAGCATTGAGTCTGTTTCTTTACTTGTTTCTTAAGTATGCCTTCGGAAAGTACTCAGACCCCTTGACTTTTTCCACATTTTGTTACGAAACAGACTCATTCTAAAATGAAATAAATAATTACAAATCCTCAGCAATCTAGACACAATACCGTATAATGACAAAGCAGAAAAATATGTTTTTGAAGTTTTTGCAAATTTATAAAAAAAAAAACATAAATACCTTATTTACATAAGTATTCAGACCCTTTGCTATGAGACTCGAAATTGAGCTCAGGTGCATCCTGTTTCCATTGATCCTCCTTCAAATGTTTCTACAACTTGATTGGAGTCTACCTGTGGTAAATTCAATTGATTGGTCATGATTTGGAAAGGCACACACCTGTCTATATAAGGTCCGACAGTTGACAGTGCATGTCAGCGCAAAAAACCAAGCCATGAGGTCAAAGGAATTGTCCGTAGAGCTCAGAGACAGGATTGTGTCGAGGCACATATCTGGGGAAGGGTACCAAAAGATGTCTGCAGCATTGAAGGTCCCCAAGAACACAGTGGCCTCCATCATTCTTAAATGGAAGAAGTTTGGAACCACCAAGACTCTTCCTAGAGCTGGCCGCCCGGCCAAACGGGGGAGAAGGGCCTTGGTCAGGGAGGTGACCAAGAACCTTATGTTAATATGATATTTCCGTTTTTCTTTTTTATAATTTAGCAACCTCAGACTGGGGCGAAGGCTCACCTTCCAACAGGACAATGACCCTAAGCACACAGCCAAGACAACACAGGAGTGGCTTTGGGACAAGTCTCTGAATGTCCTTGAGTGGCCCAGCCAGAACCCGGGCTTGAACCCAATGTAACATCTTTGGACATACCTGACAATTGCTGTGCAGCAACACTCCCCATCCAACCTGACAGAGCTTGAGAGGATTTGCAGAGAAGAATGGGAGAAACTCCCCAAATACAGGTGTGGCAAGCTTGTAGCGTAGTACTCAATAAGACTCAAGGCTGTAATCACTGCCAAAGGTGCTTCAACAAAGTACTGAGTAAAGGGTCTGAATACTTATGTAAATGTGATATTTCCGTTTTTATTTTTTTATAAATTAGCAACAAATTCTGAACCTGTTTTTGCTTTGTCATTATTGGCTATTGTGTGTAGATTTAGGGAAAAACACATTTTAATCAATTTTAGAATAAGGCTGTAACTTTTTTAATTTGTTAGTTTTTAGAGACTCATTATTAAGCAATTCCCTGCACAAAACACATTGCTGGCGCTCCTCGTTATTTCTCAAAGTGTGTATTAAACCAAGAGAGAGAAACTCATCGCTGTATTTGAGTTTCATGACAATTGAGCTCAGTCAGAACTTGTTGCTAGTTTGAGTCCATTCGATGACATCGGTGAGTGATGACGAATGGAAAAGACAAACCAGTGGCTGACAGCGCATAATTTGTTGATGAACAACAACACCGCAGCGTGTGGGTCGCGGAGTGATCTTCAAGAAAACAGCCGGAAAAAGATCCGATAAACCGTGAAGCACACGGGCATTTTCCACCCACTCGCGCAGCTGCCAAACTGAGCAGAGACACCGACCCACCATTAACAGATCCGCGCAACCCATACTTTAAGAAAGGCGATATAGGCTACTGCACATTACGCACCACAAAAAAACATAACATCCCATAGATGTAGCTATGTTTAAAAAAAGTACGTGACCTCCGAAAGCGAGATTGAGATCTGTAAATTAGAAGTGCATTCAATCCTTATATTACGGTAGCATATGCTGCAGCAAAAGTAGGGACCACAATGGAAATAACTCCCCGATTTTATTGTGCAATCCCGTTCACTTTTACAATTATTTGTGTATATAAAATCAGCAAAAAAAGAAACGTCCCCTTTTCAGATATAATGTCTTTCAAATATAATTCCAAATATAAAAATACAAATAACTTCACAGATCTTCATTGTAAAGGGTTTAAACACTGTTCTCCATGCGTGTTCAATGAACCATAAACAATTAATGAACATGCACCTGTGGAATGTCATTAAGACACTAACAGTTTACAGACTGTAGGCAATTAAGGTCACATAAAAACTTAGGACACTAAAGAGGCCTTTCTTCTGACTGAAAAACACCAAAAGAAAGATGCCCAGGGTCCCTGCTCATCTGCGTGAACGTGCCTTAGGCATGCTGCAAGGAGGCATGAGGACTACAGATGTGGCCAGGGCAATAAATTGCAATGTCCATACTGTTAGACGCCTAAGACAGCGCTACAGGGAGACAGGACGGACAGCTGATCGTCCTCGCAGTGGCAGACCACGTGTAACAACACCTGCGCAGGATCGGTACAGGATGGCAACAACAACTGCCCGAGTTACACCAGGAACGCACAATCCCTCCATCAGTGCTCAGACTGTCCTCAATAGGCTGAGAGAGGCTGGACTGAGGGCTTGTAGGCCTGTTGTAAGGCAGGTCCTCACCAGACATCACCGGCAACAATGTCGCCTATGGGCACAAACCCACCGTCGCTGGACCAGACAGGACTGGCAAAAAGTGCTCTTCACTGACGAGCCGTGGTTTAGTGTCACCATGGGTGATGGTCAGACTCGCGTTTATCGCCGAAGGAATGAGCGTTACACCGAGGCCTGTACTCTGGAGCGGGATCGATTTGGAGGTGGAGGGTCCGTCATGGTCTGGGGCGGTGTGTCACAGCATCATCGGACTGAGCTTGTTGTCATTGCAGGCAACCTCAACGCTGTGCGTTACAGGGAAGACATCCTCCTCCCTCATGTGGTACCCTTTCTGCAGGCTCATCCTGACATGACCCTCCAGCATGACAATGCCACCAGTCATACTGCTCGTTCTGTGCGTGATTTCCTGCAAAACAGGAATGTCAGTGTTCTGCCATGGCCAGCGAAGATGCCGGATCTCAATCCCATTGAGCACGTCTGGGACCTGTTGGATCGGAGGGTGAGGGCTAGGGCCATTCCCACCAGAAATGTCAGGAAACTTGCCGGTGCCCTGGTGGAAGACTGGGGTAACATCTCACAGCAAGAACTGGCAAATCTGGTGCAGTCCATGAAGAGGAGATGCACTGCAGTACTTAATGCAGCTGATGGCCACACCAGATACTGATTGTTACTTTTTATTTTGACCCCCTCTTTGTTCAGGGACACATTATTCAATTTCTGTTAGTCACATGTCTGTGGAACTTGTTCAGTTTATGTCTCAGTTGTTGAATCTTGTTATATTCATACAAATATTTACACATGTTAAGTTTGCTGAAAATAAACGCAGTTGACAGTGAGAGGACGTTTCTTTTTTTGATGAGTTTATATGTATTTTTTTTACTGACAACTAAAATGTATCAATTAATCCAAACTGTGCAGGCAATTTGATGAATGGATTGAGACATCTGTTACAAAACACCAAAAACATTTAATGACATTCAGAGATTGTCAAACCAAGCCTTCGATACGGGAAGCTTGCAGGGTAGGGAGGGATGGGTTTTCTGTTTGTCGAGATTGACATAGTCTATTGACATAGTCTAAAAACGCAAATCATGTCGGTATGTTTTGTTTATTGGTTGTGTGGTGCATTAGCACAGAAACTTGTTGGTGGAAAATTGTATTTTCCCCTAGCTGATTATTGTCTGCTACCGGCTTTTTTTTTCTTCAGTTAATTCTACTGAGGGGGAGGGTGTTCAATTTATTTTAAAATACAAGGGGAGGGTCGTGTGAAAATGTAGATATGTCCCCAACACAACTTTACCCGTCTGGAGGTTCAGTACATCGGATGCCAACTAATTCTCGTGACGGATGGAGACTGCTGGATATGTACATTTGAGTCTTCCATCATCAGGAAAATTGCCCTGATTTCTCCAAAGAGCTTTTGCACGTTTAACTGGTTTAGAGCAGCTTCAGTAATCCAACCGCAGCGCAGAAGATCTTCCCTCCTCGCCACACTAGACAGGTCATCGCGCACAATGTTTGGGAGCGGAGTTATTCAAGCAATAAATCCTGCGAATTTAGCTAGCACTGAAAATAATACAGAAGAATATATATTTGCGGTTGGTACTTACAAACTCCTTGCTTTTGCCATCGGAACAATCGGAGTCTTCGGATTTTGCAACAATATTATTGTCATCGTGCTGTACTACAGATTCAAGAGACTCCGGACGCCCACAAATTTGTTAATAGTAAACATTAGTATAAGTGACGTGTTGGTGTCTGTCATTGGAATTAACTTTACGTTTGTTTCGTGCATCAAAGGCGGATGGGTCTGGAACTCGGCAACATGCATTTGGGACGGATTCAGCAACAGTTTATTTGGTTAGTAGTACTTCAGTCCTTTCTGGGTGTCGCGCCCTAGATTCACACATTTTAAAGGCGCAATCTGAAGTTCAAACAATAACAAAGCTGATTATATATTCTTCAAGAATCAATGAGTAGCCTATATATAATTAAAATAAATGATGTAGAAATCGCATATTACCCCTTTAAGAGTTAATCCAAAATATGTTTTTTTTTATATTTGAATAATACAAGTAATTTTTAGGGGCATCCTTTCCATTTCATTTGTATTTCATGTTTGTATGTGTTAAAAATGCTCAGATAAAGAAGTTTAGTATTTTGGGCTATTGCATTTTTATAAGTGATCCAATAAACATATATTGCCTGGGACAATTCCTATCCATCTTATTCTAAGGGAGAACTGTTTAGCCCACGTTCTGGCTATTGATTTATGAAACCAGTCTTTACATAGTTGTGGATTTTTATGAATGCCATTGCCACTATGCAGATCACTATGTGGATGAAAACTTGAAGCTGGTTAGTGCCACCTTCATGCTCTCTCTCTCTCTCTCTCTCTCTCTCTCTCTCTCTCTCTCTCTCTCTCTCTCTCTCTCTCTCTCTCTCTCTCTCTCTCTCTCTCTCTCTCTCTCTCTCTTTCTTTCTTTCTTACCCTTGTCTCTCTCTCAGGCACATGTAATCTACTGTTGGCTAACCACAAGGTTGACCTACTGTATTTATTATATGGGGGACTTTTCTCATCTTTCCAATATATTAATATATTGTAAACTTCTTACATGTAAAACGTCATGATATTCCTGGGCTCAAAAAACGAATGGTTAATTATTGTTGGATGGGTTGGTGTTACTGTAGTACATGTGGATAAAACAACATGATAATTTCACTTTGATGCCCCCATTGCAGCTCACTATGCACCTCACTAAGATGAGACACCTTGATAAGACAGTGCTGTCTGCTTGTCTGCCCCCCGAACTTTCTCGCCCAACTTCACCACCTCCCTCAGATGACCACTCAAGCCATGAACTTTCTAATGACTGTCCATCTCATGATGTTGTGATGTTGTTTTTTCAGCCTGGTCTCATAGACTAGAGATAACATAGCAAATGTAAATCCAGGACACTCAAATTACACTGAACAAAAATATAAACACAACATGTAAGTGTTGGTCCAATGTTTCATGAGCTGAAATAAAAGATCCCAGAAATGTTCCATACGCACAAAAAGCTTATTTCTCTAAAATGTTGTGCACAAATTTGTTTACATCCCTGTCAGTGAGCATTTCTCCTTTGCCAAGATAATCCATCGACCTGACAGGTGTGGCTTATCAAGGAGCTGATTAAACATCATGATCAATACACAGGTGCACGTTGTGCTGAGGAAAATAAAAGGCCACTCTAAAATGTGCAGTTTTGTCACACAACACCAGTAGTGGCACGTCATTCTGTTTTGAGCCCCACCTGTTTAGCTAAACGTTTTTTTGTTGTTTCCTGTTTTGCATGTTATTTTGAAATTAATACGTGTCACACATCAGTTTGCAAGCAATGTAAAAAATATATTTCATGTTCTCTAGTTGCCCCGTGATTGGCTCAGTGTTCTGTCACTCATGGAGACACTACGTCACCACAAAATCTATGGGTAGAGCTCGGAAATTCAAGCTCCTTGGGTGCTGTCATAGAGTAACATTAGAAGTGCCCATCCAAGAAGGCTCAAGGTCATTGGCCACTGATACAATTACGTCAAATCCCGTTATATCTACCGTAGCTTTGATTGGACTGATCATGTCAACATCATACATTCAAAATCTTAGCTAGCAAGCTAGCAGTCATCATCATGAACCAAGTCGACAATCTACTGGCAAATCTTTTCAATCCTTGTCATATGAAGAGAAATTCGGAAGAAAAATTATAGATAAAACATATCGGTGCTCATCGGCCATTGGACATAAACATTACACAACAAGTTAGAAATCGCAAATTAAACAATGGAAGGAATCAGTGGTTAACTGCAAGAGTTGCAAAGCAATCACTAGCCTGCTATTCAGTGGAGTGGGTGTGTGGTCCAAGTCTGGGTTTAAGGGTCTCTTTTCCAAGCTTAAAAGGATAAACATTCAACACCATGGGCACTGGCCGTGCTGTCAATCCAGCATGACTTCTGCCGCGTTCAAAACCACTGGAAACTCAGAATTGGGAAATGTCAGACTTCAGCAGTGGTGTAAAGTACTTAAGTAAAAATATGTGATCGTACTACTTAAGTCGTTTTTTGGGGTATCTGTACTTTACTATTTATAATTTTTACAACTTTCACTTTTACTTCTCTACATTCCTAAATAAAGTTATGCACTTTCTAATCCATACATTTTCCCTGACAGAGAAAAGTGGAAAAAGTACCCAATTGTCATACTTGAATAAAAGTAAAGATACCTTAATAGAAAATTACTCATGTAAAAGTGAATGTCACCCAGTAAAATACAGCTTGAGTAAAAGTCTAAAAGTATTTGGTTTTAAATATACTTAAGTATAAAAAGTAAATGTAATTGCTAAAATATACTTAAGCATTGAAAGTAAAATTATAAATAATTTAAATTCCCTGAAAACCAAACGGCCACATTTTCTAGTTTTTTTTATTTACGGATAGCCAGGGACACACTCAAACACTCAGACATAATTTATAAACGATGCATATGTGTTTAATGAGTCCACCAGATCAGAGGCAATAGGGATCACCAGGGATGTTCTCTTGATAAGTGCATTGATTTTGACAATTTTCCTGTCCTGCTAGTCATTCAAAATGTAATGAGTACTTTTGGGTGTTAGAGAAAATGTATGGAGTAAAAAGTACATAATTTTCTTTAGGAATGTAGTGAAGTAAAAGTAAAAGTTGTCAAAAATATAAATAGTAAAGAAAAGTACAGATACCCCCAAAAACTACTTAAGTAGTACTTTAAAGTATTTTTACTTAAGTATTTAGACCACTGCTTTTACTTGAGTCATTTTCTATTAAGGTTTCTTTACTTTTACTCAAGTATGACAATTGGTTACTTTTTCCACCACTGGACTTCAGTGAGTTCAAGACAACTGGGAACTCTGAAAAAAACGATCTCCGACAGGGAAAATATGTTTTGAATAGTCATCCAACTCGGAATTCCAAGTCTGGATTCAGGCCTCTTTCTGGAGCTCTGACCTGAAGATCATTGACGTCATGATTCGACTTAGTTTTTTTCTGAGTTCCCAGTTGTCTTGAAAGCACTATAAATCCAAAGAATGCCAGACTTTGATGACAAAGGTTAATGACAAAATGTACCCAGAAGGACCGTCGGGCCACCTTCCTGTTCAAGTGAGCACAGCACAACAAGGTGAGTCCAAAAATGTATTGTATGCTGCTGCATACATATAAATGTCTTATATGTAATATGCCAGGGATATATGTATACTGTAGCTAAGAAAGTAATACTAAATGTATGTTGTGTGGTAAGCTATTAGCAGCCCATGTGCCTCACCCTAATAATTTGGTCCTTTTCCCCCTCATAATTTAGCCTACTGTTCTGACTTTGTGGTGCCTATAGCCTATTTTAGAAAAATGGAATCATCAAATATTGTAAGAGCTTTCATTGTCTGCTTATATGCCCCCTTTATTTATGCAACAGTTCTGACTTGGTGCACAGGGAGAATACTGTAAGAACGGCCCATATTCTGAATTCTGTCGCTGTACATTTCAAAAGTGCTGAACAAATAGTTAGATTGACTACGTCCGTCCTAGCTCGCTCATTAATGTCTTAATCGAAATTCCAGATTGCCTCTTATCCTCTTGATGTCCCCTTATGCAATAGTTTGGACATAAATCAAATAAATCAAATCATATCAAATTGTATTGGTCACATACACGTGTTTAACAGATGTTAATGCAGGTGTTATTGCGGGTGTAGCGAACTGCTTTGTTTAAGTCGGCCATTTCAGCTTTGTTTTTTTAAACGGCAATAAATGAGGCTGAAGGAACTGTTTCACTTCCAGACAAGGCTCCACTGATAGCCAGGTGTAGCAGTGGTAAGGATTCACCCCCATGGTGCTGAATAGAAAGCTCTGCTGTTGGGACAGCTTTATGAAAGCCCTAACAGTTTGTGGTCACTGTTATAGTGCAATTAATGTATTGTTTAGTGTCGTGTTGTGTAGTGGCTTTGCTGGCATAGCCACTACACAACACAACAGTAAACTCCCCACATTTTTGGGGGATTTGGCCCCGCCTAGATTTACATGTTAAAATCACCACTGCACAACACAATACCACAGATGTCTCAAGTTTTGAGGGAGCGTGCAGTTGGCATGCTGACTGCAGGAATGTCCACCAGAGGTGTTGCCAAATAATTTTATGTTAATTTCTCTACTATAAGCCCCCTCCAACGTTGTTTTAGAGAATTTGGCAGTACGTCCAACTGGCCTCAACTGCAGGCCACCCGACAGCTGATGAAACTGAGGAGTATTTCTGTCTGTAATAAAGCCCTTTTGTGGGGAAAAACTAATTCTGATTGACTGGGCCTGGCTCTACAGTGGCTGGGGGTGCAGACATGGGTGTGCCTGGAAGGCCTTGGGCCAAACAACTTGGGAGGTGGATCCACCCATGGCTGCGCCCCTGACCAGCGGGCAAATCCATAGATTAGGGCCTAATGAATTTATTTCAAATGACTGATTTCCTTATATGAACTGTAACTCAATAAAATTGTTGAAATGTCCACCAGAGCCGTTGACAGATAATTGAATGCTAATTTCTTTACCATAAGCCGTCATTTTAGAGAATTCAGACCACGTGTATGGCGTCGTGTGGGCGAGCGGTTTGCTGATGTCAATGTTGTAAACCGAGTGCCCCATGGTGGCGGGGTTATGGTATGGGCAGGCATAAGCTACGGACAATGAACACAATTGCATTTTATCGATGGCAATTTGAATGCACAGAAATGAGGCCCATATTTTTAAGGTACAGTATCTGTGACCAACAGATGCATATCTGTATTCCCAGTCATGTGAAATCCATAGATTAGGGCCTAGTGAATTTATTTCAATTGACTGATTATCTCATATGAACTGTAACTCAGTAAAATCTTTGAAATTGTTGTTGCGTTTATATTTTTGTTCAGTATAGTATAATATATTATGTTTTGTACGGTTACATAAGACAAAAGGTTACTTAAGGCAAAAATGATAGTAGGGTGGTTGGCTCAGGTGGATGGGTAAGCGTATAACGCAAAATTCTAGCAACCCAAGGTTGCGTGTTTGAATCTCATCATGGACAACTTTAGCATATTAGCAACTTTGCAACTACTTACTACATTTTAGCTACTTTGCAACTACTTAGCATGTTAGCTAACCTTAACCCTAACCCCTAGCCCAGCTAACATTAGCCAGCTAGCTAACATTAGTTTTAGCCACCTAGCTAACGTTAGCAACAATAAATTGGATTTCGTAACCTATCAAGCATTTTTCAAGTTTGTAACATATTGTGATTTTGCAAATTCGTAACATATTATACGAATTGCAATTCATAACATATCATGCGAAATGGAAGATGGACATCTACAAATTAACACATATCATGCGAAATGTAACATATCATACTAAATGGATTGTCCCGGATTTACATACATAATAATACAACATTCTCTGAGACCAGGTTGTTTTTTCTAAATTGCTTGTATTTTTTGTTGCTTTAAAGCGCTTTGAGATTTTTTATGTAATGAATAGCGCTATACTAGTTGAGTCAATTAATATTATTATTATTATTGTTACTATGATCCTAATTTGCTTTTGAACAGATCAATAAAAATGTGAAGTTTTTTTTAAGTGCACAAGAATAGCCAAAACAGCACAAAATATCATTCAAGTACCAGTGTGTCCTACAGAAGAACAGCCTGCACCAATGCAGAGACTCTGAAAAAGATGCTGGTTAATATAACAATTCATTATAATTAGCCTACAAGCACTCTAAATCCTCTCAGAAAAATTGTTGAATGGTAGAGATTATTGATACCATATTCATTTACTACAGCATGTGAAACCACTCACACATTATTCAAGTCTAAATTTGGATGGACAATTAAGGACATCGTGAACCTGTTACACCTATTGCACTCATGCAGCGTGGTCCTGTCAGTTTGACATGTACCGACATGTTATTGTAACGCCCAGGCCTGAGATGACAGGCTGGAGCGTTTTGGTTTCGTTTTGGTGTAGGGTTTGTGTGTTCTAGGGTGTCTATTTCTATGTTGGGATAATGGTTCCCAATTAGAGGCAGCTGAGTCTCGTTACCTCTAATTGGGAACCATATATATGTTTGGGAGTTGCACTTTAGTTTCGTGGGTTATTGTTTATGTTATGGTTATCGTGTTCAGTCAGGTTCTCCTCATTCTTGTTTAGTTAGGTTCTCCTCATTCTTGTTTAGTTAGGTTCTGCCAGTCGTGTTTAGTTAGGTTCTGCCAGTCGTGTTTAGTTAGGTTCTGCCAGTCGTGTTTAGTTAGGTTCTGCCAGTCGTGTTTAGTTAGGTTCTGCCAGTCGTGTTTAGTTAGGTTCTGCCAGTCGTGTTTAGTTAGGTTCTGCCAGTCGTGTTTAGGTTTAGATCTGTGTCCAGTTTAGGATTTAGCGTTAGGGTTCACGTCTTGTTCATCGTTTATTGTTTTGTTCCGTCTCGTCCCGTTTTCATAATAAAGTATGTACTCCGGTTACATCGCTGCGTCTTGGTCTGTCCCGAGTGAAGATAATCATGACAGTTATGTATTAGTTGTGTTATAGTGTCCAGTAACTGTGCTCAAACAGCTCCCTCTATAATGCAACACAACTGTGCTGCAACACTTGTTGATTGAACGCTACCAAATGTAATTAAAGGGGATTTACACAAAAAAATAAGGTTTTCTTTTTCTTCCAGACCTTATGGAAGGTCTTCTGATGAGATTTTAAGCATTTACATGGACTCAGACCATCCATTTGCGTTGTAATTGTAACATTAAGAGTAGAACACAGAAGAAAAAAAATCCTAAACCAGGACAAATAAAACAGAGAAAACAGAATTCAGGAAAATACAAATTATAATTTTACGGGGCCCCCTTAAAGTTGTTTATTAACCATTAGCCAGGTATATTGACAGAAAACACATCTCGTGTACACCAAAGGACCTGGGGAGGAGTTTCAGGGTGGAGGAGAAGAATTTACTTATTTAAAGGCTATAAAAACAAATGTAGCTTGTGACAGCATGTTACATTTTTTATGCTAGAAAAGGTTGGAGACCCCTGCAATATGATATTTATGATGTTGAATGTACAGTATATTGAGAAAATATTTGATTGAGGACTGAGTCATTTTATTTATTTATTTATTTTATTTCACCTTTATTTAACCTGGTAGGCAAGTTGAGAACAAGTTCTCATTTACAACTGCGACCTGGCCAAGATAAAGCAAAGCAGTTCGACACATACAACAATGCAGAGTTACACATGGAGTAAAACAAACATACAGTCAATAATAGAGTAGAAAAGCAAATCTATATACAATGTGTGCAAATGAGGTAAGATAAGGAAGGTAAGGCAATAAATAGGCCATGGTGGCAAAGTAATTACAATATAGCAATTAAACACTGGAATGGTAGATGTGCAGTAGATGAATGTGCAATGAAGAAAAACTGGGGTGCAAAGGAGCAAGATAAATAAATAAATATGGTAGGGGATGAGGTAGTTGGTTGGGCTATTTACAGATGGGCTATGTACAGGTGCAGGGGTCTGTGAGCTGCTCTGACAGCTGGTGCTTAAAGCTAGTGAGGGAGATAAGTGTCTCCAGTTTCAGTGATTTTTGTAGTTCGTTACAGTCATTGGCAGCAGAGAACTGGAAGAAAAGTCGTAGCTGGGACACGTGCTACAGGTGGGTGCTGCTATGGTGACCAGCGAGCTGAGATAAGGCGGGGCTTTACCTAGCAGGGACTTGTAGATGACCTGGAGCCAGTGGGTTTGGCGACGAGTGTGAAGCGAGGGCCAGCCAACGAGAGCGTACAGGTCGCAGTGGTGGGTAGTATATGGGGCTTTGGTGACAAAACGGATGGCACTGTGATAGACTGCATCCAATTTGTTGAGTAGAGTATTGGAGGCTATTTTGTAAATGACATCGCCGAAGTCGAGGATCGGTAGGATGGTCAGTTTTACGAGGGTATGTTTGGCAGCATGAGTGAAGGATGCTTTGTTGCGAAATAGGAAGCCAATTCTAGATTTAATTTTGGATTGGAGATGTTTGATGTGAGTCTGGAAGGAGAGTTTACAGTCTAACCAGACACCTAGGTATTTGTAGTTGTCCACATAATCTAAGTCAGAACCGTCCAGAGTAGTGATGCTGGACGGGCGGGCAGGTGCGGGCAGCGATCGGTTGAAGAGCATGCATTTAGTTTTACTTGCATTTAAGAGCAGTCGGAGGCCACGGAAGGAGAGTTGTATGGCATTGAAGCTCGTCTGGAGGGTCCAAAGAAGGGCCAGAAGTATACAGAATGGTGTCGTCTGAGTAGAGGTGGATCAGAGACTCACCAGCAGCAAGAGCGACATCATTGATGTATACAGAGAAGAGAGTCGGCCCAAGAATTGAACCTTGTGGCACCCCGATAGAGACTGCCAGAGGCCCGGACAACAGGCCCTCCGATATCTGAAAATTAGTTGGTGAACCAGGCGAGGCAATCATTGTAATAATAACTGTAATAAAATCATCATCAGGTGGGTGCTTACATTTGTCCTATTTCACACATGTACAAGTGTGTGTTATAATCATGTGGAAACTCGTTGGAAATTCGTTTTTTACATATCCAAATCTCCCTGAGACACCCTCTGAGGTTTCACTGTGACCCTGGAGCAATTCATGTTAAGTGTCATGCTCAAGGGCACATCGGCAGATTTTTAGCCGGCTTTAAGTCGACCTTTCGGTTACTGGCCCAACGCTCTTAACTGCTAAGCTACCTGCCGCCCCCCAAGATAAGGTATACTTTATTAGTCCAGACAGAAATGTATCTTCTTCTTTTACCCAACCCCTCCGATACACACACATACACACAAACACACAATCGATTGGAGAGGCTAGAGCAGTGGGCAGCCGCAGTGGGCAGCCGCAGTGGGCAGCCCAATGAGCAGTTTAGGGGGTTAAGTTAAGTTAAGTTCAGATATTGATGCCAGCAACCCTCCCTGTTCCCGGCTCACTCCCGCCAGATTTCTTTCCTCTGTCGGCACTGGGATTCAGACAGGACCTCTGGGCTACCGTGTAGAGAATAAGTGTAATAACCAATAGACAGTAATAATCAGGGCCTACCTATATATATTTCATAACCCAGATTCGCTAGTCATTACTCAGCATCATCACCCATCTCCCTCCCTTCCAGGCATCGTGTCCATCATGAGTCTCTCTGCCCTGGCCTATGAGCGCTACATCCGGGTGGTCCATGCTAAGGTGGTGGACTTCCCCTGGGCCTGGAGGTGCATCACTTACATCTGGCTCTACTCCCTGGTCTGGACAGGGGCTCCTCTCCTGGGGTGGAACCGCTACACTCTGGAGATCCACCAGTTAGGCTGCTCTCTGGACTGGACTTCCAAGGACCCTAATGATTCCTCCTTCATTCTCTTCTTTCTCCTGGCCTGCTTCTTCGTACCAGTGGGCATTATGATCTACTGCTATGGGAACATTCTTTACACAGTGCAAATGGTAAGAACAAGGACAAGACAGTCTTGCTGTCTCTTCCTCCCATTTTCTTCTGTTGCTTCATGTTTATATCAGTGTGGTGACCCTTCGCTAAGCCCGCCCCGCCCCCCTTGGTTACTGTTGCAACCTAGGACAACATTTTCCTGGGAAGCCAGTGGTTGAATGGATAATTCTCCATTCAACCACTGGCAAAATCCCCTCACAATGATCTCACACTGGGTTTCTAATACACAATTAAATTAAACACAAACTACCCATTGCTAATCAGGGAAATTTGGGGTATGATGTGGTGGACTGTCATTGTAGCATAATAACTGAATATACAAAACAGATGACCTGGGACATGGATCTCAGCAGAGGACCACTTTCGAGGGCTGAAAACGTCTGTCAAACTTTGATTTTGGAACGTAATATCCCTTCAACATACTGCACTGATGAACTAAATAATGTCATTTTGTCACTTGTAGTATGGCTATAGCGTATACAGATGTAGGATCTTAATTTGAGCCAATTTTATACAGCAGAAAAATCATCCTGCAACTGCAGGAAATGTGAATTATTATGTGGATTAAATGTAATGGACAACAGGGGTTGATACGTTTTTCAATAGGAAAAATCAAGTCTGACATTTTAAAGTGGAAATTACAAACTTTAAAAGCCTTTTTAAAACTTGAATACACTACAAGTTTGCTTTTCCTGCTGTGCAGGAAAATTCTCAGCAACAAAAGAAGGATCAAATTAAAATCTTACATCTGTAGCATATGGAATGTGTTGGCAGGTATAAGAGCAATTAAGGGCTGGATTCAATCTGTAGCAATGAAGATCTGCGATATGGTGTGATTTAAATTCAAAGGCAATGTGCCTGTGTTCGCGGACCCTGCATTCTCGGTAAACACTGCATATGTCGGCTCAATCAGAAATTACCTTTACATTTCAAACGTGCTACAACACTGATCCTTCAGCATTGCGAATTGAATCGAGCTCTTATTGTTAAAGTATTACCATCGTGTCTTTTCTTTTTGGGAAAGTGAACAAATCAACAGATACGTCTACATAATTCATTTAAAGGTCTAATCCCATTTTTATCTCAATATGAAATAATTTCTGTGTAACAGTTAATGTAAGTACCTTACTGTGATTGTTTTAAATTAAAATGGCCAAAAAAATAAATAAAATAGTTGTCACAAGGCAGGCCAAAACTCCATCCCACCAAAACAGGCAGAACTTTCAGACTCTCATTTTCAAACAGCTCTTACACTAAAAGGGCATTATCATCATTCTCACTATTTCACAGTATTATTCCAACTTCATAGTGTATAAATATATATAAAACAGAGGAATATCACGTTTTTGACTGCCCTGGGCCTTTAAATAAAAGGCATAAATCAAAGGTAGGCAAGTACTTACATTCATCAAGGACGCAAGACAAACAAAGCGGACTCGATTAAACAATGGTGAAATGAAGTAGTAGCCAACAAATGAAATTCCAGTGCATGCGCTTGGGGATCTGAGTCCGATGCCAACATTAAGCACCACTGAATGGACAACGCCTCAGGTGTGGCTCCGCTACGCTGACAGGTATATCAGTAAACCCACTATCTCACGCAAACAGATACATAGACTACATAGGGATGTCATGGGACAATGTCATTGTGTCCTCTGTGGCCTCATCTTTTTAAGCATAAAAAAGATGGAGACTTTTATCTTCTCTCCTACATTAACAACCACAGGATCAAGCATATCATCTTTCATAAAAGATCCTCTCTTTATCTTCTGTAAAGGTCCGAAAGAAGTTAGCTGACATTCACATGCAAAGACAATCTTATTTTTTGTGGGGAGTGCATAATGTCAGTACAAGTGACATATAACCCACCCCTCAATTCCTCAGGGCATGGACACTACAAGGTGTTGAATGTTCCACAGTGATGCTGGCCCATGTTGACACCAGTGCTTCCCACAGTTGTCTGGATGTCCTTTGGGTGGTGGACCATTCTTGAAACACACAGGAAACTGTTGAGCGTGGAAAAACCCAGCAGCATTACAGTTCTTGACACAAACCGGTGTGCCTGGCACCTACTACCATACCCTGTTCAAAGGCACTTAAATATTTTGTCTTGCCTATTCACCCTCTGAGTGGCATACATACACAATCCATGTCTCAATTGTCTCAAGGTTTAAAAATCCTTCTTTAACCTGTCTCCTCCCCTTCATCTACACTGATTGAAGTGGATTTAACAAGTGACATCAATAAGGGATCATACAGTAGCTTTCACCTGGTCAGTCTATGTCATGGAAAGAGCAGGTGTTCTTAATTTTTTTAATTATTTTTTTTACATATTCTAATTAGACCATTTTAGTGAGTGATGAGATTCTTTCCTATTGTCATTCCCAACAGCTCCGCTCCATCCAGGACCTTCAGACAATGCAGATTATTAAGATCCTGCGCTACGAGAAGAAGGTGGCCGTCATGTTCCTCTTGATGATCTCCTGTTTCCTGGTGTGCTGGACGCCGTACGCCGTGGTGTCCATGATGGAAGCCTTTGGCAGGAAGAGCATGGTCACCCCTGCCGTCGCCATCATCCCCTCCTTCTTCGCCAAGTCCAGCACAGCCTATAACCCTCTCATCTACATCTTCATGAGCAGAAAGGTGATGGGACCTCTGACCTGACACACGTATGCTGATAGCAGAAAGGCTTTGAAACAAGCCCTTTTCCAAATTTAAAGGGAAACACACTTCAAAATCAAAGTTTATCTGAAGTTTTCAGACCTCAATGTAGCAAAATAGCTGAATATACAAAACAGATGACATGGACTTATCTCAGCAAAATACCACTTTTGAGGGCTAAAAACATCTGACAAACTTTGGAGTGTAATGTCCCTTCAACATACTACACTGATTAACTTCAATAATAAAATAAAATCTCTGTAAACGTTCACAATAATTTTGTTACTTAGTCTTGTAGTATGGCTTGAATATCAAATCAAATCAAATCGCATACACATATTTAGCGGATGTTATTGCGGGTGTAGCGAAATGCTTGTGTTCCTAGCTCCAACAGTGCAGTTGTATCTAACAGTTCACAACAATACACACAGATCTAAAAGTAAAATAATGTAATTAAGAAATATATAAATATTAGGACGATCAATGTCGGAGTCCGGAGTATAAATATATATACAGTACCAGTGAAAAGTTTGGACACACCTACTCATTTGTACTATTTTCTACATTGTAGAGTAATAGTGAAGACATCAACTATGAAATAACACATATGGAGTCATGTAGTAACCAAAAAAGTGTTAAACAAATCAATAAATATATTTGAGATTCTTCAAAGTAGCCACCCTTTGCCTTGATGACAGCTTTGCACACTCTTGGCATTCTCTCAACCAGCTTCATGAGGAAGTCACCTGGAATGCATTTCAATTGACAGCTGTGCCTTGTTAAAAGTTAATTGGTGGAATTTCTTTCCTTCTTAATAAGTTTGAGCCAATCAGTTGTGTTGTGACAAAGTAGGGGGGGTATACAGAAGATAGCCCTATTTTATAAAATACCATACAGCACGAAAGGATGCTCTCAATGGTTCATCTGTAAAGGTTTGTGATCTTGTAGGATCTTAATTTGAGCCAGTTTGCTACAGCAGGTAAATAATCCTGCAACAACAGGAAATTTACAGTAAACGCTGCATATGTTGTCTCAATCTGAAACTACCTTAAAATGTCAATTGCCCTGAACAAATTGACTCGAACCCTTGATGTTAAAGTATTACCATGGTGTCTTTTATTTTTGGGAAAGTGTACAAATACTTCCATTTGAGTAACACCACTCTTCCCTCTCTCTTTTTTCTCCTCCTCCTCCTGTTCCTCTGGCAGTTCCGGCGCTGCTTGCTGCAGCTGTTGTGCTCCCGGCTCTCGTGGATTCAGCACAGTATCAAGGACCGCCCCCTGGCCCGGAGCATCGAGCGGCCCATCCGCCCAATCTTCATGTCCCACCGAAGGCATCGGGAACGACCAAAGAAGAGGGTAACCTTCAGCTCCTCCTCCATCATCTTCATCATCGCCAGCAATGACATGCACCACCTGGACACCACCTCCGAGAGCGGCCGTATGTTGTCAGAGGTCATCCAGGTGCGGCCGCTGTGACAGAGCATTATGGGTACTGCAGTACATCATGCTACACCCAGGTCACCATGGGAACTGACTAATCACCTCCATCTAACACCTGTTCCTCTGTATACCTCAGGACTTCCTCTCATGAGTAAACTTGGAGGTGTTTCCTCTCAAAAGCAAAAACACCTTTCTTACCCAAGACTACTGGAAGTTTAATGTCCTGTTCTCAGACTGTCTCGCCATGAATGCCGGGAAACACTTTTTCTACCATTAGTTGTGGTAAACAAATTATGTAGCTGTGAATTTGTGATGTATTTCTCTTAACTTGTACCCTGTTATTTTCAACAGCACTTATGTAATCGTGTCAGCCAGCCTTCGACATGCTGAGTTGAGTGTTTTTGAACAGGACCTCCTGTGTGATGCCGGAGGCCAGCAGTGTTAATGGATCAGTGATTGATTGAGGAAGTGATGTTGATAATTATTATTTCCCTGGTTGGCAGCACAATATTGCAGCAGCACATTCTGCACAATACTCTCTCCGCTTTTGTCACATCCAGATACAATAAAGAGATCATATTTTAAGAATGCCACGGATGATGGAATTATTTTTTTAATCTTCCTAATTTAATTGTCACCACACTTTCTAGCGTGATAAGTGCAATAACTGTGAAATGACATTTCGTGGAATTATTCATGTAGAATAATATGAATGTAATTAAAGAGGGAAGAGATTGTGGTCAAGATCAGACTGGTTCCACAGGCTGCAGTGATAAGAAACTCCAGCGGCTCCAGGTTGCAGACAGAGCTCCTTTCATAAGCATCCTGAGTCGTCCCCTATGAGTTGATTAGAACATTATTATCTTATTCAGCTCTATATAGGTACCATGTCATCATATATGGGCCAAGTAACATATTGGACCATGTACAGTTGAAGTCAGAAGTTTACATACACCTTAGCCAACTACATTTAAACTCAGTTTTTCACAATTCCTGACATTTAATCCTAGTAAAAATTCCCTGTCTTAGGTCAGTTAGGATCACCACTTTATTTTAAGAATGTGAAATGTCAGAATAATAGTAGAGAGAATGATTTATTTAAACTTTTATTTCTTTCATCACATTACCAGTGGTTCAGAAGTTTACATACACTCAATTATTACTTAGTAGCATTGCCACCCCCGTGCTTCACGGTTGGGATAGGGTTCTTCGGCTTGCAAGCCTCTCCGTTTTTCCTCCAAAGATAACGATGGTCATTATGGCCAAACAGTTCTATTTTTGTTTCATCAGACCGTGATGAATGTGGTACCTTTAGGCATTTGGAAATTGCTCCCAGGGATGAACCAGACTTGTGGAGGTCTACAATTTTTTTCCTGAGGTCTTGGCTGATTTCTTTAGATTTTCCCATGATGTCAAGCAAAGAGGCACTGAGTTTGAAGGTAGGCCTTGATATACATCCACAGGTGCACCTCCAATTGACTCAAATTATGTCAATCAGCCTATCAGAAGCTTCAAAAGCCATGAAATAATTTTCGGGAATTTTCCAAGCTGTTTAAAGGCACAGTCAACTTAGTGTATGTAAATGTATGACCCAATGGAATTGTGATACAGTGAATTATAAGTGAAATAATCTGTCTGTAAACAATTGTCGGAAAAATTACTTGTGTCATACACAAAGTAGACCTAACCGACTGCCAAAACTATAGTTTGTTAACAAGAAATGTGTGGAGTGGTTGAAAAACAAGGTTTAATGACTCCAACATAAGTGTATGTAAACTTCCGACTTCAACTGTACATCTGCAGTGACCTGAGACTGTCGTAAGAACAAACCAATCATCAGCCTAGCTAGTAGCTACCATTTTGAGTTTGACATTTACAGTAGAATTATAGGTCTGGTTTTTCCCACAGAAAACGTTTTTCATAAAAATGTGTGTGCCTTAGATGTTTGTCCTTTTTTACACAAAACATGTTATGGTGTGTGAAGGACTCCTTGATTAAGAAGTGAGCAAGTGTGAAAGAGCTAAAATTCATTCATTAATCAAACAGGTTTTGCAAGCCATAACTCTGCCACATGCAACTGCAAATTCATTCATTCAATAACACCCACATCAAGGCAAATTATATTAACAATGTTTAAACTTTAATGATGAATAATTATTTGTCAATACAGGTCATGTAGCTATGACTACTACAGTTGTATTGTTGAGCAGTAACATTGTGATCATGGCACAGCATTAAGACCATAGTAACTTTTTATTTTTTATATCCCTGCAGGTGCAACCTCAATCAAAAACATATTCTGTTTTTTTAACGTACTGGCCTCGAAGAGAAGAACATTATTTACTGTATTCATGTTTGATTCAACACACCCACAAAAAAGCCACTTAAGTTATTTTATGGCATGTTGACCTCACATGGAACTGGGACAATAATATGCCACAAATTATTTGGAATGTTTAATTACTACAACATGACTGACATGAGTTGGATGTTGGTTAATAATGATTATTAACACTTGAGTAAATGAGGGACACCATTTTTAAAGTAGGTGCTTCCACACAGGTGTGGTTACTGAGTTAATTAAGAAATTAACAGCCCATTATGCTTAGGGTTATGCATAAAAACGCCCAGTTGCCCATGATTTTGGTTGCAATAGCTAGAAGAAGAGATCTCATTAACTTTGAAAGAGGGGTATCAAAGTAGCATAGGGGGTTTAAAGTGTGTGTGTGTGTTTGTGTCTTAGTCACCAGATCTCAACCCAATTGAACAATTGATTCTTGGAGACAGTGTTTTTTCACCACCATCAACAAAACACAAAATTATGCAATTTCTTGTCGAGGAATGGTGTCGCATCACCCCAATAGTGTTCCAGACACTTGTAGATTATGCCAAGGCATATTGAAACTGTTCTGGCAGCTCGCGGTGGCCTAACACCCTGTTAAAACACTATGTTGGTGTTTCCTTTATTTTGGCAGTTACCTGTACATTAATAACAAAATGTGCCCCACAGGCCTTCAATTAGTCAATAAAATGTTTATTAAGTACATTATGAAAAAATTACATTGGTAACTGGGTCACAGAACACTGTATTTTTCCATCTGTTTTGAGGTCAGTTAGGTTTGAGCTCTGTTGTTTGTAGCTCAGTTTCCACCCCTCTATCTGGGATGAAGTGGTATTAGCCCACAAAACCGCAGAAGGGGCTCTTGAGGGCCTGCAGCCTGGTCCACAGCTGCTCGATGGAGATGTTTGGCATGTTTGGGGGGTATCTGACTAGAAGGTAGGAGCCCACCACAACAGATACTGCCACACATAACAGGCCTTGGTTGATCACCTGAGGGGAAGAAAATAATTACGATTCTTAAAAATTGGAAAACGAATGATCCTCCATCGTTAAGACTAATTCAATATTGAAAATTTGGGCTACAGAAAAACAAATAGCACAATTTAAGTTTTAAAAGCACTAGAAATAAGCAAAAGGTGAAAGGAAAAGAAAAGTGAAAGGAAATGTTATGAGAATAAAAGAAGAAAGTTGCTGAAGTAACAACAAAAAAACTGAAACTTAAGTCTCAGATCGATTGTCTATAGCCAAGTTAACCTCCCCTTTCATGTAAGAAAGTAATGACAATCATGCTTTTTTTTGGAAAGAGGATTATTTTGTACATATATTAAACTGCGAGATTGACCAATTCCAGTCCCCTTGCGTAGAAGGACTGAGAAACTCAGTTTTGGTGACTTTTTAAGAGGACATTCTACTCCAAAATGTATGAAAATTTAATTATGCTGACACCATCTAAAATATAATTTCCACCTCCAGAAATGAGCCAAATAATATATTGGACCATGTACAGTTGAAGTCGGAAGTTTACATACACCTTTAAACTCAGTTTTTCACAAAAATTACTTGTGCCATGAACAAAGTAGATGTCCTAACCGACTTTCCAAAACAATAGTTTGTTAACAAGAAATTTGTGGAGTGGTTGAAAAATGAGTTTTAATGACTACAAACGAAGTGTATGTAAACTTCCGACTTCAACTGTATATAGCCTATGCATGGTCTATATTATCAGATGTGCTATTAGCAATAAGCATTATCACCTGTAGCCCAACTGAGGCAGCATAGTGGCTATACAATTTACAGGCTGAATCATGGGGTTTGTCCATCTGCATTTACCCTATTGGACACAACATCCTGATTGTTATTATTAATAAATATTATTTTAAATATGAATGTATAAATTGTTATGAAATATTATTCACTGGTGGGAAAAATGGGTTTCTATTACAAAGTAGGCTGTCATTGCCCTTTTAAGACGCCATTGCCCCGTTAAGAGCTCTGTTGCGCAGCTGCAGGTAAACCATGCTTGAAACTGGTTGTAAAACTGCATTTGAAAAACAATGCCAGGCACGCAATTAAAAGGAGTAGAGAAATGGAAAACTGGGATCCCCCACTCTTTTTAACTAAGGCCAAAACTGCTTTCAAAATAAATTAGCCAAAACTGATTTTGCATTAAGAGTGTTTTCCTGCTATTGCATTTAGAATTGTTGTGCATTGACTGCTTGTCAGAACCAATGATTTATATATACACTAGATGACTAATAAGGGGCGCTGTGTTGAAGCCACCTTGCCTCCATCTTGGCACTCCCCCACCATTGTAAAATATATTTTGGAAGCTATAGAAATGCATTTATTAATCTCTACATTAGTTTTTACAACATGTATGATATTAGACACCCTTTAATGTTTCAATTATATTATGTGAGCTAAACATACAAATTAAAAAAAAAAAAAATCTGTCCTTTTAATTGAAATACTGTAGAAAGCCTCTCAATGGCCAAGACATAGCATCAACAATCCATGGTTTATATACATTGAGTATACCAAACATTAGGAACAACTTCCTAATATTGAGTTGCACCCCCGCTCTTTTGCCCTCAGAACAGCCTCAATTAGTCGGGGTATGGACTCTAAACGTGTCAAAAGTGTTCCACAGGGATGCTGGCCCATGTTGAGTCCAATGCTTCTCACAGTTGTGTCAAGTTGTCTGGATGTCCTTTGGGTGGTGGACCATTCTTGATACACACAGGAAACTGTTGAGCGTGAAAAACCCAGCAGCGTTGCAGTTCTTGACACAAACCGGTGCGACGTTCAATGGCACTTAAATCTTTTGTCTTGCCCATTCACCCTCTGAATGGCACAAATACACAATCCATGTCTCAATTGCTCAACTGACTCGAGGCTTAAAAATGATTCTTTAGCCTGTCTCCTCAGCTTCATCTACATTGATTTGAAGTGGATTTAACAAGTGACGTCAATAAAGGATCATAGCTTTCACCTGGATTCACTTGGTCAGTCTATGTCATGGAAAGAGAAGGTGTTCTTAATGTTTTGTATGCTCAGTGTACATCATTGGTCAGAATACATGCTTCCCTCAAATGGCCCTCCCAACTTCCTCGAGAGGAATATTACACTCGCATAGAACTCACAACAACAAGCCATCTAGGTAAATAGGTAAACTATTCTATTATGGGGTTGTATGATTTAGTTATAATAATAACATTACATGGCAAAAAAGTAGCGCTGGAAAGTTACATCCTGAGCGATAAAGTATAGGCTTTGAATTACTTTGCCAGCAGCTTCAGTAGGCTACACACCGCTGTTTGAGTTGAGCACTGTGGTGGTGCACATTATAGACTACTTCATTCCCTTCATCTGAACATAGGAGTGTCAGCAACAATCATGCATTTCAGTTCAGTGCACACAGCGTAACAGACTAAATAAAATACTTGAGAATACATTTATTTGGGAATGCATTTCATTGAACAGACATGCTTCTGTCTATATTATGTCATTTACAAACCATCTCCAAACCTTTTGTCTATGGCTATTGTCTAAAAGCCAATATGAATTAAAATAAAAAAAAAATTGAATTTCGATTTTCAAATAGATTTCACTATTCATTGAAAGATTCCTCCATCCTTTTCCAAGTTACATTTCTGTGCTGTGCATCATATTCTCAAAGACTGTTGGCTATAGCCACAATTTTCTCTTTCTTTGCCTCTCTCCCTTCACTGACACATGCCTTTCAGTCTGTACTTGAGTAATGTTTTGACGAAACCTTGACATGCCCCCACATCCATTTGTTATTCTCTTTATTCAAGAAATGACACGTCATCAAAGATGGCAGGTCAGACTATTTGAGGCAGTGCCAGGGCCAACAGGCTTGACGAGTAACCTCAACCCCTACAAATCATCATGGCCACCCACCATACCAACATCTCTTTGTCAGACAGAGAACTACATCTTCTTTTTGGTTGCAACAAAAAAATCGCTGGGTCACTCTGGTTAGAATCAATTCCCCTTTTCTGACCTTGCTTTTGAAAAGATTTTTGCAAAAGCAGTAGTACTGTAGGTTAATGAATTGCACAGTTTCAAAATGTCAGAAAGGGCACACAAAGACAACTGTATGAAAGAAAATTCTAAATGCATGCACTCAAAGACCCTTGTACAATGAAGAATGTACAATGTAATTTCTTACTTTGTCTTGCCAGTGCCAGCGTTTTACTGCCTCATGGTACCTTGTCCTAGTAAATGTAACCTGGGAACAGGGAATGGTGAAACACAGAGACATTAAGAGACACAAATACCGAAAACACAGAAATAGACTTTTAGAATCCTTCACAGTAATACAAACTTAAAATCATATTAAATGTACTATAAATTGGAGTTAAATGTATTACGAAAAAACTTGCCATTGTATATAAGGGGATTATTGTCCTTGGCATAATAATGTGGAGGAAATTGTCTACGTATTTTCGGAACAGGAACCATTTGGAATTGACATGTGACCGCATCTAAAAAGATACAAAATACATCTGTCAGCAAATCGAGCCATCTGTACTCTTTATGAATCCGATTCATTACATGTACTCATCATACTGAAAAACCTATTATTTCTCCTGTAAAACATGTAATTTTAAAAATGACCATATACCAACCACTTTGACATGCATTACCTGCCCTTTTTAACATTTCACCTCCACAAACGCCATGAACAAACAAGCTCATTAAAAGTGCACTGGGTGACAATTTTCTCAAGTATATCTATAGAGCGAAGGCTAAATTTAGCTCTGTAATCAGGTGTTCTTATGATTCTAATGGAGTCTTGCCAAGGTGCTGCGGCTGTGTGGGTCACGTGTGATCTCGGGGAAGAATGGCTACACGGCTAATGTGGCAGTATACAAGGGGAGGGTAACACTTAAGACCAATTACCGTCTTTGTGCACAGAGGGATGAATTAAAGGATGGACATTTAGTGAGAGCCTGCTTCCTGTCAGCATGTGATGGAGCATTGGCAGCTTGCCTGCTGTCAATTACTCCAGACTCAATCAACTCAATCTCCCCAACCTCTGCCCAAGCAGAGGGAAATGTTTGTACACCCCTCTGCTGTGCCTGTGGATAGTCTCTCTGAACATCTTGGAAGACAAGAGCTATGAAAAATGAAATGAGAGTAATCATTCATGCTAATTAGATGGCGATAATTGGCATAATTGAGGCTGCAAATCACATGGGATTCAGATACACTAAGACAGAAACCAAAGGTTATCTTGTCTTCTTGGTGCCACTAATTCATTCAGCGTGGCACTGTTAAACGTTGGAGATTATACAGATGAATCCATCTATTAAATCACACACTGTAAAAGCCATCATTGAGAAATGATGTTGAATCGATGAGAATGGCCGTTAAGCTATTGATTGATGCAGACAGAGGCCAAGCTAAGTAGATAGCCTATTACGTTACACAGATATGACGTTCAGCTCACATTTGCCTTTTGATTGATTAAAATGGTTGACACCATGGCTACATTATCTAAATGGAGCTTTTTCATCCTATAGTTCTCCAGATTCAGTGTCGCTGAAATCAGGTGTGCGTGCTCAGGGGTGCATGCTTAGTCCCCTTCTGTACTCCCTGTTCACCCACGACTGCGTGGCCAAGCACGACTCCAACACCATCATTAAGTTTGCTGACGACACAACGGTGGTAGGCCTGATCACCGACAACGATGAGACAGCCTATAGGGAGGAAGTCAGAGACCTGGCAGTGTGGTGCCAGGACAACAACCTCTCCCTGAACGTGAGCAAGACAAAGGAGATGATCGTGGACTGCAGGAAAAGGAGGGCCGAACACGCCCCCATTCACATCGACGGCGCTGTAGTGGAGAGTTAATTTTCTTGGTGTCCACATCACCAACAAACTATCATGGTCCAAACAAACCAAGAAAGTCGTGAACAGGTCACGACAACGCCTTTTACCCCTCAGGAGACTGAAAAGATTTGACATGGGTCCCCAGATCCTCAATATCCTGACAGGTTGCATCACCACCTGGTATGCTACAGAGGGTAGTGCGTACGGTCCAGTACATCACTGGGGCTAAGTTTCCTGCCATCCAGGACCTATATACTAGGCGGTGTCCGAGGAAGACCCCAAAAAATGGTCAAAGACTCCAGTCACCCAAGTCATAGACTTATCTCTGCTACCGCACGGCAAGTGGTACCGGAGCACCAAGTCTAGGTCCAAAAGGCTCCTTAACAGCTTCTACCCCCAAGCCATAAGACTGCTGAACAATTAATCAAATGGCCACCCGGACAATTTGCATTGACACACCCCCCCACCCCCTGTATATTATCTATGCATAGTCACTTTACCCCTACCTACATGTACAAATTACCTCAACTAACCTGCATCCCAACACATTGGCTCAGTACTGGTACCCCCTGTATATAGCCTCATTAAAACTGCATTGTTGGTTAAGGGCTTGTAAGTAAGCATTTCACGGTAATCTGAATCCCATTTCACCTGTTGTATTCGGCGCATGTGGCAAATAACATTTGATTTGGGTTGTATTCATTAGGCACCAAACCGTAGAAAACCTACTGAAACAGTAATTACTTGAACTTGTCCAATAAGAAATGGTAATTTCCGTTTCTGTTGCAAAATGTTTGAAAACGTTTTACGTTGCATGCCCTGATGAATAAGACCCTGGTAATGGATCTTGTACTAAGCTAAATGGGTACTCATTTACTTCGACGTAGTTGTACATGGCCAGGTCTGCGATGGCATGGTCGTCTGGGACTCGGACTCTAGTGTACTCAGGCAGAACAGCACCTGGAAGAACCAGAATGAATAGAATAGAATATATAAAGTAGATTATACCTTTTCCCAACATCCACAGACACACGCAGGTACATGCAATTGAACATGTATATTCAGCTCCACCAACAAAACAAACTAATTTAGCTGGTTGTTGTAGAAGTACTTTGACGTCAGGGGAAATGGATTTGAATGCTTTGGTCCTCTGGCTAACAAAGTACATTTGCTGTGCAGTCTGTAATATGCAGTGTGTATACTCACTGAAGTCTTCGTTGAGCTGGTCCATGATTTCATTGAAAACAAGGCAGTCTTCAAATCCCTGGAAATAAGCTTAGTTAACTATTTGTTTCAAATGACATTGAATCAACAATATTTTGGAAATGACATTGAATCAAGGTGTCATATTTTATAATAAGAATAATAATAATAATAATGTGTGTCCTGTCCAGGATGTGTACTCGCTACAGAAACAGGCACCCCTGCTCAGCCCTTCCGGCTTGCGTAAGCCAAGGCTCGAGTAAGGCTACTTACTTATACCACTTAGCAGAGACTTTTATCTGGAGGAACTTACAGTACAGTGAGTGCATACATTTATAGCATATGTACAGTGCCTTCAAAAAGTATCCATGACTTTTTCCACATTTCATTCTGTTTCAGCCTGAATTCAAAATCAATTATTTTTCTCACCCATCTACACACAATACCCCATAATAACAAAAAGAAAACCTGTTTTTAAAATTTTTGCAAAAGTATTGAAAATTAAATATAGACATATATATCTCCTTTACATATATATCCCTGAGTGGTTTCCTTCCACTCTGGCAACTGAGTTAGGAAGGACGCCTGTATCTTTATAGTGACTGGGTGTATTGATACACCATCCAAAGTTCCATTAATAACTTCACCATGCTCAAAGGGATATTATATGTCTTCTTTTTTTACCCATCTACCAATAGGTGCCCTTCTTTGCGATTTATTGGAAAACCTCCCTGGTCTTTGTGGTTGAATATGTGTTTAAATTCACTGTTCGGCTGAGGGACCTTACATATACAGTTGAAATCGGAAGTTTACATACTGTACACCTTAACCAAATACATTTAAACTCAGTTTTTCACAATTCCTGGCATTTAATCCTAGTAAAAAAAAAACACTGTCTTAGTAGGTCAGTTAGGATCACCACTTTATTTTAAGAATGTGAAATGTCAGAATAATAGTAGAGATAATGATTTATTTCAGCTTTTATTACTTTCATCACATTCCCAATGGGTCAGAAGTTTACATACACTCAATTAGTATTTGGTAGCATTGCCTTTAAATTGTTTAACTTGGGTGAAACGTTTCAGGTAGCCTTCCACAAGCTTCCCACAATAAGTTGGGTGAATTTTGTCCCATTCCTCCTGACAGAGCTGGTGTAACTGAGCCAGGTTTGTAGGCCTCCTTGCTCGCACACGCTTTTTCAGTTCTGCCAACACATTTTCTATAGGATTGAGGTCAGGGCTTTGTGATGGCCACTCCAATACCTTCACTTTGTTGTCCTTAAGCCATTTTGCCACAACCTTGGAAGTATGCTTGGGGTCATTGTCCATTTGGAAGACCCATTTGCAACCAAGCTTTAACTTCCTGACGTCTTGAGATGTTGCTTCAATATATCCACATAATTTTCCTGCCTCACGATGCCATCTATTTTGTTTAGTGCACCAGCCCCTCCTGCAGCAAAGCACCCCCACAACATGATGCTGCCACCCCCGTGCTTCACGGTTGGGATGGTGTTCTTCAGCTTGCAAGCCTCCCCCTTTTTCCTCCAAACATAACAATGGTCATTATGGCCAAACAGTTATATTTCTGTTTCATCAGACCAGAGAACATTTCTCCAAAAAAGTACGATCTTTGTCCCCATGTGCAGTTGCAAACCGTAGTCTGGGTTTTTTATGGCGGTTTTGGAGCAGTGGCTTCTTCCTTGCTGAGCGGCCTTTCAGGTTATGTCGATATAGGACTCGTTTTACTGTGGATATAGATACTTTGGTACCTGTTTCCTCCAGCATCTTCACAAGGTCCTTTGCCGTTGTTCTGGGATTGATTTGCACTTTTTGCACCAAAGTACGTTAATCTCTAGGAGACAGAACGCATCTCCTGCCTTTGCGGTATGACGACTGCGTGGTCCCATGGTGTTTATACTTGTGTACTATTGTTTGTACAGATGAACGTGGTACCTTCATGCGTTTGGAAATTGCTCCCAAGGATGAACCAGACTTGTGGAGGTCTACAATTAATTTTCTGAGGTCTTGGCTGATTTCTTTAGATTTTCCCATGATGTCAAGCAAAGAGGCACAGAGTTTGAAGGTAGGCCTTGAAATACATCCACAGGTACACCACCAATTGACTCAAATAATTTTCTGGAATTTTCCAAGCTGTTTAAAGGCACAGTCAACTTAGTGTATGCAAACTTCTGACCCACTGGAATTGTGATACAGTGAATTATAAGTGAAATAATCTGTCTGTAAACAATTGTTGTAAAAATTACTTGTGTCATGCACAAAGTAGATGTCCTAACCGACTAGCCAAAACTATAGTTCGTTAACAAGACATTTGTGGAGTGGTTGAAAAACGAGTTTTAATGACTCCAACCTAAGTGTATGTAACTGTAATTGCATGTGTAGGGTACAGAGATGAGGTAGTCATAAAAAAATTATGTTAAACACTATTATTGCACACAGAGTGCAACTTATTATGTGACTTGTTAAGCAGATTTTTACTCCTGAACTTATTTAGGCTTGCCATAACAAAGGAGTTGAATACTTATTGACTCAAGACATTTCAGCTTTTAATTTTAAACAAATAAATAAAAACATACTTCCTCTTTGACATTATGGGGTATTGTGTGTAAGCCAGTGACAAAAAAGAAAGAATATAATTAATTTTAAATTTAGGCTGTAACACAAACATTTTGGAAAAAGCAAAGGGGTGTGAATAGTTTCTGAAGGCACTGTATGTGCTAAGAGACACAGTGAAACTATGACCATGGCCCTATGGCCTTTCTAGCGCCACACAGGACCACACAGGTCTCATATCTTCTATCCTCCTCCCCCTCTTGCTGTTCCCCTCTGTATCTACTACATTTACTTCTACTTACTGCGTTCATCCCCTGTCCATAGAATGGCACCACAGCGTGGGCTGCATCCCCCATAAGGACACACTTATCACTAAGGTGATATGGAGAGCACTTCACGGACACCATGGCCTGGGCTGGTAGACAGAAATAATCCCTCTTAAGAGCATCCCTGTGAAAGAGGGTAGCAGAGAGACACACAATGACCGCTATGACATTGATATGCATAGTGTATGGTACTTGCTGATTTCTTATACAGCTACACTGCAGGACCTTATCCATGCGCTCTTTTCAACCATTATATCTAATGAGAGAAGAATATGGTCATACTCTCCGGGCTTGCATTGGCAGAGGAGGGCAGCTAGGATTAAAACACAAACACATCAACTAGTTGTGTTATATTGTAGGTGTTACATTCTTTATTTCAAAAGAAATGACATAACTTAACTGTGGATTTAGACAGTGGGTGGGGGATCTAAAAGGAAACAGCAATTAAGCTGTTTCTTCTGCTGCTTTTCAAGTCAAGTCAACCCTGAAAAGACCTATACGACACACCTCATCTGCAATGTTCTGTTCAGCTCAAATAAAAAACTCAGCTCTCCAGGCCATGTAATGGTGGGTCAGTAATTTTACACTCGAGATGATGGATGTGGTTTGACCTGCCCTGATGCAATAAAAAATGTAAGTGGGCCGGAGGGATGAAGGGATGGAAGGAGGGACACAGGGAGGGAAAGTCACTTACGCTCCTATTAGTGGGATGGCGTCGGGAAAGTATTTCTGGAAGAACTCAATGACCTGGTCGCCCGTGGTGACATTCTCAAACTCGTCAAAAGGCATGAAGAGTGTGCAGGTGAAAGTCTTGTCCTGAGAACAAATAGTATGGAGATTAAGCCTAACAAATGGATGATTCATATGAACTGATGGATGTGGCGCAGCGAGATGGTGATGATGGGTGTGTTAGCAGGCCAGCCTATCCTAGGAGTCCTAGGAGTGTCGCTACCTTGGCAGCAATGCAAGGCATTTTTGCAATGCAATGCATTTTTCACCATCCTCCCAATGCACCCTTGAGCTGTACTGAGTGACAGTGCTAATGTACCTTGAATGAGGTGCATTAACCTGGCCACACTCAAACAGAACAGCTGTTCCTCTTTCGCTGAATAGGCCAGAACTTTAATAATGGTATTAATAGTAGCAGTGGTGGAGGCTGAGAGGTGGGATTACTGCCTATCTGCTATAAACGCTTTGCTGACATTTTGTTGGAGCATTCACCTCTGTTAAAAGGTAGGGCACGACCTGTGGGACGCAGGGTACTTGAGAAGTGAAGATGTTGGTGAAAAGGTTTAGTGGCTAAAAAGTTTATTTTAGATAAAGTGAATGTCTAGATCTGGACCAGGAGAACTATGTTCTGAGGTCAAGGGTCAAATATCCCTGTTTACACTGTGACCTCCTGCAGGTGATTAGCCAGTTTTGCAATGTGACATAAATATGTAATTAAAGTGGCATACTGTATAATGAATATGGCAGCTCAGGTGACATATAACTACAATGTTAAAATTACACTATTTTGACATTTTCTAATGAGTCCATATTGTCCTTTACATTAGATCTATATTTTCCCTTTCATACGAAGGCATTTTCCAGTCAACTTTACCATACCGCTAACTTCTTCATCCTTTTCCTTATATCTGAAAGGTATTGCCGGTATCAAAGCCGTATCTCCTCCTAATGACCTTGTAATAATTTGGGTAAACGGAGCCACAATGCTGAGGCGTCATTGGCACCACTACACTCTTAAACTCGTGATGGTTGCTAGGCAGCGCCAGTTAACCATCCTCCTGCCAGTTCTAAACTTTGTGAGGCATGTCACTTCTCCCATCTCTTTGCATAGCCCACCACTAAGTAGGCACTGTTTTCTTAACCACAACTGGATGGATCCATAAAGAATGACTGTGGGAATAAATATCACTGAATGATTCAAATATTGGAATAGAGTAGGCTAATGCAATTGAAGGCACAAATCAAATTGTAGCTTACTGAAACTCCCAAAGTCATCCAATTATTGTAATAAATTTGAAGCAATAGCCTACCCGTATGTGGTCAACTAGCTGAAAATCTCAGCACCGTTTTGATTGGGACAGTGCCATCATGCTGCTTTGAAACAAGCGTGGGGACTCGTCTTGATAAATCAATGAATGTCAGATTTCACTGAATCCCCATTTGGACATTGGTTAGGCTATGCTGATTTGATTTGAATTAGGCTGTGGAAATGATAGCTAAGTTGAGGTGAGTGCTGCTCATGATCATCTTGTCAAGCTTTGCTCTTCATAAGGCTTTGTAGCCTAGGCCTACTCCCGACCAAAAAAAAAGCCTGTGACTTCACTGACTTGTCTCAATCAATGTGATTTGGTTTCACTGAACCTCCGTCTGCATAGGCTATTTGGTTAACTGGTTTCTGGCTGGCCAAATAAGTGGAGGTGGTATAGCTCATCTATTCATTTGCTCATCTATCACTGATCAAAAACATTTAGCATGCCATAATGTAGCCCCAATCAAGTGTAAGGCCTCTTATTTTGCTTGATTGCGTATAGGCAACTCCAAAAGCCTGCGGAGGTTGTGAAAAATGAACACAAGACTCAAATGCTTTTGAAAATAGGATTGCTATTATTTTATTTTGGAATCATGATGAAGATACTCTCAATGTAAGACCCTACACCTGCTACCTAACAAAGTGGAGCGGGTTAGAAAGAGATGAGGCTTGGACTCTGTTTAAAAATGTCACTTTTTATATGGCAGCGGTTCCACACATTTCCATGACACAAGTTGTGTGGGAAAAAATATTAGTTGTATTTTATTCTGTTATATTTCATTATATTCTTAACAACAAAATATATGTGTGTTGACTATGATTGGGTTGGTCTTGTCTGTTTAATGAACAAAATAGTGTTAATTCCATTCATCAAAACAATTCTATTGTTTTGAAAATACATTTTATTAGTCTTATAATGTTTATTAGGACCTGCCAAAAGCCGGATGTACACAATGATTTTGGCCCCGATTTTTCTGTCCTAGACAAGTTTTTGAGATCGTAGAAAAAAATCCCCATGTCGTTGCCTACTCGGGGTACCCGGCTGTCACCGACGCTCGTTTAATGTGAGCCGGTCAGAGATGCAATCTGAGGGCTAGCGAGCTCATCTTTGAGTAGTTGCAGACGTCCCGATATTTTCAAACATTTGATTTTATCGGCACAAAATCTACAATGCTCTTGTAGTGTGAGATGTGCAACAACAAGTTTTGAGAATGGTTATCAGCAATAGTCAATGAGAGCTCGCCAGGAAGAAGCCAGTGAGATGACGTTGTTTCGCATTACCCAGAATGTGTAGACTCTCGAGCAGGAGCCATACTTGCCTTTAACCAAAGCCAAAGACAAAGTGTTAAATCATTACAGCTCTGAAGTTCACAAGCAATGTTATTCAATTCAAAATGCTGGCTACATTTTAACTCTTGTATGGCAAGCGTGAACCTCTGACTGAAAATGTTTAAGAGGCTGCTTTGAGCCACAGCTCATTGTAGCTACGTTAAATCTAATCACATCATTGTTTCCTCGAGACAGCGTGGTATCGAGAATCCTCATGACCAAGTGAAGAATCTTGTAGTGTGTGACCCCCGTCTGTTCCACATTGTTTAGTGCGCACACCACTACGATGGCAAGCAAAAAAAATAACTACAGGAAAGACGGTTGTTTAATGTGAGAGGCTCAGTGATGTTAGGACTTTGAAAGTAGTGTAACATACACCCGGCTTAAATGAAATAATGGATTTATATTCAATGGATTTATTAAAATATACGCCCACCCACATCTGCACACCAGTATTACCACTCGTCCCCGGTATGCTGGCATGCGCACGGGAGGTATAAAAGGCGCATGCAGGCAAGAATGTTGTTCAAATGGGCCTGTTTGTAAGGGGGTTAAATAAAAAGCAGTATGAGGCCTCCCGAGTGGCGCAGCGGTCTAAGGTTGAGGCGTCACTACAGATCCGGGTTCAATCCTGGGCTGTGTCGCAGCCGGCCGCGACCGGGAGACCTATGAGGCGACGCACAATTATCCCAGAGTCGTCCGGGTTAGGGGAGTTTGGCCTGGGGGGCCTTGTCCCATCGCGCTCTAGCGACTTCTGTGCCGGGCCGGGTGCATGCACGCTGACAGTCGGAAGTTGTACAGTGTTTCCGCCGACACATTGGTGCGGCTGGCATTCAGGTTAAGCGAGCAGTGTGTCAAGAAGCAGTGCGGCTTGGCAGGGTCATGTTTCAGAAGACGCATTGCTCTCGACCTTCCCCTCTCCCGAGTCCGTACGGGAGTTTCAGCGATGGGACAAGACTAATAAAAAGCACTATATCTCTTTAGAGTCATTTTCTCATACTGTATTCACTTCACAAAAGCACCTCTCCAACGTGTTTAAACTTACCTACTTTCTATTATCAAGTTTAGCACATGATAATGAAGCTGAGAGGATAGATAGAGTATGTAGACAAGAGTAAACACAGTGTTCTATTTATACTCACCAAGTTGGGCAGAGCAATCATCATGAATGTGTTACGTGGCCATATGTGCAGATAATTAGGCTTCATGGCAAACTGGGAGCAAAGTAAAAGAAATGACGGCATTATAACAGTATAAAGAAGGTAAACACATTATATACAACAGACAGTAGCTTTGCATTAACCAAAAGTTGATCAACAAATGAGATGACACCCGATGAAATACTATGCTGATACAATGAACATGCTTTGATGGAGGTTGACTGACAGAAAGCTAAGCTATTAAAATAAATGTGCATCTGACTGGTAGTGTGCAGAGACTTTTTCCTGTTGATACAATGAACTATAAAAACATATCAGTTCAGATTTAGGTTCAAATAGTATTTTATTTCAAATACTTTTAGCGTTTGATTGAGCCTGACTGGTGTGGCGGATGGGTGGGGTATGCACTTTTGGGACTATAGCATTGGTTCCGTTGCACCAGGAAAGCTCATTGAAGCGTAGCTTAAGTATTTGAAAGAACATTTAAAACTATTTGAAACATGGGCTGTATTCAAAAAATGTCTAAGCGTTGGAGTGCTGATCTAGGATCAGGTCCCCTCTGTCCATATAATTTTATTCATTATTATCTAAAAGGCAAAACTGATCCTAGCACTGCTACTCCTATACTGTTTTTGAATATGGTCCCTGGCCTGATCCTGTGCCATGTTCTGAGCATCAGAGGACCAACCTCTCCATTGATGGGGGGCATGGTGAGCTCCAGGTACCCATGGGGGATGTAGGTCTGACTGAAGTTGAAACGGCTCTGACGGAGGAACTGTTTCCGAATGGCAGAGAATGCTCCATCACACCCCACAATCAAGTCTGCCTGGATCTCCTCCTTTGCACCATCAGCCCTAAGACACACCATACAGTACCACCAACATCATTCCACAAATAGATGCTATTACATTTGCAATGAATTAAATGTGATAATTTAAAAACTTCAATGTCAATAAAGTTGTCAGTCTATAATTAATTTTAAATAGGTAGAATGTTATTGAATAAGCCATAAGTTAATAATTCACTGTGTGACAGTACTAATTCTCACAGTGGTAGGGAGGTTTTACTGCTAATTTGGTTGTAAATTGTATGACACAATTACCTCAAGGCCACCAAATTACAGACCAATAAAAAAGTTATGCATAGAGGCTTAAAAGCAATATATTATGACCCTATGACACATATGGTGTTGAACACACACTAGGCCACATGCAATTAAATGCAGGAACACAGAGTCCAACCAAAAACAATAAAGCAAGAACAAGGCAACTTATGACAGCACTTTAAAAAGAGAGAGACAGAGAGAATGTGAGTGTGTGTGTGATTACTAACTATTTACCTGAGAAAGGTCATCGCCCCTGTTTCAGTGCTCCAGTTGAGCAGTTTGTGTGCGAAGTTCAGCTTTGTGTTTGAATACGTCTCTGCCGCTGCAGTTACAGAACAAATCATTTAAAAAAAAAGACTTACATGACACAGCAAACATTGGGCAAAACCTTACAAAAAGGGGGGGGGGGATCGACTACATTTAAGCAATAAGGCACGAGGGGATGTGGTATATGGCCAATATACTACGGCTAAGGGCTGTTCTTAGGGGGGTTGGGAGAACATTTTTTGTTAATTCCGTGCAATTCTACACATTTTGCAATGGTGCGGAGAGAAAATTTTGCAATTTTATAACAAATTTCATGCAATTCTACACATTTTGGAACATGGTGGATAGAAATGTTTGCAGTTTTTAATATGATATTTGAGTGAGACTGACCAAAAAAATAAACTGGGGCCGCCATCGATCGCGATAACAAGTTTAGATAGCTGGTCGCTAAACTAATTTAGCAATCTAAAAAATGTAAGCCGACATGGGCTAATTGACTATCAGTGACTGACATAACAAGAGAAAAACTGCTGATTCTTACAACCAAATTTCTAAATTGCACCTTGTGTATTCTACTATTCTAACTGGCAACAGTAAGTTCAGACTCCGACTGATCAGAGGGCCTTCAAAAGGAGGGACGCTGCCAGTTGCCCATCCCTGATATGGACTATTATAAAACCCTTAAGAGAAACCCTTGTGTCTCATTAGTCAGACAAATCATGCTCTCACTAACCTATTATCTCTACCCCAAGGCTGTGGAGCTTCATTTAACATATTTTTAGGTCCCCAAAAAATACCTTACATTTAAAGTTTTATTAGTTGTATGTACAAGATACACATGGTATACACCGTCCAACTAAATTCTTACTTGCATGTTCGTTCTCGACAATGCAACAACAATAAGAAATATTACAATATAAGAATACAAACAAAGTAAATGGCTCAGTAGAATAGAATAAACATTTTAGCATAATATAATACAGGAAGGCACAATTTAGTCCAATATTTACATGTTTCTTGGGGAAAGGGGGAATTGGGGGGCAAGTATTTAAATTGTACAGTATTTAACGTCTAAGTCTTCAAGCACTTTAATGAGAACCATGAAAATACATTAAACCCAGAGGAAATCTATATATTATATATTGTATTAAAATTGTTTTTTAAATGTCAGTGGTTAAGTGGAAAGAAAGAGACACGTCTCCATTTAACCTTAATACCATCTGTAAAGTTTAAGACAGTACTTTTAACAAGCACATCAAATTAAACTTTATTTGCCACATGCGCCAAATACAACAAGTGTAGACTTTACCGTGAAATGCTTACTTACAAGCCCTTAACCAACAGTGCAGTTCAAGAAGAAGAAAATATTTACCAAGTAGGCTAAAATAAAAAGTAATAATAAAAAGTAGGTGGGGGGGGTCAATGTAAATTGTTCGGTGGCGATTTTTATGAATTGTTCAGCAGTCTAATGGCTTGGGGGTAGAAGCTGTTGAGGAGTCTTTTGGTCCTGAACTTGGCGCTCCGGTATCGCTTGCCGTGCGGTAAGCAGAGAAAACAGTCTAAAACTTGGGTGACTGGAGTCTCTGACAATTTTATAGGCTTTCCTCTGACACCGCCTATTATATAGGTCCTGGATGGCAGGAAGCTTGGCCCCAGTGATGTACTGGGCCGTTCGCACTACCATCTGTAGCGCCTTACGGTCAGATGCCATACCAGGCGGTGATGCAACCGGTCAGGATGCTCTCGATGGTGCAGCTGTAGAACCTTTTGAGGATCTGGGGCCCCATGCCAAATCTTTTCAGTCTCCTGAGGAGGAAAAGGTTTTGTCGTGCCCTCTTCACGACTGTCTTGGTATGTTTGGACCATGCTAGTACGTTGGTGATGTGGACACCAAGGAATTTGAAACTCTCGATCCGCTCCACTACAGCCCCGTCGATGTTAATGGGGGCCAGTTCGGCCCGCCTTTTCCTGTAGTCCACGATCAGCTCCTTTGTCTTGAGGGTGAGGTTGTTGTCCTGGCACCACACTGCCAGTTCTCTGACCTCCCTATAGGCGGTATCATCGTTGTCGGTGATCAGGCGAGAGAAACTATTCATAAGTGAGAGAAACTATTCATATTCATCTTAATAATCCATATTTTTTTATTTTAGAAATAGCAGATTGACATCAGGTAGATAATACAAGATTAACCTATTTGCCATTCAAGATGAGTGGATAAGCATACTGCATTTCAATAAGCACATACAATATTGAGAATTTACTTAGTTAGCGAGGTAACTTCGGTCAACTCTGAGTTCAACTCTGGATAACCGGTACCACGAAAGTGGCTCACCTTTTAGCCAGGTACATTTCTATGGCAACGAATCCTTCAGCACTAACATGCTCCCGGGCAGGCTAACTTAGACCAATGAAATCAGATTCCTCCGTCTCGCAATGATTGCGTCATCATCCCCTTCATTTGAAGACGACGACTGATAAAATACTTTATTAATCAAATGTTTTATTGTGTGTTAAAAATTATAATGTTAAAATACATTTCACATTACACATTTAGTAATGACATAATGCAATTGAAACTTCACGCACTTAATATCATTATTCTATCGATAGGAGTGGGAAAAAAGGTGCTTGTGCATTTATAAGCACACCAAAGACGGCATTAACGATAAGTAATACAATAAAGACGCACTTCTAAAAGCCTATTTAACACCATAGCCTGCTGAATTTGCAAGATAACTTTTCTTTCATTTTGATTTCGGCACAAATTAAAAATGTGGCACTGACTCGCCCATTGATAGATGTTTCAGCATTGCCTCAATGAAGAGTCTGGCGTTCGACTAGGCATGTGCGACATCCACGCGCAGTTCCAAGCCTGCTAGAGTTAGCGGCAGGCGGACAAGCAATAGCCACTGTTGTAGTATGGATGAAGCCTAAACTGGAAGGTGAATCTAACTGAAGCTGGCTAGCTTTAGAAAAACCAGAGTATATCTTTCTTCAATAGAAGTATACCCCTCAGGCGTTATGGGAATAAGGAATTTCATTCTCCTACCTGACAACAGTTCTTTGTTGAGGTTGGCTCTGTCGACAGACAGGATGTACTGAAAAGAAAACAGGCTGTTACAGTACCTCTCAACTACACAGAATAATGTGACCCTGTAACACTGACACTTTTTTATACAAAAACATACTTATGAAAATGTCAACAATGAATACATTTCAAATACATTTAGAAGCAATGCTCGGTAGTCTTAAAACATTCAGTGACTGAAATGTGAGTGGGATCGGGGAGTTTGTCTATTGTCTAGTAAGAATTACTGAGTTTATAGCATGAGTAAGCTTTGGTTCAAATCATCTTTTGTGTTGAGTGGATGGGATAATTGATTTAGTGGAACATCCATCGGAAGTGCCCTTTTTTATCTTTCTACTTGAACAATTGGATAGAATAAAATCCCTCTCTTTCCCCCTGGAAGAAATAAATACTTCTCAAATTAGCTACCATGTCTTCTCCCTCCATCCATCACCCCTCTCTGCCTAGCGACCTCCCCTAATTATTTTCCATAACTTTTTTATGTCTGATCGTGTCTTCTCTTTTGTTATTCACTTTTTCCTCATCTACATTTTTTCCTAACATCCTGTCTTCCCACTTCTCTTAATGACAGAGGGATTACCGAGTTTAGTGGGCTACTACGAAGATATTTTCCTAAATATAGTTCCTCTTTAAAGACAGAATAGAACATAGGTTAACCCCTTTCAAAAACACGACTCCCAACAGCTCTGTGTAGACAATAGGGCTCCCCTCCATCATCATATTGCAGGGTACCTGTCCTGAGCATCACCTTTAATATGGGGTGGAATTACAGCTCATGTCATCTATCATAGGTACAGAACCAAACAGAAACATGTGACAATGTTGGGAAGTTTACACCACACTGGACAAGATAGGTGTTCGAATATTATAATTTCAAAAACTTTAGCTGTGCATGATTGAGCTTGCTTGTTAAAATGGTACCAATAACAGATTCAGAAATGCAAACATCGCCCACCTGGCACTCCAGGCAGTCTGAGGCAAACTCTTAAAGCATCTGAAAAAGTTCAAATACTATTTGAACTAATGTCTGCAATGGTCACGGTGAGCTGGTGTACATTTTACGGAGTTGTCTGAAGTCATAAACCTTGTAATAGATGAAAAAGCTTCCTCTCAAGCTAAAATAAATAACACTTACCTGTGGGCTGACAGGTACATTGTGCTTTGTTTTAGGTCTGGATTATGACCCTCCTTGACCTCAGCAGCCCACTGTGACCAGTGCAGACATGAGTTCAAATACTAGTTGTACTCTTTCAAATACTTTAAGCAATAGATGTCAGAGTGGGAAAAAAACTATGTTATTGTAATATCGCAAACGGACGTGGCAGTTTCACCATTGAAGATTCCAGCTTTAACTGACTATTTACACTGTGAGAACCTGCAGTACCAGTCAAAAGTTTGGACACACCTACTCACCTACTCAAGGGTTTTTCTTAATTTTTTTCCCTACATTGTAGAATAATAGTTTAGACATCAAAACTATGAAATAACATATGGAATCATGTAGTAACCAAAACAGTGTTAAACAAATCAAAAAGTATTTTAAGATTCTTTAAAGTAGCCACCTTTTGCCTTGACGACAGCTTTGCACACTCTTGGCATTATCTTAACCAGCTTCACCTGGAATGCTTTTCCAACAGTCTCGAAGGAGTTCTCACATATACTGAGCACTTGTTGGCTGCTTTTCCTTCACTCTGCGGTCCAACTCAGCCCAAACTATCTCAATTGGGTTGAGGTCGGGTGATTGTGGAGGCCAGGTCACCTGATGCAGCACTCCATCACTCTCCTTATTGGTCAAATAGCCCTTACACAGCCTGGAGGTGTGTTGGGTCATTGTCCTGTTGAAAAACAAATGATAGTCCCACTAAGCACAAACCAGATGGGATGGTGTATCGCTGCAGAATGCTGTGGTAGCCATGCTGGTTAAGCGTGCCTTGAATTATAAATAAATCTCTGACAGTTTCACCAGCAAAACACCCCCACACTTCCTCCTCCATGCTTCACAGTGGGAACCATACATATGGAGATCTGTTTACCTACTCTGCATCTCACAAATACACCAAAAATCTTAACATTTTGACTCATCAGACCAAAGGACAGATTTCCACCGGTCTAATGTCCATTGCTCGTGTTTTTTGGGCCAAGCAAGTCTCTTCTTCTTAATGGTGTCCTTTAGTAATGGTTTCTTTGCAGCAATTCGACCATGAAGGCCTGATTCATGCAGTCTCCTCTGAACAGTTGATGTTGAGATGCGTCTGTTACTTGAACTCTGTGAAGCATTTATTTGGGCTGCAATTTCTGAGGCTTGTAACTCTAATGAACTTATTCTTCCTTTCCTGTGGCGGTCCTCGTGAGAGCCAGTTTCATCATAGCTCTTGATGGTTTTTGCGACTGCACTTGAAGAAACTTGGTGGACCTTTATGTCTTAAAGTAATGACTAGTTAAATAAAAATACATACAAATTATTTGAGCTGTTCTTGCCATAATATGGACATGGTCTTATACCAAATACCAAATCTTCTGTATACCACCCCTACCTTGTCACAACACAACTGATTGGCTCAATGCAGCCAATCAGGAAAGAAGGAAAGAAATTCCACAAATTAACTTATAACAAGGCACACCTGTTAATTGAAATGAATTCCAGGTGACTACCTCATGGAGCTGGTTGAGAGAATTCCAAGAGTGTGCAAAACCGTCATCAAGGCAAAGGGTGGCTAATTTAAAGAATCTCAAATATTAAATATATTTTGATTTGTTTAACACTTTTTGGGTTACTACAGTCGTGGCCAAAAGTTTTGAGAATGACACAAATATAAATTTTCACAAAGTTTGCTGCTTCAGTGTCTTTAGATATTTTGTCAGATGTTACTATGGAATACTGAAGTATAATTACAAGCATTTCATAAGTGTCAAAAACTTTATTTACAATTACATGAAGTTGATGCAATGAGTCAATATTTGCAGTGTTGACCCTTCTTTTTCAAGAGCTCTGCAATCCGCCCTGGCATGCTGTCAATTAACTTCTGGGCCACATCCTGACTGATGGCAGCCCATTCTTGCATAATCAATGCTTGAAGTTTGTCAGAATTTGTGAGTTTTTGTTTGTCCGCCCACCTCTGGAGGATTGACCACAAGTTCTCAATGGGATTAAGGTCGGGGGAGTTTCCTGGCCATGGACCCAAAATATCGATGTTTTGTTCCCCAGGCCACTTAGTTATTACTTTTGCCTTATGGCAAGGTGCTCCATCATGCTGAAAAAGGCATTGTTCATTACCAAACTGTTCCTGGATGGTTGGGAGAAGTTGCTCTCGGAGGATGTGTTGGTACCATTCTTTATTCATGGCTGTGTTCTAAAAATTGTGAGTGAGCCCACTCCCTTGGGTGAGAAGTAACCCCACACATGAATGGTCTCAGGATGCTTTACTGTTGGCATGACACAGGACTGATGGTGGCGCTCACCTTGTCTTTCAGCTGAATCAACTTTAGGAGACGGTCCTGGCGCTTGCTGGACTTTCTTGGGCGCCCTGAAGCCTTCTTCACAACAATTGAACCGCTCTCCTTGAAGTTCTTGATGATCCGATAAATGGTTGATTTAGGTGCAATCTTACTGGCATCAATATCCTTGCCTGTGAAGCCCTTTTTGTGCAAAGCAATGATGACGGCACGTGTTTCCTTGCAGGTAATCATGGTTCACAGAGGAAGAACAATGATTTCAAGCACCACCCTCTTTTTGAAGCTTCCAGTCTGTTATTCGAACTCAATCAGCATGACAGAGTGATCTCCAGCCTTGTCCTCGTCAACACTCACACCTGGTTCTTTTGTGGCAAGGCTGAAATGCAGTGGAAATGTTTTGGGGGGATTCAGTTCACTTGCATGGCAAAGAGGGGCTTTGCAATTAATTACAATTCATCTGATCACTCTTCATGACATTCTGGAGTATATGCAAATTGTAATCATACAAACTGAGGCAGCAGACTTTGTGAAAATATATATTTGTGTTATTCTCAAAACTTTTGGCCACGACTGTACATGATTCCATATGTATTATTTCATAGTTGAGGTCTTCACTACTGTTCTACAATGTAGAAAATAGTAAAAATAAAGAAAAACCCTGGAATGAGTAGGTGAGTCAAAACTTTTGACTGGTACTGTAAGACATCTGTTAATTTGAAATTAAATTAAATCAAGTATTCTGGGATTGAAATAAAGGCCTGCTTTGTTTAGGGGATTTTTAAGATGATGAATCACACAAACCTCATTCCCTTTGCTCCTTGTTGCAAAGAAGTGTAATGATTAACAGAGTCCCTGTGAGAACGGAAAAGGTCCTGTTGATTCAGTAAATCTGAGGCCACTGACCATGTTTGTGTCTCAATGCACTTTCTATGATGAAAGAATGCCAAAGTGGTGAAATTACATTTGCATCTCTTGCCTTTGCAACCATGTTTTTTATGGTTGCAAAGGCAAGGGACGCAAATGCCACTCCAATTCAAGAAGGACCCATAATCAACTGTTATTATAACAGCACTCAGCACAGATTCCACCACTTTGGCACTCTAACTGTGTATGTATTGAACTGTTTATCAATGATAAAACATAATGCAAGTCTTTTATACTGCACATTTTTTTATGCATTGCTTGAAGTACTTAGGGCAAGAAAATTGGTTTGTCCCAGTAGTTATGCGTGGCGTTAGAGTGACATATTTTTGAGATTTAGAGAGACATCGATCTATTATTTTCAATGTTAGAAAGTAAACAAAAAGGTATTTAATATGTTGTATAGAAAGAAAAGACATCTAGAAAAAGTGCCATACCCAAATGACACCACATTTCAAGAACGACCCTTATGCTACAGATATCTAAGAGAGAGTGGGAGAGACTCAATTAAATTAAATTAAATTCAATTCAAGGGGCTTTATTGGCATGGGAAACATACATTAACATTGCCAAAGCAAGTGAAGTAGATCACATCAATGAGTATGTTTACATGCACACTAATAACTCGATATTAAACTGATTATGGCAGTCGTGTAAACACTACTCCGCTTATCTTAAAATCGGCATAAGGTCATAATCAAAGTAAGCATACACCGATTAAAACAACTGGTTTTCTGAGCAAACTTTAAAATTATTAGGACATGTGAACATCTTAATAAGCGTTACAGCAGTGTATTTGATCTGAACATGTGCTAGCACGAGAAGCGCAAGCTTCCTTCTTTTGCGCGAGTGAAGTGAGTTCGGAAAAACTGAAAGTATGCATCTTAGAAATAGTTTTCGCATACAAACTTTATATGTCCGAATCAAAACGTTTTTTTAACAAAATAACATAGTCGTTGTGTTAGAACGTGTGTTTTGATTGCTGATTTTCTACATTTAGCAAAGTCCCATCAGGTAGTCTGATTTCAGACGTGTCCATGTAAACAGGATTATTAGGGAAATCGTTCTTCTTGCAAAGCATGTAAATGTTTAAATCCAACTATTATATTAATCTGACTATTCATAATAATCGTATCATTTTGTGCATGTAACCGTACACAATGATGTATTTAAGAAACTGTAATTATACATAAATAATTACAAAAGGCTGACAGACTACTGTGCTACAAGATAATGGTCATACTTTGTCTTGCGTGTAGAATTAATTCTTAATCTATCGAATGGGAGTTACAGTGTGGTGTGTGTAGGCGTTGCAGCAGCAGAGTTACCTGGCCTTTCTTGCCATAAGGAATGGGGGACTGTGTCCCGTTCAAAGAGTGAATCATTCTGGAATGCATGGGGATTCCTTTGGAGACAATCTAGAGAAGAAATCAAATGGGTCAGATTTGCTCATGGAATTACATTGTCAGTGTATTGACAATAACATGATGAAGACAAACATATTGAAAAAATAATCCAGCACTAAATCAAATCAAACTTTGTCACATGCGCCGAAATGCTTACTTACAAGTCCTTAACCAACAATGCAGTTCAAGAAAGAGTTAAGAAAATATTTACCAAAAAAACTAAAGTAAAAAATCATAAAAAGAAACACAATAAAATAACAATAACGAGGCTATATACACAGGGGGTACATGTACCGAGTCAATGTGCGGGGATACAGGTTAGTTGAGGTAATTTGTAGGTAGGGGTAAAGTGACTGTGTACTGTAGATAATAAACAGCGAGTGGGGGGGGGGGGGGGACTGTTCAGCAGTCTTATGGCTTGGGGGTAGAAGCTGTTAAGGAGCCTTTTGGTCCTAAACTTAGCGCTCGATACCGCTTGCCCAACGGTGGCAGAGAGAACAGTCTATGGGTGACTGGAGTCTTTGACAATTTTTTGGGGCTTTCCATTGACATAACCTAGTAGGTCCTGGATGGCAGGAAACTTGGCCCCAGTGTGGAGTGCGATTGAGATTGCGTCATCTTTGGATTTGTTGGGGCGGTATGCGAATTGGAGTGGGTCTAGGATATCCGTGATGATGTTGTTGATGTGAGCCATGACCAACCTTTCAAAGAACTTCATGGCTACCAACGTGAGTGCTACAGGGCGGTAATCATTTAGGCAGGTTACCTTCGCTTCCTTGGGCACAGGGACTATGGTGGTCTGCTTGAAACATGTAGGTATTACAGACTCGGTCAGGGAGAGGTTGAAAAGGTCAGTGAAGACACTTGCCAGTTGGTCCGCGCATGCTTTGAGTACACGCCCTGGTAATCCGTCTGGCCCCGCGACTTTGTGAATGTTGACCCATTTAAAGGTCTTGCTCACATCGGCTACTGAGAGCGTTATCACACAGTCGTCCAGAACAGCTGGTGCTCTCATGCATGCTTCAGTGTTGCTTGCCTCAAAGCGAACATAAAAGGCATTTAGCTCGTCTGATAAGCTCGCGTCACTGGGCAGCTCGCGTCTGGGTTTCCCTTTGTAGTCCGTAATAGTTTTCAAGCCCTGCCACATCCGATGAGCATCAGAGCCGGTGTAGTATGATTCAGTCTTAATCCTGCATTGACGCTTTGCCTGTTTGATGGTTTGTCAGAGGGCATGGAGGATTTCTTATAAGCGTCCGGATTAGTGTCCCGCTCCTTGAAAGCAGCAGCTCTAACCTTTAGCTCAATGCAGATGTTGCCTGTAATCCATGGCTTTGGTTGGGATATGTACATACGGTCACTGTGGGGACGACGTCGTCGATGCACTTATTGATGAAGCCGATGACTGAGGTGGTATACTCCTTAATGCCATTGGATGAATCCCGGAACATATTCCAGTCTGTGCTAGCAAAACAGTCCTGTAGCGTAGCATCCACGTCATCTGACCACTTCCGTATTGAGCGAGTCACTGGTACTTCCTGCTTTAGTTTTTGCTTGTAATCAGGAATCAGGATAGAATTATGTTCAGATTTGCCATATGGAGGGCGAGAGAGAGCTTTGTATGCATCTCTGTGTGTGGAGTAAAGGTGGTCTAGAGTTTTTTTCCTCTGGTTGCACGTGACATGCTGCTAGAAATGAGGTAAAACGGATTTAAGTTTGCCTGCATTAGAGTCTCCGGCCACTAGGAGCGCCGCTTCTGGATGAGCATTTTCTTGTTTACTTAAAGCCTTATACAGCTCGTTGAGTGCGGTCTTAGTGACAGCATCGGTTTCTGATGGTAAATAGACGTCTAAGAATAATATAGATGAGAACCATCTTGGTAGATAGTGTGGTCTACAGCTTATCATGAGGTACTCTACCCCAGGCGAGCAAAACCTTGAGACTTCTTTAATATTAGACATTGCGCACCAGCTGTTATTGACAAATAGACACACACCCCCGCCCCTCGTCTTACCGGACGTAGCTTCTCTGTCCTGCCGATGCATAGAAAATCCCGCCAGGTCTATATTACTCGGTGAAACATAAGATATTACAGTTTATTATGTCCCGTTGATAGGATGGTCTTGATCGTATATCATCCATTTTGTTTTCCAATGATTGCACGTTGGCCAATAGAACAGATGGTAGTGGAGGTTCATTCACTCGCCTACAAATTCTCACAAGGCAGCCCAACCCCCGCCCCCTTTTTCTCCGTCTTTTCTTCACACAAATGAAGCTGGCGAAGCAAACCAGACCCTGTCATGCAGAAAAGCCATGGAAGTGTAAAACAATCTTTTGACGCTGTGCCTGCCGCGGCATACATAACACCCCTGGTGCATCAAATGTGTGCCCAATAAAATAATATAATTGCTGGCCTCAGTTGCCAGAATATAACATTTTAGAGAACTGTGAGTACAGGTGGCCAGTCCGGATGTACCCAGGGGGCCTGGGCACTTCGAATATTTCATAATTATGAATACAGCAAAATAACAACAAAGAGCGGCTGCCTGGTTCCGTTTTCATTGCTTACGTGCTGTTGAGACTAGGAATTCAATTTCCCACAGTGGTAGCCAAGAAGGACAAAACAGGACAACATACCGTGTCTTCCATTCCCACTTGTTTCAATGCCTGGCGACCCCTGTGAGATAGAGCTAGATTGATGCTTCTTCCCTTGACAATTTTGGCTTGGCGGATATCTGGTCAGGATCAGAGATGGAGAGATCAAACATTCAGGTATGATGATACTCAAGTCTAACATACACAAGCTACTTGTCAATCCAAATGTAATTTCACTGCATCTGATGAATGCTTGTGAAACCAGTGTCATATGCCAATCATAACTTATTTTGAAATACATGGTTAGATTGCTGTTTGATTGCTACCAGGACAGAAGCCATCCCAGCTAGCACAGTGGATCTGGGCCGATTCTGGCTGAGCGTCGGGGCACCCGGCTGAGAGTCAGACTCGGCCGACGTCATGTGGCCCAGGTCTGGGCTGCCTTTGGCAGTATTACTTATGACTAGGATGCGGGGATTGAGTTCAGGCCAATTCCGGTGTGAGTTATCTGGCCCAAATGTATTACTTGGGGCTCGGGCCGATTGGGGCTAATCTCTGGCAAATGATTACACTGGCTGCTTTATGTAATTAACATTTCATTATTTATTTTTCCTTATTTTCTCATTGTTTTTGTGATCAAAAAATAAAATTATAATTTAAATGAAATTCTTTAAGAGTCCTGTGTAGTATTTAAGTATTTTGATACTTTGTGCAAGGCAATTGATAAGCATTAAAAACTCTGTGGTTGGGGCCTCCTGAGTGGCGCAGCGGTCTAAGACACTGCATCGCAGTGCAAACTGCATCGCTACAGATGCTGGTTCGAGACCCGTGCCATCCGTGACCGGGAGACCCATGAGGCGACGCACAATTGGCCCAGCGTCGTCTGAGTTAGGGGAGGGTTTGGCTGGGATGTCCTTGTCCTGTAGCGACTCCAGTGGCGAGTCAGGCGCATGCACGCTGACACGGTCAGCAGGTGTATGGTGTTTCCTCTGACACAAATTTTTTTTTTGTGGATGGGTATAATTTGTATGTATAAAATGTATAATAGTAATATTTAAAATGACTAAAATCTGCTAATTTTGTATACATTTATTTAAATTTGCATCGGACCGCTTCTGGGGGGATTCTAACAAGATGCTGGCAAAGTCGGCCCGATGTACTTGGGCCGATTCTGGGCAGTCATTCATTTTGATTGCGGGCTGAGTCCGACACCCGATTCCGGGCCGATTCAATCAGTTCCGGCCCACCGGAAGAGGGACGCTTCTGGGGCCAATTCCTCATTGCTAGCTGGGATTGTGCTTTGTTGTTAGGAATATTGTAATGACTAATGACTGAATGCAGTGCATACTTCCAAAAATAGATGCAGACTACTTTGTAGCTGTTCAAAATAAGACGAAGCACTTTAAATGTTGTGCAATCAAGTGTTTACCTTCTCGAGATTCAAAGACCTCTACTTGAAAACCTCTTTTTGCAAAGTAGCAGGCATTCAAGGCGCCAACCTGAGAGAGGGTTGATTGAGTCTGTTAAAGGCTTGCATGTTTTTGCATTAGTTTATGGTGCAGGCAGCACCAGAAATGGATTTTAAAAAATTTACATTGTTGTGCACAGCAATATCAAAGGAAGAGATCAAAACAGTCATATTGACCTTAGGGCACTTTGCTTTGTCAATGGTAGGCTACAACAGGGACCAAGTAGTTTAAAGTGTAAATTACTGGTAGGCTTTACTCTTCTTTACATGATGTTGCTTTAAGAGGCCTACAAGGAAAAGTATAACAAATGATACTGTTTGTTTGCAACCTAAATACTGTTAGCTCAGACCTGCCTTTTTCGCTATCAACCCTATTGAGTCAATGGGACCATCTGCAGTTTAGCAATTTGACAAAGCCAAATATTGTCCTATAACCTCAAGAAAATAAGGCTCCGATTACACTTACATAGATTACATTTATATTTTAAAATAGATTACACATAGATTAGATAAATTGTTAATGTTGTGACAAGGTTTTCATAACAGCAAATATCAGCAGCCTGTTTACATTATTCACACTTCCATTTTGACTTCTTACCAAACCACCTCCCACCACAGCCACCACCTTTTTCTTGCTGGTTGATTTGCTGTCATTGGTTGAATAATCCATTGTAGTTTATGTCGTTATACTGGAGTCTTGCAGTGACCGTTTTGCCTTTCAGTGATCTTGGACACTGAAATCAATTCCTGCCTGAGCCGATGAAATTAAAACGTTTTTACTGGGACACTCAGGGTTTTGAGGGAGGCGCGACCCGGATCTCATAAATGTCATCCTCGTAGTGGTTGGTTCGCTTTTCCTCACAATGCAAACAAAACAGAGAGATAGTTCAGAGTTGAGGAATTTCCCATGAGCAGCTGAAGCGCACACGGCGCGCAGAGAAACAATTACAAGAGCCGCTGGATTACACACCTTTTACTAGGAACTGCTGTGTGAATGATCTGATAGGTGATTATGTTGTAGTAAAAAAAATCATCACTTCAATGAAAAAATGTCTGTGGTCCAGAGTTAGTATAGTTTTTCGCGAATTAATCTTGTGAAACAAAAGAGCATAGATCCCTAATGATGCCTATACTGACATTAGGATAAATTACACATTTACTCTGAAATTCAAACATTGGATGCTGGTTTAATTTAAATTGCTCATGCTGTATTTTGATGAACTAACTTTTCAGAGAAAAAAGATCCACAGAGACTAGGCCTACATTCAACTGCTGCGCATTCGCCCATCGCTGGGATCGATAAATATGAGTCTGTTGTTCCCTCTACTGGTCATGTAAGCATAAAGCACCCACACACATTTCAGGGATAGGAACAATTATTTGTCGATTCGTATGGGTTAAAACATTTCTCAAGCTATTTTACTTTAGAATTTAAAAATGATACTGTTGCAATAGGCCAGTGATCGTGAAACCTCTTCAACAATTTTGTTGTAGCCCTTAAATTAGCTCACCTGATTTGTAAACGTTACGAATGCACACAAACATTCCCCTAACATGCGTGTGCCAGTTCATGCAAAAAGTTGGCATTTATACAAATGAAATTGACGTGAGCATGTGCTTATCCTCCTGCAAACTTCAGACCATGCGTATGCAGTTTCTAGTGGTTTAAGTGTTGAGTTGCAAGGCCAAAGTGGCCTAGTAGTAACCTTGTGCAACGGAGGAATATACACTGAGTGTACAAAAAACGGACAGGCTGACCAGGGGAAAGGTATGATCCTTTTGATGTAAAATCCACGTCAATCAGTGTAGATAAAGGGGAGGAGACAGGTTAAAGAAGGATTTTTATGCCTTGATACAATTGCCATTCAGAGGGTGTATGGTCAAGACAAACGATTGAAGTGCTTTTGAACGGGGTACGGCAGTATGTGGTGGTGCCAGGCGCACCGGTTTGAGTGTGTCAAGAACTGTAATTCTGCTGCGTTTTTCACGCTCAACAGTTCTGTGGGTATCAAGAATGGTCCACCACCCAAAGGACATCCAGCCAACTTGACACAACTGTGATAAGCATTGGCGTCAACATGGGCCAGCATCCCTGTGGAACGATTTCGACACCTTGTAGAGTCCATAAGCCTACGAATTGAGGCTGTTCTGAGTGCAAAAAAAAAAGGGGGGGGGGGGGCGCAAACAAGATGCAATCCTTTGGTGTTAATGAGAAACGAAAATCAATGTATTTTATCTTTGCATTCTAAAATAATTAGAAATAGGCATATATTCCCTATTATTTTATTTCTATGGTCATTGCAGAATAAATTCATCACCTTTGACCACTGTGAAGCAGGCAAGTACTTCCGTGTCACAGATTTTTGGTATCTTTCAGAATAAAGGTTCCGTCCTGTATACTTTGTAAATGAATAATTAGGGCGGTAATGATGGAACAGTTGCACAATTATCGATATATTGTATACTAGTTATAATCCAAAGAGTGATTAGAAGTATTTCTATAAGATATTGTTATTTGTTTGTTTTCAAGGCAAAATGGTCAACAATGTTTTTGTGTGTGTACTCCCTATAATTTATTGCACTGTACAAAAGGATATGCACGTTGTCGCAGCAGTAAAAAGGAGGTCCATTCTACTCAGGAGCAGTGGCGTGTATTCATGGATACATTATTTTATAATCTCCCACAAATTATGCATCTTTCGTCTCTGTGTTTTCATAATTTCCCGTCAATTCGCAAATGGCTGAATCTCACGGAGAAATTATCCCAACGAGGGAAACGGCGCCCCTCTGTCTCAGTATGTGTAGCTCATGTATCTGACGCTGTCTGGACCTAAATAGTATAACATGTAGCAGCAGTAGCATTTTGACCTAAATAGTATAACGTATAGCAGCAGTAGCATTTGATTGATTGATGCCAGCAAGCATTTAGCCTCCCTTGAAGATTAAATAAAACAATTAGCCAATCAGCGTTGAGCTGAGATCAACTGTAGGTTGTCCTGGTGCAGCAAAATGCTCCCCAAGGGAGGCCAGTTTGGATTTGGCTTCAGACCAATCAAATCACTTCCTTTTTGCAAACCGTCATTTTCAGTGAGTCTGTTTCTGGTCTGCTTGAGTTGATTTCCAGCAGTAGCTTGCTTGTTAAATTGGCCCTTTCCTCAGCCATGGATGGAGATGGAGATTTGGACTTTTTTTTCCACTTAGTTCTCTGTACAGGCCAATGATTATGATGGCGATTCTGATTTAATCATAGATTAATATGTTGTGCCACTGGCCTGAGACACTGAAGTTATGTAGCCTAGAAGTAGCCTAGTAGTGTAGCACCCCGTATTATCGGCATATTCAACAGCGTTTAAGAAATAGATTACCTTCAACAGTGTTATCTTGCGATCAAGCCATCAATGTTTTGTGATTGTTGGTGTTGTAAAAATGTTAGCTAATGGGTTAGCAATTAGCATGTTTGACATTTCAGAGGAAATACTACTACTATCAGCTTTTTGTTAAGCGGTTTAGAAAAACAAATACATCCCATATTATCAGCATATGGTCCCCAGTTATTGGCCACCTTACTATTTTGTTCAATTACAAAATATATCTGTTTAATTTTGTTCAAAAAAAGAGACCCCAACCTTGTATCCAAAGTGTTTACTAAATAATTGACTAGTTGGCTAGTCTTCCGGTTAAAAAAAAAAAGGTATTTCCTGTAATCCGTTAGCTATATTTTAGAGGTAAAAAGTTGCATATTAAATGATTTGTGGTCTGTCGCGCAGTCGTATTTTACAATATACAGTGTGTCCCACTGTGTGTATATCTATATCACTTTTTTAAACTCTCAAAACCTAACTTAACTTACATAAATTGCAATGAAAATCGGTGGTCAGCTGGCTAGAAGGGTATCTTTAGTCACAAAACTTACCGTTATTTTCCAGTCCATTTTTAAATATTGAGCTCGTGTCTGATGTTGTGGGAAAATTAGCTAGGCTCTCGTTAACTGGCTAGCTAGCTAGCTAGCTAACTTAGCTGGTTCATTGTTGCCCATGCAAGGAAGTCAGGCAAACAAGCATTTTAGCTAGGTAGCCTCAACAAAAACTGAAAGTATACTGTATGACATGAGCCATAGACCGTTTTGCCAACATGAGAGAGGAGGGCATTGGCGTTCAACTAGTAGGGTGAGTCAACATTTTTTGTTTTACTTGTGCATGCACTCACACACACACAGAAATTAGTACCATGGACAGCCACGTATTTAGCAACATTGATTGGACACATTTTTTGTTGCCATCTTAAAGTTTGCTTTCACTGTATTAAACTAAGCAAATTTAGCCTTGTTTATTTGATGTTTAAGTTGAAATGGTGCTGGAATAGCAGTGCTCCTGTTGTCTTTGTGCTGACTTGCGGTAACTCTGTGGTTCTAAATCAGTACTTGTTTAGTAAACTGTCAAAAACACTACCTTGCTTGACCATGTTGCAGGTGATAACTGTTTGTATGTAATATATGCTTTGTGGACTTCACTGGACAGCTCTCTGGTTTTGTGATGAAACAAACGTATGTGTAGTTGCATTTATTCGACCACTGTGTGACTGTCTTTTTGTTGTCACGGCCTTATTGTATATCACAGTGGGGTATGAACCGATGAGTTATAGAGCAAACAACGCAATTATGACAACATAGTTTGTAATAAGGCTTTTTTACTGGCTTTGCTTGTTTTCCTCAGTGATTTTTACCCACGCACTGCTACTGCTCAGGAGCAGTTCTAGTTTCCAAATCCAGAGTTTACACCCAGAGGAATGTCTCTGCTCATCTGTTATTCTTGCTACACAAAATTACCAAAAATATGTGGACACCTCCTCATCAAACATCTCATTCCAAAATCATGGGAATTAATATGAAGTTGGTCCCCCTTTGCTGCAGAACTTTAAACCATCATGTAACAGTTCAAAATAAATATTTTCATTTGAAGTTTGTTGTTTCTAATTGAGTTTTTTTTTTGCAGGATTATTATTGAAATAAGATCATACTTTTCTGCTACCTGCTGTGGTTCTGAACTGTTATACGTTACATAACCAATGTCCTGGTCGAACATCTCATTCCAAAATCGTGGGCATTAATATGGAGCTGGTCCCCCCCCTTTGCTGCTATAACTAGATGTTGGACCATTGCTGCGGGGACTCCATTCAGCCAAGAGCATTAGTGAGGTCGGACACTGATAGGCGATCAGGCCTGGCTCGGAGCCAGAGTTCCAATATACCCCAAAGGTGTTCGATTGGCTTGAGATCAGGGCTCTCTGCAGGCCAGTCAAGTTCTTCCACACCGATCTTGACAAACCATTTCTGTATGGACCTTGCTTTGTGCACGGGGTCATTGTCATGGTATAACAGAAAAAGGCCTTCCCCAAACTGTTGCCACAAAGATGGAAGCACAGGATTGTCTAGAATGTCATTTTATGGTGTAGCGTTAAGATTTTCCTTCACTGGAACTAAGGGACCTAGCCCGAACCATGAAAAACAGCCCCAGACCATTATTCCTCCTCCACCAAACTTTACAGTTGGCACTATGCATTGGGGCAGGGAGCGTTCTCCTGGCATTCGCAAAAACCCGGTTTTGTCCGTTGGACTGCCAGATGGTGAAGCGTTTCCATTGCTCTAGAGTCCAATGGCAGCAAGCTTTACACCACTCCAGCTGACGCTTGACATTGCACATGGTGATCTTAGGCTTGTGTGCGGCTGTTTGACCATGGAAACCCATTTCATGAAGATCCTGACGAACAGTTATTGTGCTGACGTTGCTTCTAGGGGCAGTTTGGAACTCAGAATAGAGTGTTGCAGCTGAGGACAGACAATTTTTTTTGCGCTTCGGCACTCTGCAATCCCGTTCTGTGAGCTTGTGTGGCCTACCGCTTCACGTCGAAGCCATTGTTGCTCTTAGATATTTCCACTTCACAATAACAGCACTTAGTTGACCAGGGCAGACATTTGACTGACATGTTGGAAAGGTGGCATCCTATGAAAGTGGCACGTTGAAAGTCACAGCTCTTCCTGGCTGTGTGCTTGATTTTATAGTGTGTCCACATACTTTTGTATATAGTGTAGGTCTTACTTATTCTTGCTGGCGGAACGGAGGTGTTTTATACTCTGAAAAAGTATTTCTCTATAGGCCTAGGCATAGTCCCCTTCAACCGGAACATTCAGTTGTTAGGGGGCTTGTTCGACAGTGCATGCGCCTGCCGACTGACAAATTACTACAAATCTACAAATTACCTTGCATTATAAATTAACTACTCATTATTATTTGTAGATCAGTCAGTCACAATTACCCATGATACATTACGGTTTTGAGCCTCTCGTACACAGCTGGGGACTCGGCAGAAGCTAGGAAAGGTTGAATTTCTGCCAAAGCCTGGACTTAATTGACATATGGAGAGTTAAAAACCCTGGAGAGAAACAATACACATGGAGTAATAGAGATCGTTTACTACAATCAAGAATTGACTTGTGGATGATAACCTCTAATCTTGAGCCCAACACTGTAGAGGTTAAAATACTGCCTGCAGTCATGACGGATCATAAAGCCATATGGCTGACTGTAAGAATGTGCAGTAATGATGATAAGAAATACTCTGGTGGTTACTGGAAGTTAAATAACTCATTGTTATTGCATGGTGATTAATAAAAAAATCTGATTAAAATCAAATTTCTGTTTACTGGATTTTAGCTACATCTAATGCAGAATTTGGGAACCGCTGAAATTTTAAATCCGATCAGCCTGTATTACTTATGGAAACTGGCTTGCTTTAAGAAGGAGATGTGAGGTAGCTGAACTCTCTAAGACAATTGCGGATATCACAGAGATTGAGCATCTTGATCTTAATGAGAAAGCTAAATTGAATGATTTACAGAATCAACTAGATACATTGTATGAGGAAAAGGCTAGAGGAGCCTTCATAAGATCCAGAAAACAATGCCTTGAAAAAGGCGAAAAGAACAGTAGATACTTTTTTTATTTGGAAAAGAGGAGAGGGGAACTTAACACACTTCGGAAACTTAAGATTAATGGGGTTACCACTGAGGATAGAGTTGGTATCAGACTTTACCACTAAGTTTTGAGAATCTTTACTCCTTAGATAATAATTTGAGTGACTAAGAATCTCCTTGATTCTATAGAGAATGTTAATTCGGTTAGTGAAGAATTCAATCGGTCTTATTGTCAAGATTTATCCATTATGGACATCCAGTACGGGGTTGCTCAGTTAAAAAATAACAAATCTCCAGGTTGTGATGGATTAACCTCTGAATTTTACAAAACCTTCTCTGAAGAAATGGCACCATTTTTACTTGAAACCTTTAAGGAGGCTATAAAGAAGGGAGAACTACCTGCCTCTCTGAAGCAAGGGGTTATAACTCTTATACCTAAACCACACAAGGATCTCTTAATTATTGATAATTGGCGTCTAATCACACTCCTAAATAACGACTACAAAATTAATAGCCTTAATCTTTGCAAAAAGGTTAGTCTTGCTTGAATTATCTGGTTGATGAATGTCAATCAGGGTTTATGAAAGGGCGCCATAACTAATAATCTGAGGCTGATGTTAGACTTGGTTGAGTATTGTGATCTATTGGATGACTTCCCTGTTATCCTATTTTTGGATTTTCAGAAAGCATTTGATACAGTAAGTCACAATTTTACAATTTTAAGCATTTGAAGTTTGGTCATTGTTTTGTTGATGCTATTAGAACTCTGTATAATGGTGGCAATAGCTGTATCAAACTCTGTCATGGAACATCCTCAAGGTTTAACATTTATAAAGGAATACGACAAGGTTGTCCAATCTCACCTTTTTTTAATTTTTGTTAGTATCCCAAATCTTATGCTCATTAGTTCATAAAAGTCCATTTGAAGGCATTACATTCCAGGCCAAAGAGATCAAGATATTCCTACTGGTGGATGACACCTCACTTTCTTTGAAAAATGTGTCACAAGCTAGATTAGCATTGGATATCGTGAAGCAGTTCTCCAAAATCTCAGGTTTGGCATTACATCTCTCCAAATGTGAGATGTTTGTTCTGAAAGGAGCTGTCAATCCGGCAGATTGTAACAACATCTCTGAAAAAGATACGTAACCTACCTCGGTGTAAAGATCACCAAAAATCTTAAGGTTGTGAATGATCTTAATTTGAGCCCTGTAACTGAATCTGTCAAAAAGAAATTCTCCTCATGGTTAGGGAGAGATTTAAGTCTTCAAGGAAGGGCGCTTTTATCCAAAGCTGAGGGGCTATCTCGTGCATCCTATCTTTTTTCATCTATTGACATTCCCAAATCCACTTGCTGTACCTCAGATAGGCTATTGTACAGCTTCATATGGAAAAACAAGCCACATAAGATAAAAAGAGATGTTATCACCAACAGGGTTTGTGATGGCAGTCTAAATGTCTTAGACTTCACTCTCTTCAATCAGATATCCAAGGTCAACTGGGTTAAAAGGTACATAAAAAATCCTCATAGTTTCTGGAAATGTATACCTCATTTTGTTTATTCAGAAGTTCGGAGGGCTACATTTTTTTTACTACAATGTCCATATATTGTGGGTAAACTTCCTGTGAAATTGGCGGCTTTTTACAAGCAGGCTTTAATGTGCTGGGCTTTGTTTTATAAACAACTTTTCACCTCCTTAAATGTTTTATATGGAACAATGGGTCGATATTACACAGAAACAAGATGTTATTTTACCATAAATGGTTCTCGAAAAACATTGTCCTTGTCAGCCAATTAGTTAATATTAGTGGGAATCTATTTACGTGGAGAGAATTTATGGAAAGATATAACTGAGGTTTCAAGAAAGGCATATGACACTGTTATTAAAGCTATACCTAGTGGGATAAAAACATTACTTCAGAATAATGCATATTTTGGAATATCCCCGATTGTAAGCGATATCCAGGTGAATGGCATAGGTCTACTAGATACAAAATTCAACAATTGTTTTTTAAGGGATATTTTCTACAGGAAGTCTATTCCCTCTGCAATATTTTATTGGGCCTTTTGATGTAAACTGGCGCCGTGCTTGGCTCACTCCACACACATTTATGGTGACCAATAAAGTAAAGGAGATCTCCTTTAAGATTATCCATAGAGTCTATTCGTGTAATAACTTGATATCTAAATATATACCTGATGTTACCAGTGAATGCAGTTTTTGTGAACTAGAAACTGAATCTATTGAACACTTATTCTGTCATTGTTTATATAGTGAAGTGTTCTGGACTGATGTAAAACTATATCTTGGCCTCAATGCATACAACCATTGAACTGTCTAAGTCTGACATATTATTTTACTACACTGATTCCACAATTGAGTGTGAGTATGTCATAAATCTCTTTATTTTATTAGGAACATTTTTCATACACAAATCAAAATTTATGAAGAAAAATACCCTTATTTTTTAAAAATCTGATTTGGAAAACTATTTAGAGTCATTAAAACATGTCTGTATTTGAATTGATATAATGTGGATTTGTTTATTTTTTTTATTTTTATCTAATTTCTTCGTGGAATTCCTCTGGCTGTTATGTTCATGTTGTGCATGTTACTGTTCAATAAAAAAATACAAATAAAATAAAAAGAAGCTAGGAAAGGAGTGGCGTGATCCAAACAGGCTGATTAATCGACTTTCTGATCTAAACATGACACATCAATCAAAACCATACTTGTCCACATGTTGTATGTGTTGTTACTTTAAAATAATAGTATTTTATTTTAGTAAATACACCTGACATCAAATAAATCACACAATTCATGATCGATTACGTGACTCTCTGGTGTCGATTGCATTTGTCTATTACAACAAGGCGCCGTAAAGATCGAAGGTTTCTCTGACTGTTGTCTATCCGAAGTATGCTGCAATGTTTTAGCCGACTGGCCCAGTTTAGGAGACACCGTCTGATTGCGGGGAATAGTTTGTACTTTTATCAAAGTGTTAGGTGAGTGTTAAATGTCAGATATTATCCACTTCAAAAACCCGCATGTAATGAACACATATTTACCAGGTAACGTGAGCTGAAACGTTACGAGGTGGCCGTTTTAGCTTAACGTTACAGAATGACCGTAGTAAGCTAGCTAAAGGGCTGATTGGCTAAGCATTAGCAGAAAAGCATTCACAGCTAACTTAGCTACGTATACAAGTAGCATATCAACTTTGATAGATAGCTAGCTAGCTAACCAAGGACACGTATAGTTATGCACTTGATTTGATTTTGATAGCTAGGACTCAGGGCAGATAGCCAGCTGACGTTAATGAGGTTAGCCAGCTAATCTATGGCGGTTTCCGGCTATCACAGTGCGGCTAGTTAACTTGCAAATCTAAACCAGCCTAGTAAAAATACACTGTCGTGCTGTGAACACATTTGAAAGGATATATTCGGATAAAAAAAAGAGCTTTGTAGCTAGCTAGCTTAGCTAGTAATACACATGTGGCATTAGCGATCAATACAAAATATCGCCTAGTCCTAGACAGACTAGTATTACTGTTCCAGCTGAAGCCGGCAGCCGATAGTGGGCGCTAGATCTGCACTGTCGTCGAGGGTTGAGTGCCCAGCCGGTAATACACTCGTGTCCCCCCGTAAGATATAGCATCCTACATTCGGAACGCCATTAAAGCTAGTTAAGGAGGGAAATTATGCCTTGTACGAGCTGGTCCACGGCAATGGTGTGCTTCTGCAGGTGACCAAGAACCCAATGGTCACTGACAGCTCTAGAGTTCCTTTTGTGGAGATGGGAGAATCTTCCAGAAGGCCATCATTGTAAATAAGAATTTGTTTTTAACTGACTTGCCTAGTTAAGTAAAAAAAACATCTCAGCAGCACTCCACCAATCAGGCCTTTATGGTAGAGTGGCTAGACTGAAGCCACTCCTCAGTAAAAGACACATGATCACCTGCTTGGAGTTTGTCAAAAGGCACCTAAAGACTCTCAGACCATGAGAAACAATATTCTCTGGTCTGATGAAACCAAGATTGAACTCCTTGGTATGAATGCAAAGCGTGACGTCTGGAGGAAACCTGGCACCATCCTTACGGTGAAGCGTGGTGGCAGCATTATGCTGTGGGGTTTGTTTTTCAGCGGCAGGGACTGGGAGACTAGTCAGGATCGAGGCAAAGATGAACGGAGCAAAATACAGAGATCCTGAGCAGTTTTAAAATCAAGGATCTCAGACTGGGGCGAAGGTTCACCTTCCAACAGGACAACGAGCCTAAGCACACAGCCAAGACAACGTAGGAGTGGCTTCGGGACAAGTCTCTGAATGTCCTTGAGTGGCCCAGCCAGAGCCTGGACTCGAACCAGATCGAACGTCTCAGGAGAGACCTGAAAATAGCTGTACAGTAACGCTCCTCATCCGACCTGTATCACAACCGGCTGTGATTGAGAGTCCCATAGGGCGGCGCACAATTGGCCCAGCGTAGTCTGGGTTTGGCCGGTGTAGGCCGTTATTGTAAATCCCAATTTTGTTCTTAACTGACTTGCCTAGTTAAATAAAGGTAAAACAAAAAATACACTACGGTTCACAAGTTTGTGGTCACTTAGACATGTCCTTGAATTTGAAATAATTTGTCCATTTAAAACAACATCAAATTGATCAGAAATAGTGTAGACGTTAATGTTGTAAATGACTATTGTAGCTGGAAACGTCTGCTTTTTAATAGAATATCTACATAGGTGTACAGAGGCCCATTATCAGCAACCATCACTCCTGTGTTCCATTGGCACATTGTGTTAATCCAAGTTTATCATTTTAAAAGATTAATTGATCATTAGAAAACCCTTTTGCAATTATGTTAGCACAGCTGAAAACGGTTGTTCTGATTTAAAGAAGCAATAAAACTGTCCTTCTTTAGACTAGTTGAGTATCTGGAGCATCAGCATTAGTGGGTTTGATTACAGGCTCAAAATGGCCAGAAACAAAGAACTTTGCTCTGAAACTCGTCAGTCTATTCTTGTTCTGAGAAATGAAGGCTATTCCATGCGAGAAATTGCCAAGAAACTGAAGATCTCGTACAACGCTGTGTACTACTCCATTCACAGAACAGCGCAAACTGTCTCTAACCAGAATAGAAAGAGGAGTGGGAGGCCCCGGTGCACAACTGAGCAAGAGGACAAGTACGTTAGTGTCTAGTTTGAGAAACGGACTCCTCACAAGTCCTCAACTGGCAGCTTCATTAAATAATACCCGCAAAACACCAGTCTCAACGTAAACAGTGAAGAGGCGACTGTCTGTGTTCTTTTGCCCATCTTAATCGTTTCTTTTCATTAGCCAGTCTGAGATATGGCTTTTTCTTTGCAACTCTGCCTAGTAGGCCAGCATCCCGGAGTCGCCTCTTCACTGTTGACGTTGAGACTGGTGTTTCCAGCTACAATTGTTAATGTTGTAAATTACTATGTCCACTGTATTTATGATCAATTTGGTGTTTCAATGGACAAAAATGTGCTTTTCTTTCAAAAACAAGGACATTTCTAAGTGACCACAAACTTTTGAACGGTGGTGTATTGGGAAAGCTGACAGAGCTTGAGAGGGTATGCAAAGAAGAATGGGAGAAACTCCCAAAATACTGGTGTGCTAAGCTTGTAGCGTCATACCCAGACTCAATGCTGTAATCGCTGCCAAAGGTGCTTCAACAAAGTACTGAGTAAAGGATCTGAATACTTAGGTGAATGTGATATTTCCATTTTTTATATATAACTTATCAAAACTTTCTACAGACTTGTGTTACTTTTTCATTATGGGGTATTGTGTGTAGATTGAGGGATTTAAAAAAAAAACTTAATTTTAGAATAAGGCTGTGGAAAAAGTCAAGGTGTCTGAATACTTTCCAAAGGCACTGTACGTGCCTGTTGAATTTATATTTTCAAAAATCACTTACATATGCTTGTTAGCATAGTATTGGTCTGCTGTTGTTCTGTTGACTGAATGCTGGCGTCTGCTCTGGGTCTAAATATGGTACTTCAGTTTGGGTAGTCTACCTTGCATCATTCAAAATTCTCTCCACTACATTCCCCCTACATGTTAAAATCAATCATTGTAATGTCCATTAATCTGTAAATTGCTTGTCCAATCAATTGATAATATAGTGCATAAAATAACATTCTTTCCTGTGCTCTACAGGCTTGTGTTGTCTCTGCCCCTCAGAATGACAGACCCGGCTGTGAAGAGGGTGGTCAGTGAGATCGTCCGCTCTCCAGAAGACAAACGGGTCTACAGGGGCCTGGAGTTTAACAATGGCCTGAAGGCCGTGCTCATCAGTGATCCCACCACAGACAAGTCCTCTGCAGGGCTGGACGTCAACATAGGTACAGTATTCGCCTACTCCACTTATCTAGGCCCAAGGCAGCCTCCAAGACCATTCTCAATACAGAGACCCCCTGGTCTCCCCCTCTCATTATTTTTTTACAGGTGTCTCCACCTCTTCTCATCCTGTAGCATCTATCTTTTTCTTGTATTTCTTTGTTTCAAACCCCCATTCACATTCTCCACTATTCCTGTAAATTATGCTGCCATTTCTCTTTTTCACTCCTAGTTTATCTCCCTTGGGACCACATTAACCTATTAGGGAGCAGTGGGGCGCTAGCGCTCCCGACACTACCAGGTGAAATGCAAGGCGCCAAATTCAAAATCCAAACGTTGAATTATTAAACATGCACCAATATACAAGTGTTTCATACTCATCAAAAGCTCTGTTTCTTGGAAATATCACAGCGTTGTCAGATTTCAAAAAGGCTTTACGGCGAAAGCACCACATTTGATTGTTTGAGGGTAGCACCTTCACTATTTTTGCCATTACCATGAATTCATAAGCCATCACGGTTCACACAAAACATATTTCACAGCGAAAACAAATCAATTACCTGTTGAAGAACTTCTGCTGAGGTCTTCTTAACTTCTTAGGGATCACTGCACAACTTGACCGTTTTGGAGAGCCTGGCGTGCCCAAAGTAAAATGCCTCCCATTCAGGCCCAGAAAATAGGATATGCACATATTTGGTACCATTGGATAGGAAACACTCTGAATTTTGTAAAACTGTTAACCATTTGTCTGTGAGTAAAACAGAACGGATATGGCAGGCAAAACCCCGAGGAATTTCTGTCCTGGAGAAAGTGGTTTTCACAGAGTGCCTCATTTGGAACCCCTCCCTCATGAAAATGCCCATAAAAGGGCATATGAATGCAGTACCTATCGCTTCCTCTGGATGTCCTTTGTCTCTAGAAAGTGGTTTCATGCTGTTCAGATGAGTTAGAACAGAGAAGAAGAGAGAATCAGGAAGTGCCTCTTTGGAACTCTGTAGGACTGGGCACGCGCTCTCGCCAAGCGCGCACTGTGTTTCCCTCGGTCTGTAGAGCTCAGTTTATATTCCGGTTGATTTATTATAGTAAATATACGTNAACATGCACCAATATACAAGTGTTTCATACTCATCAAAAGCTCTGTTTCTTGGCAATATCACAGCGTTGTCAGATTTCAAAAAGGCTTTACGGCGAAAGCACCACATTTGATTGTTTGAGGGTAGCACCTTCACTATTTTTGCCATTACCATGAATTCATAAGCCATCACGGTTCACACATAACACATTTCACAGCGAAAACAAATCAATTACCTGTTGAAGAACTTCTGCTGAGGTCTTCCTAAGTGTCCAACGAAGACAATCCATGGTTCTTTTGTTAGAAAAAGTAATGTATTATATCCTTAAATCTCCATTTGGTTCGCGCGTTATAATCAGAAACTACAGCCTCCACTCCTCCATTGAAACGTGACTAGAACTCGTTCAACTTATACCTATAAACTTGTCCAAGAACAATCAAACATCATTTTAAATGTATCCTTAGGAACACTTTTACGTATATTTACTATAATAAATCAACCGGAATATAAACTGAGCTCTAAGAACGGAAAAAACCACAGAGCGCGCTTGGCGAGAGCGCGCGTCCTCTTCTATTGACATCTGAGGGGACACTTCCTGATTTCCTCTTCTCTGCTCTAAAGCATCCAAACAAATTCTGAACACTGTCTCGAGACTGTTGACATCCAGAGGAAGAGATAGGTACTGCATTCATATGCCCTTTTATGGGCATTTTCATGAGGGAGGGGTTCCAAATGAGGCACTCTGTCAAAACCACTTTCTCCAGGACAGAAATTCCTCGAGGTTTCGCCTGCCATATCCGTTCTGTTTTACTCACAGACAAATGGTTAACACTTTTAGAAGATTCAGAGTGTTTCCTATCCAATGGTACCAAATATGTGCATATCCTATTTTCTGGGCCTGAATGGGAGGCATTTTACTTTGGGCACGCCAGGCTCTCCAAAACGGTCACCTCATGCGCTGCTCCCTAAGAAGTTAAAGAGGATCCTTTATCGCACTCTTTCTTCTGCTTCTGTTTTTATCCCTTATTTTTTCAGGGTTTGAACCATCTCTCCAATGTTATGGCTGGCAGCATCTAAACATAATTTACTTTGTTTTACTTTAAGTGCAGAAGTGTGTGAAAGCGAAGCAACGTATAGATTAACTGTGTTCGACTCTTATGTCTACCAGGTTCTTTGTCGGACCCAGGGAACATATCAGGCATTGCCCACTTCTGCGAACACATGCTGTTCTTGGGCACAGAGAAGTACCCCAAGGAGAATGAGTACAGCCAGTTTCTCAGTGAGCATGCTGGCAGCTCCAATGCTTTCACTAGCGGAGAGCACACCAACTACTACTTTGACGTATCCCACGAACACCTGGAGGGAGCATTGGACAGGTGGGTGAACCAACAGGGTCATGTTCATTTAAGGCACATGGTATAACTTTTTTGCAAAACAAGTGTTTCTTTTTGTTCAGGTAACCCCTCCCTGTTTCAGTTTATTTTCTTCCGTTGGTGCTTTTTGAATATGACCCAGGTTATGTCGTGGTAGAAATTCTCATTTTACTTGACGGCTTTGGGTGTGCCACTGATTCGATTAGGCATGTGAAAACCATGTGGACACCAATGCAGATCAATATTTTAACTATTGATAAGCTTTTCAAACACTCATGAACAAAAAAGTTACATTATACTGGAATCTGTGACCTGGTGTTTGGAAGACATTTTCAAATCCATTTTCAAATCCATATCATCAACCTTCATACAGTTTTGGGGCTCCCGAGTAGTGCAGTGGTCTAAGGCACTGTATTTCAGTGCTAGAGGTGTCACTACAGACACCCTGGTTCGATTCCAGGCTGTATCACAACCGGCCATGATTGGGGGTCCCATAGGGCGGCGCACAATTGGCCCAGCGTCTGGTTTTGGCCAGTGTAGGCCGTTATTGTAAATAATAATTTGTTCTTAACTGACTTGTCTAGTTAAATACAATTGATAACAGGTGTATAAGGCTACCTGAATAGTAAATACAGGTCTATAGGCCAGGGCCATTTGAATATAGAGCTTGCTTATGACAGCTGGAATATACAGAAATCTGAGATATGTAGACAGTCTGTAGCTGCAGGCTGTGCACAGCCTAGCTGCAGAGGGCATTTCTTTTGGCCAATTCACTTAATTGCAGTCGTTTTGTTTTGCATGGCAGTTGCTCGTCCTTAGAGCCATTGAAATAGCTTTGCATACAGGTCTGTGAAATGTCACTGCTGCCTATTGAGTCTGCTGGCGAATAGCCTAAAGTTGGGAAAAGTACACCTCTGAATTCAGAATGTGGACTTTTCCACATGTTACTGCAGTTATAAACCACTGGCCTGGAAAAATAAATAGCACACACCCCTAACCCACCATTTGCTTAATCCTCACTGATGTTCCTGTAGGCCTTCACCAGGACACTCAAGTTAATTTAAAAACAAAAATCATCCAACAGCCCCTGTTTTTTTAATCTAGGTAGCCTAATCTGCTGTTTTAGCCTATATGTTAACTTGTTAAGTTAATGTTTTGTCCTTTGTGTGTCTAGGTTTGCTCAGTTCTTCTTGTGCCCGTTGTTTGACGAGAGCTGTAAGGACCGTGAGGTGAATGCTGTGGACTCGGAGCATGAGAAGAACCTGATGAATGATGCCTGGAGGCTGTTCCAGCTGGAGAAGGCCACTGGCAACCCCAACCACCCATTCAGCAAATTTGGGACCGGTAAAAAACCCATGCCACCTCGCATACAATAGACGGATTCAACTTAACCCAGCATGTCTCCACGGTCATGTTCATTAGGCACCAAACAGAACAGGGCTCTACAGTGCGACCATTTTACTCGCATATGAGCCTAAATGTTTTGCTGTGGGACCTGGAATTCTAATTTTGGAGCACCAGTATGCCCAGAAAAATGCATGATTCTAGCTTTATTACCCAAATATTTTTCATTGTGCTCCTAAATTTTCTTTGTGTGTGCATAAATTTGACTTGGGTGCATACGTGCTCCTTGTAAAAAAGGGCAGCGTAGAGCCCTGCGGAAGACAATGGACTGAAACAGGAGGGACTACCAGGACTTCAGTTTCCTTTTCTGTTGCAAAATATTTCGCTACAGTGTGCTGTTATGAACATCGCGTATAAAACCGCTAAATCCTTCTCAGCCTTTCGTTTTGGAATGTGCTGACTCATTTTCTCCTCAATTGTGTTCTCCTACGATTGGACTTAGAGCATCTCCCAGCCCAGAAGAGCCAGCTGGTGGCAGCGTTCAGTTATATAAGCTTTATTTTCGTCTAATAATAGAAACAGGATCAGCTTGGCCGGAACACTCATTAATGAACGAGTGTTGGAGACATCCTTCACAAAAACATAACATTCTTAGAAATGCTTAAAGGGACACTTAACCACACATTAATATTCAGATGTAGACATTATGGGGCTGGAGATGATTCATATTTAGGTTATGAAGTGTTTAACTTCCCTTTTAACTATTTACGTCTCTCCAGATGTTCTAAATGTGGTGTGTCTCTGTTATTTGTTTTAGTAGAGGGAAATGCCCACCAGCCAGCCTGCCACAGAGGAAGGGCTAGATTTAGGCTCTGGTTGTCTATGCTAATTAGCAAAGCGCTAGCCCATAGAGGACAAAAGTGGTCAGTCTGTCACTGGTGGCCTTACTCAGAAATGTAATCACATCACTGTGGGGATTCATTTTGTTCACACACTGGTTTTCTTTGAACAAGCTTGTTGCCCTTTTATAAGTGGATGAATTCTCCTTCCCAATGTGTACTGTTTCATAAAGTCTTTGATGGTGACTATTTTGGGTCTGTGACAGGGAGATGTTTTTCTCCATCACATCATATGATGATACAGATTATATTTGTTTGTCCAATAAGGTCAAGCACTCACTGCACTGTATATTACAAAAACATTCTTTGCTGATGTACATTTTGTTGACTAGCTGGTTAAGAATTATATCTGGTTGATTTTTCAGGTAACAAGTTGACTCTGGAGACTAGGCCATCAAAGGATGGGATCGACATCCGCCAGGAGCTCCTGAAATTCCACTCCACCTACTACTCCTCCAACCTCATGGGACTGTGTGTGCTGGGCAGAGGTAAGTGAGTGTCGTATGTGCCAACGTCCACATCTGCAAGAGAGCGTTGCTGCTTGGATCAGTTAAGAGGCAGATTAAATAACCTGTCAGCTGTACAGATCTAAGATCACACTAAAGGCTAGGAAGTGCTTTTTCTAAACACCCCTCTTCTGTAACAATCTGGAATTTAGCCCACAACACTCAAGCCAAGTCCTGCAGTCATCTGTTTGCGCACCCCCCCCCACCTCCTAGACTGGAATAGTTTTTTTGGGGACCCCAAACCGATCCAAATGTAGCATGCATCGGTCAGTAAATAGATTAAAACGTTAGGAATCTCCGGTTAACTTTATTGTTGCTCAAATTACATTCTTTCTACCTCCTGAAAATACCTTTATATTATGTGACAATGGCGTCCTCTCATTCAGTGTCGAACTAAAGCATGTAATTATGTTGAAAGTCATTGATCTACAGGTTATTTTGTATGCCGAACAACACAAGGCAATATCAGTAGCCTAGTCAAACTGTGCGCTGTGCTCAGCTTTGCGAGCTGACAAACGAGGGGTAGGCCTATTCCTGATCTGGCACATCTTCATTGTCACCTTCAGGATTGCAGGGAGGGTGTTTCTCCCCTCGCTGGAAATGGCTTTATCAGTCTACTAATACAGGAGTAGTAAAGGCCCAGTGCACAAATTTGTGAGAATTTTTTTCTCCAGAGTTGCTGCAGAAGGCTATATTGGTCCGCTAAATCAGGCAAGGCAGTCCCGCTCATTAGGCAGTATTAGGCGGCCGCCTATGGTGGCAGATTGAAGAGGGCAGCATTTTCTGAGCTAATCTGACCAATACAGCACCCCCAACAACACACCAAAAACAATGACAATTTCTCTCAACCAGTGGCATATGGGCTTTTTAGGTGAGCGCTGATGCCGCCCTGTGATAAGCAGTGCAGGGAAGCAAAATATTTTGCTGGTCCATTTCCAGCGCACCTCTCCAACGTTCCGTCAAAAAATGTATCTAACATAATGTAGCAGATATAGTAGGCTATATGGTAGAAAGGGTATGTGACCTTTTCTGTAGCCTACAGGCTGGATATAAAATGTATGACAATGTAATGAGACGGGCACTTTTAACATCATGCAAGTTTCTCCAATTAAATAGCCTAACCTAAATGGTGCCCAATCAAATAAAAATGATACTGACATGTTAACAAACATATCCTAATATGGAATGGATAATCAGGCTACTCACTACTGCTGTCCAGGAGTTTCACCTTGTGGGCTAAATTGTCATGATCAGTGGTTTCAAGTTTGTATCCATCAATTGTTGATGAGCTGATCATAGCAAAAAATAAAAAACTTATGCATTTCCCACTGTTTAAACACATTGTAAATAGGCTCAGGATAACTCCTGATAAAGTTTGGTAGCTGATATTGAGCTTAAATAGCCAAACTGATTAGTCACAGGAATCAGGACTAATAAAGCCAAGGCCCATCCATCATTTATAAAACAGGCATAACACATGGATACATTTGGTCTGGCCCAGCCTTGATTTCAATGTTCTCAGACACAGTACCAGTCAAACGTTTGCACACATCTACTCATTCAAGGGTTTTTCTTTATTTTTACTGTTTTCTACATTGTAGAATAGTAGTGACGACATCACACAAATAACACATGGACTCATGTAGTAACCAAAAAAGTGTTTAAACAAATCAAAATATATTTTATATTTAAGATTTTTCACTGTCAAACATGACAACACCACCTCAATGGGTTTTGCTGGGCAGCTTCAATGTGGTGCTCTTATTCTTCTAACTTTGCTTGGTGAGGTAGATTGCTCCTATAACTTGATGACCCTTCACATACCTAACCATATCCTTGGCTCTCTTGTAGAGTGTATGCATTGTTTTCAGTGCCATTATGTCCTTGAGGAGCAGATTCAATGCATGAGCAACACAGCCAATGGGTATGACATGAGGGTAGGACTCCTCCACTTTAGACCAAGTAGCTTAGTTCACAGCATTGTCTGTCACCAGTGCAAATACCTTCTGTGGTGCAAGGTCATTGACTGCCTTCAGCTCATCTGCAATGTAGAGACCGGTGTGTCTGTTGTCCCTTGTCTCTGCTCTTGTAGAATACTGGTTGAGGGGTGGAGATTATGTAGTTAATTATTCCTTGCCCACGAACATTCGACCACCCATCAGAGTTGATTGCAATACAGTCTTTTTTCTCTAGGATTTGCTTGACCTTCACTTGAACTCTGTATCTAGCAAATGAGTAGATAAAGCATGTCTGGTTGGAAGGGTGTATGCTGGGTGAAGAACATTCAGAAATCTCTTCCAATACACATTGCCTGTGAGCATCAGAGGTGAACCAGTTGCATACACAGCTCGAGCAAGACATTCATCAGCATTTCTCTGACTACTTTCCTCCATGGAGTCAAAAAAACTGATTCCAGGAGGACCATGAACTGTTGCTATCAATAAGGTGTCTGAATCATAATTTAATTGAATAGAAGTAGAGAGACTTTTGTCAGGTTGCTTGTGAGCACTGAGAGAACTTTATGCACTTGGCCAGATGATTCTGCATCTTTGTTTCATTCATCACATGATTTGGCACAGTATTTGCAAATGTACACCGCTTTTCCTTCTACATTAGCTGCAGTGAAATGTCTACACATCAGATAGTGCCCATGGCATTTTCCTGTAAAGATTATGTAAAAACTTGTAAAAAATAAACCCAAATACAATTCCATGTACAGATAAATAGTTAAGCAGTTAGATTAAACAACTCCTTTTGTAAGATAAATGTATGGAAACAGGTGAATTAACACTCAGTTCGCAGGCTCAAGCAAGCTAAAACCCACATGGTAGCAAAAACTAACAAGCAGAAATTAACAAGATAGAAATGATTTAAACACACTTTGCTGTAGGCTACTATTTACTAGTTAACAAAACATCATGTATGTCATAGAAAATATATTCACCCCACCCAGTATTGTAAACTAAACTTACTAGAAAGCATGTCGTCCTTGGCTCAGACACTTTAGTAGTGTGGGCTCAATAGCATCTCATTAGTGTGCAACATCTTGAGAATCAGCTGTACATGTGATGGAAGAGTGCATTGCACGTGATGGAATAATGCAGAGGGTTGAAATTCCCAGAAAGTTTCGGACCTTTTGCATCCTGAGTGGTAGCCATGCTGGTTAAGTGTGCCTTGAATACTAAATAAATCACTGACAGTGTCACCAGCAAAATACCATCACACCTCTATGCTTCACTGTGGGAACTACACATGCAGAGATCTGTTCACCTACTCTGCGTCTCACAAAGACATGGTGGTTGGAACCAAAAATAAAAAATTTGGCCTCATCAGACCAAAGGACAGATTTCCACCAGTCTGTCTATTGCTCGTGTTTCTTGGCCCAAGCAAGACTCTTCTTATTATTGGTGTCCTTTAGTAGTGGTTTCTATGCAGCAATTGACCATGAAGGCCTGATTCACGCAGTCTCCTCTGAACAGTTGATGTTGAGATGTCTGTTACTTGAACTCTGAAGCATTTATTTGGGCTGCAATTTCTGAGGCTGGTAACTCTAATGAACTTATTCAATGCAGCAGAGGTAACTCCTGGTCTTCCTTTCCTGTGGCGGTCCTCATGAGCGTTTCATCATAGCGCTTGATGGTTTTTACGACTGCACTTAAATACATTTTCTGGATTAACTGACCTTTTTATGTCTTAAAGTGATGGACTGTCGTTTCTTTTTGCTTATTTGAGCTGTTCTGGACTTAGCCCTATTTGGTAAAAGACTATCTTCTGTATACCACCCCTACCTTGTCACAAGACAACTGATTGGCTCAAATGCATTAAGGGGAAAAAATCCCACAAATTAACTGTTAACAAGGCACACCTGTTAATTGAAATGCATTCCAGTGACTACCTCATGAAGCTGGTTGAATGCCAAGAGCGTGCAAAGCTATCAAGGCAAAGGGTGGCTACTTTGAAGAATCTCAAATATATTTTGTTTTATTTAACACTTTTTTTGGGGGGGGGGGTTAATACATGATTCCATATGTGTTCATAGTTTGTGTTTATTCTACAATGTAGAAAATAAAGAAGAACCTGGAATGAGTCGGTGTGTCCAAACTTTTGACTGGTACTGTATAATTTGTGGTCCTGACCAAATTTTAACCAATCATAGACATATTTGGTCTGGACTGTCCTTGATTTGGTTCAAACAGTCTAATAATGATGTATTTTCACCTTTAATTCAGAACTTCAATGTTTGAAAATAAGTCTAAAATACACCTTTTCCAATGTAATTTTGCTTACTGAGGCTGTTCTAGTTTAGGAGGGGGGGGGGGGGGCAAATATTGTTGTCTCTCCTAGGGCTTCAGTGTTATTTATATAATTATACAAAAGTAGTGCACTGGGCCTTTACAAGTCCTGTACTAGCAGACCGATTTTGCCATCTGCAGAGCAGGAAAAAAAGACGACATACAAAAAGGGAGTGCTACAGCACCATCAGATTTATTTATTTATTTATATATATATATATATATATATATATATATATGTGTATGTAGCTTGCTAGTTTTATTTTGATCAAATGCGCTGTTGAAAATTGTATTTTACTGGAGTATAAGTAGCCTTAGCTACCGCAGGAGACACAACCCTCATCTGGCTATAGGTAAGCCATATGCTGATCGAGGCTTACATTAGATTTTATTTGGATTGTTCAAGTTCACCATCAGCAATAGTTTTGGTAGTTTTGCTGGTAGTTATGCATTCGCTAAGTATTCAGACCGCTTTTTTCACATTAAATGTTTTCCTCATTCTACACACACTACCCCATAATGACAAAGCGAAAACAGTTTTTAGGTATTTTTGCAAATCTATTATAAAAATATGCAAACATGCATTCTTAAACAATAAGGCACTAAAGTAAAACTGCAAAGAATGTGGCAAAGTAATGAACTTTATGTCCTGAATATGTTTGGGGCAACCGCAACACATCACGGAGTACCATTTCGGGGCAGCAGGTAGCCTAGTGGTTAGTGTTGGGCCAGTAACCGAAAGGTTGCTAGATCGAATCCCTGCCCTGACAAGGTAAAAATCAGTCGTTCTGCCCCTGAACAAGGCCGTTAACCCAATGTTCCTAGGCCGTCATTGTAAATAAGAATTTGTTCTTAACTGACTTGCCTAGTTATATAAAATCAAACCATTCTTTGTATTTTCAAGCGTGGTAGTGGCTGCATCATGTTATTGGTATGTTTGTCATCGGCAAGGACTAGGGAGTATATACACACACTACTGTTAACGTTTGGAGAAATGTCCTTGTTTAGAAATGTCCTTGTTTTCCATGAAAACAAGCTTATAAATAATGATTTTTAATTGAAATAATTGTGTCCTTCAAACTTTGCTTTCATCAAAGAATCCTCCATTTGCAGTAATTACAGCCTTGCAGACCTTTTGGCATTCTAGTTGTCAATTTGTTGAGGTAATCTGAAGATATTTCACCTCATGCTTCCTGAAGCACCTCCCACAAGTTGGATTGGCTTGATGTGCACTTCTTACGTACCATACGGTCAAGCTGCTCCCACAACAGCTCAATAGGGTTGAGATCAGGTGACTGCTGGCCACTCCATTATAGACAGAATACCAGCTGACTGCTTCTTCCCTAAAGTTATTGCATAGTTTGGAGCTGTGCTTTGGGTCATTGTCCTGTTGTAGGAGGAAATTGGCTCCAATTAAGTGCTGTCCACAGGGCATGGCGTTGAAAAATGTAGGGATAGCCTTCCTTCAAGATCCCGTTTACCTTGTACTAGTGATGTACCGATATGACATTTTTGGTCAATACCGATATTTTCCTTGCAAAAAAAAAAACGATATCGATATACATTCTTTTTGCGGCCTTTTAAGGATTCTAGTACAGTTAAATAGTTAACACCCACATGGACGCAGCGGTGTAAGGCACTGCATCTCAGTGCAAGAGGCGTCACTACAGTCCCTGGTTCGAATCCAAGCTGTATCACATCTGGATGTGATTGGGAGTCCAATAGGGTTGCGCACAATTGGCCCTGCTTCGTCCGGGCCGTCATTGTAAATTAGAATTTGTTCTTAACTGACTTGCCTACTTAAATAAAGGTTACACACGCCACACTGACCAAAAAGTAATTTTTTTGGCATTTATGTATGTCCCCATTACCAGTGAAACATAATCAAAACCTATTTCTTTCACTTACTTCCTGTGCTGTTTCGTTCAGTCGTTTCATCCTCAGCCAGGATTTCTTTGGAATGCCGTTTGGGTCTTTGCGTGTCAAAAAACGCGCAAAGACCCAAATAAGCTTGTTGACCAATCAGTACCTGAATATGACTGCACGTCACATAATTTAACACATTCATTCATTTTTTACATAGTGTAATCAATGTGTAATAACTATCACTCGTATTTCAAATGTCACAGTGATTCATTGATACGTATGCTATGATGCTGGTAAAGTTGTCTCGCGCACCTACAGTGCTGGTCATAAAATAAAAAAAAAGCTACCTAGCTCATGGATGCAAACAATGTTCTTCCCCAAAATGTAGCAAAACGACAATCTAGGTGTCATCTAAAATACCCCTAATTTATAAGACAGTTCTTATTTTATTAATGGTGGTCGGACCCATCTATGTGAAGCTAGCCACAATAAGGATTAGCCACAATAGAGGACTTTGCGGTTAGCCTTCAAAATAAAAGTGTGGAATTTGCGTCACTGTCAATGACATACTTTTATTTTGAAGGCAAACCGCAAATTCCACTTATGTGCCTAATCCTTATTATGGCTTGCTTCACAACACAACCTGGTCTGGTCAAGCCTCACGAGCCAGATGAAGCTAGCTGGCTGCTTATAACGTTAGCTTTGGGCAACAGGTTTAAGTAGCTGGCTAGATATTTATTTCCATGAACTGAAGTTCAATTTCAGTAGACTAACAAGTGGCAACCTAGCTAATACTTACAAGGATTCCTAAATCATTGCTAAGAATAATGAAAATGACTGCAGTTTCTACTGGTCATTGTTTTCAGGCTGGTTGTATTGGTGCTAACTAGGTACCAAGCTAAAGATGGCTACCCCAGAAGTTGCGGTTGAACAAATTATGCTTTATTACCAATGTGGTATTGTAAACGCATCGTTCGTGGCTGGTGTTTGCTTGTTTGCAGACCCTTTTATACGGCTTTGACAGTGCTAATGTATCTTTTGACACCAAAGACCCAAACGGCGTTCCATAGTATGTATTTATGTCGTGAAGCTAATAGCAGTGACTCTGACTGTGTAACTCCGGTAGGGCAACATCTGAAAAATAGCACACTTGGTAGTGTGTACCGGTGCTCGACCAGTCAGCGAAGCCAACATCCCCCACGACAGAGAACGGTTGATTGTCAAGGGCAATGAGTTCCATTATCTTGGCTTTAATGGATTTTGCCTTTGAGTTGTCTCGCTGAAATTTTCTTACTCTTTCAAATGACTGCTCGACTGCTATATCCACACAGCAGACATTGTGGGCTAGGTTAGGAATGCTGTGCTGCACGTGTAGTGCAAAATTTTATGTGGTGGCATTGCGTCATGTACCTATGTTATATAGGTATGCGCGGTAGCTTTGACATCGGTTTTTAACATTGGCGTTAAAGTAGACATCGGGCCGATAACGATGTTGGCATTTTTAGCTAATATCGGCCAATTCCCAATATGTTCATATATATATATTAGTGCATCCCTACCCTGTACAAATTTACCACCTCCAAAGCACCCCCAGACCATCACATTGCCTCCGCCATGCTTGACAGTTGGCGTCAAGCACTCCTCCATCTTTTCATTTTTTTTCTGCATCTCACAAATGTTCTTTGTGATCCGAACACCTCAAACTTAGATTTGTCTGTCCATAACACTTTTTTCCAATCTTCCTCTGGCAAAAGAACACAGACACTGGACAATCTTAATCTTTCATTTTTATTGGCCAGTCTGAGATATGCCTTTTTCTTTGCAATTCTGCCTAGAAGGCCAGCATCCCGGAGTTGCCTCTTCACTGTTGACGTTGAGACTGGTGTTTTGCGGGTACTATTTAATGAAGCTGCCAGTTGAGGACTTGTGACGCATCTGTTTCTCAGACTAGACACTCTAACGTACTTGTCATCTTGCTCAGTTGTGCACCGGGGCCTCCCACTGTTTCTATTCTGGTTAGAGCCAGTTTGCACAGTTCTGTGAATAGTAAACAGCGTTGTACGAGATCTTCAGTTTCTTTGCAATTTCTCGCCTTCATTTCTCAGAACAAGAATAGATTCACAAGTTTCAGAAGAAAGTTCTTTGTTTCTGGCCATTTTGAGCCTGTAATCGAACCCACAAATGCTAATGCTCCAGATACTCAACTAGTCTAAAGAAGGCCAGTTTTGCTTCTTTAATCAGGACAACAGTTTTCAGCTGTGCTAACGTAATTGCAAAAGGGTTTTCTAATGATCAATTAGCTTTTTAAAATGATAAACTTGGATTAGCTAACACAACATGCAATTGGAACACGAGTGATGGTTGCTGATAATAGGCCTCTGTACGCCTATGTAGATATTCCATTAAAAACCAGCCGTTTTCAGCTACAAAAAGTCATTTGCAACATTAACAATGTCTTCACTATTTCTGATCAATTTTGTTATTTTAATGGACCAAAAATTTGCTTTTCTTTCAAAAACAAGGACATTTCTAAGTGACCCCAAACTTTTGAACAGTAGTGTATATATTTTAGGATAAAAAAGAAACAGAATAGAGCTAAGCACAGGCAGAGGAAAGCCTGGTTGTCTACTTTCCAACAGACACTGGGAGATGAATTCACCTTTCAGCAGGACAATAACCTAAAACACGAGGCCAAATATACACTGGAGTTGCTTGCCAAGACGACACAAATGTTCTTAAGGTGCCTAGTTACAGTTTTGACATAAATCGGCTTGACAATCTATGGCAAGATATGAAAATGGCTATCTAGCAATCAACCACCAACTAGACACAGCTTGAATAATTTTAAGAAGAATAATGTGCAAATATTGTACCGTCCAGGTGTGAAGTATCGACTCAGGTGTGAATTCTTATGCAAATTATTATTTTCAATACATTGACTGTACACCATATACATAATTTACACACACACATGTCCGCTCGGACATATCCAGCTCCGAGAGGCCCAGCTCATGAGCTCCATCCGCAGCAGATTTTAATTTCTAATGTAAAATGAATGTTTATGCAACAAGTTTTAGTGCATCTAATCGTATTGCATTGATTCGATTCTTTAATCAAACAGAATCGCCCCAAATCGTTTCAAACTAAAACTTGTCGTTCCTTGAATTGTATTGGAGGCCATGTATCGAAACTCAGCAAAAAAATAAACGTCCTCCCACTGTCAACTGTTCATTTTCAGCAAACTAAACGTGTAAATATTTGTATGAACATAGTATTCAACAACTGAGAAACTTAACAAGTTAACCAGAAATTGAATATGTCCCTGAACAAAGTCAGTATCTGGTGTGGCCACCAGCTGCATTAAGTACTGCATTGCATCTCCTCATGGACTGCACCAGATTTGCCAGTTCTTGCTGTGAGATGTTACCCCACTCTTCCACCAAGGCACCCGCAAGTTCCTGGACATTTCTGGGGGGAATGCCCCTAGCTCTCACCCTCCGATCCAACAGGTCCCAGACGTGCTCAATGGGATTGAGATCGGGGCTCTTCGTTGGCCATGGCAGAACACTGACATTCCTGTCTTGCAGGAAATCATGCACAGAACGAGCAGTATGGCTGGACGGTCATGTCAGGATGAGCCTGCAGAAAGAGTATGTCTTCCCTGCAACGCACAGCGTTGAGATTGCCTGCAATGACAACAAGCTCAGTCCGATGATGCTGTGACACACCGCCCCAGACCATGACGTACCCTCCACCTCTAAATCGAGCCCGCTCCAGAGTACAGGCCTCGGTGTAACGCTCATTCCTTCAACGATAAACGCGAATCCGACCATCACCCCTGGTGAGACAAAACCGCGACTCGTCAGTGAAGAGCACTTATTGCCAGTCCTGTCTGGTCCAGCGACGGTGGGTTTGCCTCTGCGAGGACGATCAGGTGTCCGTCCTGTCTCCCTGTAGCCCTGTCTTACGGACATTGCAATTTATTGTACGGATATTGCAATTTATTTCCCATCTGCAGTCCTCGTGCCTTCTTGCAGCATGCCTAAGGCACGTTCACGCAGATGAGCAGGGACCCTGGGCATCTATCTTTTGGTGTTTTTCATAGGACACTAAAGAGGCCTTTCTACTGACTAAGTTTTCTGTTACCTAAATTGCCTACCGTCTGTAAGCTGTTAGTTTCTTAACGACCGTTCCACTGGTGCATGTTCATTAATTGTATATGTTTCTTTGAACAAGCATGGGGAAACAGTGTTTAAACCCATTACAATGAAGATCTGTGAAGTTATTTGGATTTTTACGAATTATCTTTGAAAGACAGGGTCCTGAAAAGGGGATGTTTCTTTTTTTATTGAGTTTATAATTCAGCAAATGAAGGTCCCAGGAAGATTGTGTATTTTAATAAATTAAACTAATCTATCCCCTTCTTTTTCTCATTTATAGAGTCATTAGATGAACTCACCACCATGGTGGTCAAGCTGTTTGGAGAGGTGGAGAACAAGAATGTACCTATTCCAGAGTTCCCTGAGCATCCCTTCCAGGAGGAGCACCTCAGGGTGAGCTCCTTAGTTTGCACACACACAAACACAGAGTTTCCGTTAGCCGGCTTTTGGTCAAAAAATACATCAAATGTAATCTGTTGCTGTCCAAAATGATCTGGAGAAAAACATTTCCATTACAAAATGTTTTTTATTCATTGATGGAAATACCAATCTGTGTGTACGTTTGATCGTCATGCTTATCGGGCTATAGGTTCCTTTGCATAATTTTGTGGAATTAAATTGGCCTGTGTATTTTTGTTAGTCATGTATCTTATTTTTTCAACAGCTGTCACACGTGCACAGTGCCAATTTTTGAGCTGGATTTCCCCAATTCCTCAGTTGGTTGCTGCTGCAGTAAAACTGTTTTACTTTGTTGCACAACAATCCTAAATGCAATCATGTGTTAATAGTTTTGGTGCATGATTAAAAAGGGCTACCATTTTTTTTCACAACTGGTAAAATTGAAGCACGTCACCCACCATTTTAGGAGCTTTTGATTCAAAACAATCAAACATTTTTTTTCAATGAGCTAATGATCATTGATTTTTCTGGTGAAGTATTTTGAATTATTTGATTTCTGTATCGAGTAATTATATAGTTTTGGCAAATGTATTTCCATTTACTTCCCTATTGGACCCACCGTTATGGTTTTCATAACTTTATTTTGTTGTCCAGAAGCACAATCCTAGTCATATTAGCAACCAATCAAATTGTTGGGATCTTTAGATTCCCCCTCTTTCTAACAGAGATTTGGAACCGCTATCAAGTGCGCTGTTTAGAATGGTGTTTTCCAGCAAATTGCATTTTGGCAAATGTTAGAATATTTGGTTTTATTGACTGCTTCATTACCTGAGTGGCATATGCTCTTGAGCAGCATTACCATAATCTACATGTGATTTCTGTCATTCTGAGCACGGTGGGTGGACACCCCAATTGTATATGGGTCTGGTAAATTTCTTAAATGGCCTGTAAATCTTCCTGGTCATGTTGTCCGGCAACACATTTTCCTAATGGAAACCCTGACACGCACGCGCACACACACGGAAAGTATTCAGACCCCTTGACTTTTTCCACATTTTGTTAAGCTACAGCCTTATTCTAAAATGGATTAAGTTGTTTTTTTCCCCTCATCAATCTACACACAATACCCTATAATGACAAAGCGAAAACAGGGTTGTAGAAATATTTGCAAATGTGTTACAAATAAAGGTCAGATACCTTATTTACGTAAGTATTCAGACCCTTTGCTATGAGACTCGAAATTAAGCTTAGGTGCTTCTTGTTTCCATTGATTATCCTTGATGTTTCAACAACTTGATTAGATTTTTTTGCAATAATTTCTAAACTTTCTTTGCTTTGTCATAATGGGTTATTGTGTGCAGGTTGATGAGGGGGGGACTATCAATTTTGAGAATAATACTAATGTAAATAGGTGGAAAATTCAAAGAATCTGAATAAGCTCCGAATGCACTGTATGGACACAATGTAATACATACTACCATCGAACAGTTGTGCAACTGAGATCCTTTTCATAGTCTCAATTAAAGTATCTCCTTCCTAAATTCCCCCCACAGCAATTCTACAAAGTGGTGCCTATCAAGGACATTAGGAACTTGTATGTGACGTTCCCCATCCCAGACCTGCAGAAGTACTACAAGTCCAACCCAGGCCACTACCTGGGCCACCTGATAGGCCACGAGGGCCCAGGGAGCCTGCTGTCTGAGCTCAAATCCAAAGGTAGGCCAGAGGGCTGTGATTGAATCTTGGTTAATATTTAGGGCTTGATGGAATGGTAGAAATATTTGTGACTGTAATAAATTAACAGTTTATACTGACAATACATTCTGTATATGTGTAGAATTGTTTATATTTGAATTGACAGTGATGGCTATGCCCTTTATTCTTGTGCAGGCTGGGTGAACACACTGGTCGGCGGTCAGAAAGAGGGAGCGAAAGGCTTCATGTTCTTCATCATCAATGTGGATCTGACAGAGGAGGGACTCTGTAAGCATTAGGATCTCAGGGATTGTTTAGTTTTGTGTATTTTGTTCATGTGTGTATGTGCCCACACCCTCAAGTCAGAAAGGTGTTTGTCTGTGTGTGGTGTTTTCTGTTTCAACCCTGAGAGCTGAAGTGTCATTTGTTTCTGTAGTGCACGTGGATGACATCATCTTCCACATGTTCCAGTACATCCAGAAGCTGCGCACTGAGGGGCCTCAGGAGTGGGTCTTCCAGGAGTGCAAGGTGAATACTGCACTGTAGTACCACTCACTTCTAATGTCTGAGCTCCGTCTACTCACTATACAGTGAATTCAGAAATGATTCAGACCCCTTTACTTTTTCCACATTTTGGTATGTTACAGCCTTATTCTAAAATGGATTAATTTGTTTTTTTCCCTTATCAATCTTCACACAACACCGCATAATGACAAAGCAAAAACAGCTCTGGCTGGGTCAATCAAGGACATTGAGACCGAAGCCACTTCTGCGTTGTCTTGGCTGTGTGCTTAGGGTTGTCCTGTTGGAAGGTGAACCTTTGCCCCGATCTGAGGTCCTGAGCGTTCTGGAGCAGGTTTTCATCAAGGATCACTTTGTACTCTCTTTGTACTTTCATCTTTCCCTCGATCCTGACTAGTCTCCCAGTCCCTGCCGCTGAAAAACATCCCCACAGCATGATGCTGCCACCACCATGCTTCGCCATAGGGGTGGTGTCAGGTTTTCTCCAGATGTGACGCTTGGTATTCAGGCCAAAGAGTTCAATCTTGGTTTCATCAGACTAGAGAATCTTGTTTCTCATGGTCTGAGAGTCCTTTTGGTACCTTTTGGCAAAGTTGTAGAAACATCTCAAGGATGTTCAATAGCGATAGGATGCACCTGAGCTCAATTTTGAATTTTGAGTCTCATAGCAAAGGGTCTGTATACTTATGTAAATAAGGTATTTCGGTTTTTATTTTAATACATTTGCAAAAATGTAAAAAATTTTTTTGCTTTGTCATTATGGGGTATTGTGTGTAGATTGAGGAATTAAGTTAATTTAATCCATTTTAGAATAAGGCTGTAACGTAAAATAAAATGTGGGGAAAAAAATCAAGGGGTCTGAATACTTTCCAAATGCACTGAAGCTGTCTTAGAAGCCAGTGTATGTGTTGTCAGAAAACAATCTGTCATGAACATTATGTATAGCCCTTTTTACAAACAAAATAAAATCAGAACCAAGACTGAGAAACTTACTCAAATAGGCTTTTTGTTATCCTCTTAGTTAAACTTCTGGTGTTTGTAACAGTACACGTGGTTGCTCAATTCTCCATTGTATGTAATAGTACTGTATTTTAATGCGATTGACATGTGACTTGTCTCTCTTCTCCTCCACAGGACTTAAACACAGTGGCCTTCAGGTTCAAGGACAAGGAGCGGCCCCGTGGCTACACCTCCAAAGTGGCTGGATTACTTCACGTAGGTGGTGCTCTCCATTTGACAATGACGATGTTGTCATCAGAGTGCCTTGTCTGCCAGTCTCATATTTTGTGTAAAATGATTTATAGATTCAGCCCCAATCTAAATTAAACTGTCATTCCTGCTAGTGTCAAAATAATATGGAATTAAGGCAGTCGGACCTGGGTAGGATATCCAGTGTATTTTTGTCTGTTGGGATTCATTCTTGTGTGCATCTTTTTTTTGTGAAAATATGCAGAGCACCAGTTCTGTATTCCTGTGCTCCAGTAAAGTGTTCCCCTGCATGTGTTAGTCAAAGGCCTCCCCATTGTTAGCACCTAGACCTGTTTTTTTTGTCCTCTGCTTTGCAGTACTACCCTCTGGAGGAGATCCTAGCAGCAGAGTACCTGCTGCAAGACTTCAGGCCAGACCTGATAGAGATGGTGCTGGACAAGCTGAGGCCAGAATACGTCAGGTCAGTTGCAGCTCTTCACTGGGTCACTAGCCCTGTTTGCTCTGCTCTCCTATACCATTTTCACACTATTATGCCCATCCGGATGAACCCTACTGCTGGCTTGGATATTTTTTTTCTATCTTCATTCGAGCATGGTTTCAGCAACTGTGTTGGATGCAAAATCAGACCCGCGCAGTAAAGATTGGCTCAGCTAGGTCAGTTTTGCTCAGTAGTGTGACAAGGGTACCTGATAATATACACTTACAACGCCTCTGTTTTGAAGAGCCTTTTGATAAACATGGTTGTAATTTCCTTGAAAAAGAGGACATTCATCAACTATCTATATATACCCAGACACATTACTAATATCTCAATGAAAGGCACAGAGGATTACTTTTTTATTTGATTCATTCTCCTTTCCTATGTTGCCCTTCTTTTAGAGGACTCTTTCTCTTTTTGAGTTAAGGATACCTTTTTTTTTTTTTTTTTTTTTTTTTTTTTTTTTGACCTAGCTTTGCCAGTATCTTGCAATAAGTATATGGGTAACAAAGTGTTTGAGCAGATGTTGCAGTCCATGGTTACAAACATTCAGATAAGATGACACTGCTCAAAAAAAATTATTTAACCTTTATTTAACTAGGCAAGTCAGTTAAGAACAAATTCTTATTTACAATGACGGCCTAACAAAAGGCCTCCAGCGGGGACAAGGGCCTGGGATTAAAAATAAATACAATCACTACAAGCGAGACAACACTACATAAAGAGAGACCTAAGATGACAACCTAGCAAGGCAGCAACGAGGAGCAATCCAGGGATTTGTGTGCTTTGGGGACCTTTAACAGAATGTGACTAGCAGAACGGGTGGAGGATGAGGGCTGCAGTAGATATCTCAGATAGGGGGGGGTGAGGCCTAAGAGGGTTTTATAAATAAGCATCAACAAGGTGGTCTTGCTGAACATCAACTGAGTAGACTTGAATAACAACCAACCAAGGTCATACATGTTGTTATACAGTCATTAGGCTAGTAGTGGAGCCATTGTCATGTCGCTAAGCATACAATCATGTTGGGTAAATCGAAATGTGATCTTACATTTCTCATTACACACTCCGTTTAGTCATTTTCATGGCAGATTTACCTCAACATTCACCTAAACTTTCCACTGTTGAATTAACTACCAGAGAACTTTCAGGCACTGTTCTAACTAAAACACTGGGGGAGCTCAATAACAGATTCTGCAGTATTACTACCACTATAATCGCTGCTTCTCCACTTCAGTCACTACTAATACTACAGTCCCTACTTCTACTACGATTACTTCTACTGATACTACTAGAATCAATGCTACCATTGCTACAGTCACCACCACTACTGCAGTAAAAACTACTACAACTTCTTCCACTACCATTTCAAATGCTTTTACACAGTTGAAGCAAGCACACAGTTACTTTGGGAAATTTAACTTTTCTAGTTATCACATTGGCTGGCTATCCGCACCACTTATCTGTTTTAATCACATTGACCCTACAAACTGTAATTGACTGGAGCCTCCCGAACCTCCTATCCCCAGTGTTATTATACAGTTGAGTCGTAAGGGCAGCTAAAAAACTAGCGCCAGTGGAGTGTGTCGTAACTCCTAACCGGTCTGACGAGGGTTTATAAATGCTGATAATAATAAAACTTGTCTCTGTTTGTCCTCCACCTGCAGAGTCGCAGTTGTCTCAAAGTCGTTCGAAGGGCAGACGGACAAGACGGAGGAATGGTACGGGACTCACTACAAACAGGAGCCCATATCTGAAGAGATCCTCAAGGTGAGACTGACACACATTCAAACTCGACAGCTTTTCCATGTACTCATCACCCTGTGGGTGATGCTGAAGGCCTTTCCTTGATTTCACACGTCCTCTCCTCATCATAAAAATGTGTTGTAGGAGATCAGATGTTCCTCCCCTCAGACCTTCTCCTTCGATGCAGGAAAGGAAATGTGGACACAATGAAATAGGCCAGATCTAAGATTCACCCTGACTTGGCGTCTTTGTAAATCGTCCACTGGCAATGCTTGAAGGGCTCTTCAATCCGTCCACTTGCTGTCACACATTCCAACATAATCTAAGGTTTATCATACCATGAGTAAGAAAACAAATGGCTTATGGATAAGGGGCTGTTCATCCAGTCAACACCCCAGTGGTGAATGATGTTTAAAGCCGCAGATGTTTACTCAAGAGTTTGCTGACTTTTTTTTTCTATTATTTTTCTATTGTGGAAGGCTTTAATACTCCCAAAGCCAACGCTGTACATTTCATGAGCTTTTAGTGGTGTCTTTCTCCTAAAGGTTTCTACACAACTATCTAACCACAGCCAACCCAACAGTCTATGGATGTTTTTTTAAGGAATCCGCCTGGTGTGTTTTAGGATTGAGCAGTATCCAGATTTTCATACCTTTTTTATACTGTCCTTGTGCCATACCAGGGTATACGGCATAGGTCACAAGGTGGCGCTTTTTGTTTTCAAACAAAACCCCCCCAAATAATTTCTATTACCAGAATGCTAACAAATGCTAACAAAGTACTAGAGAATTCCCTTAGCGGATGCTAGCTAAATGCTAATGACCTCAAGCGAACAGACTATACTGATCAAAAATATAAACGCAAGTAAAGTTTTGGTCCCATGTATCATGAGCTGAAATATAAGGTCCCAGAAATGTTCCATACGCACAAAAAGCTAATTTCTCTCAATTTTGTGCGCAAATTTGTTTACATCCCTATTAGTGAGCATTTCTCCTTTGCCAAGAAAATCCATCCACCTGACAGGTGTGGCATATCAAGGAGCTGATTAAACAGCATGATCATTACACAGGTGCACCTTGTGCTGGGAACAATAAAAGGCCACACTAAAATGTGCAGTTTTGTCACACAACACAATGCCACAGATGTCTCAAGTTTTGCGGGAGCGTGCAATTGGCATGCTGACTGCAGGAATGTCCACCAGAGCTGTTGCCAGAGAATTTGATGTTAATTTCTTTACCATAAGCCGCCTCCAACTTCATTTTTTGGGAATTTGGCAGTACTAACTGGCCTCAACCGCAGACCACATTTAACCAAGCAAGCCCAGGACCTCCACATCTGGCTTCTTCACCGGTGGGATCATCTGAGACCAGCCACCCAGACAGCTGATGAAACGGAGGAGTATTACTGCCTATGGGGAAAAACTAATTCTGATTGACTGGGCCTGGCTCTACAGTGGCTGGGGGTGCAGAGGCCCACTCACTTGGGAGCTAGACCTACCCATGGCTGCGCCCCTGCTCAGTGGTGAAATGCATAGATTAGGGCCTAATTTATTTCAATTGACTGATCTCCTATATTATTTATATCAGTAAAATTGTTGCATTTATATTTTTGTTGAGCATATTTACAAAGACAGACAATCCAGCTCAAAGTTATACAAGTACAGTGCTATTGAAAAGTATTCAGACACCTTGACTTTTTCCACATTTTGTTAGGTTACAGCCTTATTCTAAAATGGATTTAAAAAAAAGCCATCTACACACAATACTCCATAATGACGAAGCGAGAACATGTTTTTTAGACATGGCAAATGTATTAAAAATAAAAACAGAAATACATTATTTACATAAGCCTGGAGAGGCATGAAAACAGCTGTGCAGTGACGCTCCCTATCCAACCTGACAGAGCTTGAGGATTTGCATAGAAGAATTGGAGAAACTCCCCAAATACAGGTGTGCCAAGCTTGTAGCGTCATACCCAAGAAGACTCGAGGCTGTAAACTTTCCGAATGCACTGTATTTCAAAAGTCTACTACGTTTGCTGCACGCACAAAACAAATATTAGACAGCAGGGATATTGATCCAGGAGGGAGAGCCGTTTCTGCTTTTGAGAATCTGTTGACCTTACAAGTAAGCCACTTTGCTAAGTTGAACCAAATACACAGCTGGAGAGTATTCAGTACAACTTAGATGCCGGTTAACCTTAATATTTATAAGATCTCTATTGTAACTTGATCAACTTGTGCTGACTCATGAAGCTAGCTCTTTGTAAACAAAACAATACGTGACTGGCTCAACTGTTCTGGTGAACTACGGTAAGCTTCATAATGAAAAATGTGAGTTGTAATTAAGACCGCAATCTGTTATCGCGTAACCTATAGATTTTTACTTAAAGAAGCTACAAATATTCACATTTAAAAGGTACACTTTGTTTTTGACGGTAATTGATTTTTTTTTATCACAGGTGCTTATTAGAAACCGAATTCTATTTGAGGCAGCATTTTAATACATTTTCTTTAATTTCCTGCACTGTCATTTACACATTAGCTAGGATTCCATCCAACAGATTTTCATGTGAATATTCAAAAATCTGCATAAACCAGATAAAAGGCTGTCTATGATGACGTAGTGCACATAAAAATTACTTTTAAATTCCCATGTACCGAAATTGAAAAATTAAATGGATTTCAATCGCATTTTCAACTCCTACTGATGGTTTTGTCACAAACTGTTACGTTATAGCTAATGTGCCCACTGGTCTTGGCACGTGCGCCTGGTGCTAGGCTACCTATATTATAAAATTAATATCATTTTTGTTTGTCAAAAGGGAGCCAAGCATCGATCATCATGTCACCAGAATAAGACCCTTGTTTTTTTTTTAAAAGAGCATCAAGCTCATCACCTTGCACATTCACCACCCTGTGAAGTTCATTTATTTATTTAATCTGTAGCCTTTTCTTGCATCATTATTTTACCGACACACAATGATCACATCGTCGAACGAACATTATCTGTTAATTATAAAATTGTACCTGCATTTCCTGTTTCCATCAGCCCAGTTGTGACTTTTTTCATGCGTCAGATAATTCAGCCGCATGAAATGGATGGAGGGAAACATGGTTACTGTCATGTTTCTTTTGTCTAAGTATGCCTCTATTTCGTGGTAAAAAACGTCCTTGACAGAATAATAATTATTCTCTTTGACTACATTTCCTGCAGTTCTTTATTTTTCCACTAGAGGGCAATCGGCCAATTTTCTGTGGGTCTGTACTACCAAAGTTTTTTTTTTTTTTTTTTTCTTGTTAGCAGTTCACAGCTGTTAGCAGCCAATGGCTAGCAGTTTTCTTACTGACGCTAAATGGATTATTGCAATTTGAGTCATTAGTGAATTATTTAATGTAACAAATCAAACATTTAATCTCTCGTAAAAATTAAACAATTCATTTAGACCCAGCGTTTATTTGCTGAAATGTGTACTGTTGCCTGACTATTTAAAAGGAACAGGCGACTATTTGAGACTGCGTTTTAATTGAAATGTTACGGTATTTCAAAATACCTGCGTATACACGGTATACTGTCGAAGCCTCGTGTGTAATCCCTTTGGTCGCCACTGGACATAGTTGCTCATAGTTGGTCCTGTGTCATGTAGGACCTGCCATGGACAGTTGGTCTGGAGAAAAACTACCACTTGCATCTATAGTTCGTTGGCTATAGTTGGATAGGTGACGAAAGGCTTCTACACACCTATCAATAAATTCCATACCTAACCCTTGACTGAGCAAGGAGGACTCGCTAACTCGTCTGTGTGTTTCAGAAATGGGGAAACGCCGACTTCAATGGCAAGTTCAAGCTACCCATGAAGAACGAGTTCATTCCTACCAACTTTGATATCTACCCTCTGGAGAAAGACTCTCCCTCCGCCCCAACTCTAATCAAGGTAAGCCTCACTCTAGATAAGCGTATCTGCTAAATTACTCAAATGGAAAATGGCGGGGTGTTGCATTATCAAAGTGTCACTTCATTCGCCAAGAAGCTGACAGACCTGAACGCGTAGCTGCATGTTTTAAGTGTCTGAATCTGTTCATAAGCTTTCATATGGTAATGAGGAAATGGTGGCAGAATTTAGATGTTTAGTAGGGCCCACTGTCGTTAAGGTGTTCTGATCGGAGGACGTACGTGGTGATAACTACCGCTGACCGATTTGGAGTCTCTTGTGGAACAGCTCTTTTGAGCTAAATTTCGGTATTTAATTTTGGGCTGCTGTTCACCCCAATAAAGTACAAAGGCAGTAGTAGAGGTTTGATCCATCTCTTTTCAAAGCAAGTATATGATATCAGACAGCAGAACGTTTTGCAAGCCCTTATCAATGGCATCTGCTGCTAATGCTCATCTTATCATGTTGTTCTTTTCTAGGACACTGCTATGAGCAAGGTGTGGTTCAAGCAGGATGACAAGTTTTTCCTACCAAAGGCATGCCTGAACTTTGAGTTCTTCAGGTTGGTAGACAAACCACAGCCCGTTGAGGTTTATGAGATGATGTGATATGTAATGTGATTATACTTTTGTCTTGTTTTCCTCATACAACCTATTGTAGTTATAGTACTCAAATACTGCAGTTTGAAATCCATATTACGAAGGACCCGATGGAACCCCACTTGTCCTGCTGATCCCTAATTTTGAATGAAGGCAACACTGTTTGTTTTTCAAGGAGAGCAAATTGGAGGGAGAGTTCTAACTGGAATTGTAGCTACTGTGTCATTCACCACTGCCATTTTCTCTACAGCCCGTTTGCGTATGTGGATCCCATACATTGTAACATGGCCTATTTGTACCTGGAGCTCCTCAAAGACTCCCTCAACGAGTATGCATATGCAGCCGAGCTAGCAGGCTTGAACTATGACCTCCAAAATACCATCTATGGGATGTATGTAAGTATCCTAATTTCCCATCGCCCTCACGTCGCCGCGACCCCCAAACCCACCCATTCCTCCCTCAACCTGGGCCTTCGTGTCAGCCCTGGCTACAACATCCTCTTCATCTTTCCTTTCCCCCTCCCTTTCTCAAAACCAACCTTGTTGGAAAAAAGCTAGAGTTGTCGGTTTCCCATTCGTGCTGGCACTGATTTGGATTTGAAAGTAAATTGTCATTTGGTAATGTAGTCCACTGTCAGACAGAGGAACAGTATTTTTCTATCAAAACTCTTATACAAAGGAATGGGAAATAGACACCTCAAGATGCGTCCACACTAGAAGTAGTGGCCTTTGCCTTCAGCGGCAAAGTACGCCGTCCCTCCTTGGTGGACAGAAAGGCCGGTCGCGAGGCTGCATATACATACTCTTCTTTATCAGTTTCCTCACCCTGCTCTCTGTCCTTTTTTGACAACCTCATCCCACCTCCCCCACCCAACACTCATGTCTTCTTTTTGTTTGTCTTTTTATTTTTTTGTTAGTCGCTACCTATACTCAGACCCCCTGCACTGCAACATGACCTACCTGCTTCTCAGGTTATTGAAGGATGATTTAAAAGAGTATACATATGCAGCCCGCCTTGCTGGGCTGGTCTATGGCATAGCCTCAGGGATGAATGCCATCCTCGTAAGTACAGCATCCGTCTGTCTGCCCCCCTAATGGCTAGGGGGACGAGGGAGGGCGCCAGCTTGAGGCTTTGAGTGTGCAGGACTGGCTCTATCGTTACCCTCTATCTACGTCCACTCTTTCTGTGTGTGTTTGTATGTTAGTCTGTCTGTAGGAAGATGTGGAGGTACTAGAGCCTTCCTATTAGTGATGGGAAGTTCAACTCTTTTTACTGACTCTGGTCTTTTCAACTCATTCAGTGAAAAGGACAAATCTTTGATTGATTCAATAATGCCCTACTAGTGAAAGATGAAGTAAAGAATCATGATTCTACAAGCCACTCGTTCACCATAGGGGGCTTCTTGGAGCTTTCATTGGTGACTGAGACTTATACAAGTGTACTTCTAACAATGTACATTTGTTGATTGCTAGGCATAGAAATACAATTACTTCTTACCTTTTTGAAACAAGGTCTAGTTGTGACCGCAACCGGACGAGATTGTCAACAACTCTTGGCGGAATGCAGTTGCTTGACTACCGCGAGAGAGCAGCACAATATCATTCACGAACTGCAGCAGCCCTCCAAATCAGTTTGTTGAGCAGAGGCAGGCTGTGTATGTTTTGGTTCTACCAAGCTGTGTCCATCCATAAAATTCTATAATCAATTCATTTGCATTCATGCACCATCCGATCAATTATCAGTTCTAAACATGACATTTCCTTCTATGTTGCCTGCAGCATGACCTATTTTCCTGCGCGTATGTATGATAGACAGTTGGTGGTGGTTGGAGCACATCTCCAGAGCCGCCAGCAGGTCAAACTAGCAACTAAAATGAACGAGTCATGACTCTTGAGTCAGTAAAAAGTTGTTCTATAATAAATAATATTTTGTCGACTGCACATCTACTTCCTATGTCCTGTCTATGTGCCCACTTGTGGTTTCACTGCAAGGATAGACAAATCTAGTCTTCAAGGCATGCCGTTTAACTGATATGAAGTTGAATATTAACTTTTCATTCATCAAATACTTATCTGGTAACATGGACTAAATTCAACTGACAGAGTTCATATTTGAATCCAAACCTTATCAGCAGACTGCCTGTCTTGAAAGATTTGTTGATTTCACTGAATCACTCCCAAAACACACCACAACTAATACACCCAGATAGAACATTCTTTCACGTTTTGTTTATTTTAATGCATCGTTAGCAGCCAGTTTGAAACTCATTGCTGTCAATACCAGCCAGATAGTAGAACAGTGTCTCCTTCACTAGTCATAAAGGAATAAAGCCAAACACTGCTTATCCTCTGACAAATGTATAGGTACTGTAAATTCTGCTGACTCATGATTCCAAAAGGAGGTTAGACTGGAGCTGGCATTTTATGCATAGCTAATAGCGTTCGCAAGCTTTTTAAAAATAAAATTGCCCTCTAAAAACTATTTTCAGAGGTTAGTATTAGAATGAGGTTTTGGTATGTGTCTGTAAAATTGCGAATCAAGATGTCCAATGTGCTTGTCTTTCACTGCTCTTCTGTAGCTTTGGTTTGTGGTGCTTCGGGTTTCACTTTAACTTAAGCAACTAACTAATTTCACATCTGACGTTTGTCAAACATCCAAACTAGGCCCACATCTGTGAAATAATAGCTTGTGTGCAGAATAAAGCAGTGTTAGTTACGAGAATATTTTTTTGCCTGCTTATTAGAGCTTATTCACTACTGTTATGTGACATCAAGGTCATAAATAAGACTACTTAAGAATAGGATTATACATTTTATATAGGGTAGTCACTCATGGGTTGATGCTACATACTTTTAATTCTACATTCCTGCCAATCACACATACCTAGCTAACTGTATGAGGGTGTGTTTTTCCTCTTATATTAGCTTTTCCAAGCTTCAGGAGTAAGAGTTGAGTCAGCACAAACTGGCTGGGGGCTCGTCAAGGGTAATGATGTTGGAAGAGATTAGAGTTAACTGGTGTCAGTATGTGTGTGTCAGGGAGAAGGGGAGGGAGAAGGTGATTTGCGAGAGCATAACGCTGTAGCCTGAGGGTATTGCGGGTTCATGAAGGGGCCAGAAGGTTTGGAGGATGCGAAGCGGAGTTTCATGTAACCTTGACTGGGCTCCGATCATGCACAGTTTGACACACTACAGTCACATGAATACACACACCACTCACTTGCATCACTTATTGGTAGCTTGTCACTGCGCTATAAGGGGAAATGCATTTGGGGAATAAGGGGAAATGCATTTGCAGTAGATTGTAATGCACAATGCATGCTGTGTAGATCTTGAGGGAAGAGTTGAGTAGTTAACTACAGACCCATAAGGCTGTGGCGGTCATTCAATTTTATCAGCCGGTGATTGTCATGCAAATATAAACACGTTTAGCATCTCCGGCTTCCACACACAACCTACAAGCCACTGATGTGGACCTTTTTTTGGAGCATTTTACATTTTAAAGTCTAAATCTATTTAATATAGCCTACACGTCACAATAAAACCATTATTTATTTTAAGCAGGTCTAAAGAAACATGATATGAAGAAAATGTAGCCTTTTTCAAAGGAACAGAATAGCTATAATATTCTGAGTCGTCCTTAATGTAGGCTCTGATCTGGCTATGGCTGTGGGCTACACTAGTTCATTTAGCAGCCCAAGATTTGCTTATAATTCCCGTGGCATGATTTTATAGCAAGGACAATACAATTGAACATAGTTGAATAAAATAGAAAGGATATTTGTTCCCAAACGATGCAGCTATTCTGTTTTGAGCGGTTAACGAAGAGAACCGGTCCTCCTATATGCCTAATTTTAGATATTTAAGCAACTTTAGTTCTGATACAAACGTTAGGCTGTACGTTTTGATTTCTAATACATTCTAAGGCCATAGCCGTGGGAAGATGTTTGGGGGTGCTGCCCGCGCTACAGACGTCTGTATCGGTCTGCTAATACAGGACTAGTAAAGGCCCAGTGCACTTTTTTTATTATTATGATTTTGGGTTCAGGGGGGGCTTCATCACCCCTACTTCCCGCGTTATGTCTAAGGCTGCATGATGCGACTCTAATGATGATTTGAAAAAAGTTGCATGAAAGGCAAGCACGCTGCTGTTTCTTGCCCAGCCTGGACACCCCTCATAACCCTCGTTCACAATTTAACATACACTTGATAATATTCTCACCCATCAGACTATTCTCAATTTAATCAGGTCTTTACATATAGCCTACTAATATACAGTGCATTCAGAAAGTATTCATACCTTTTCCACATTTTGTTACGTTACAGCCTTATTCTAAAATGGATTAAATTGTTTTTTTCCCCCCTCATCAATCTACACACAATACCACATAATGAAAAAGCTGAAGTTTTTTTTTTTTGCTAATGTATTAAATATCTGAAATACCTTATTTACATAAGTATTCAGACCTGTTGCTATGAGACTCGAAATTGAGCTCCGGTGCATCCTAGACAAGCAGGTGAGGGTAGTTCCTTACTAATTAGTGACCTTGATTAATCAATCAAGTACAAGGGAGGAGCGAAAACTCGCAGACACTCGGCCCTCCGTGGAATGAGGTTGACATGTGTCTTAGACAGAGGAAGGGCCAGGGCAGGACTGGAGGTTTGGGAGGGTGGTCTGAAACATTGCTGTCTTTTTAGTTTCACTTTAGCTTACTCATCCACACACACATTTCACTGTTTCCTACAGGTGCTTTGCCACTCACATTATGCCAACCTTTTCACTCTCACCCTTTTCCTTTCGTCTCCTTCCCGCAGCTCTCAGTGAAGGGCTACAATGACAAGCAGCACATCCTGCTGAAGAAGATCATTGAGAAGATGGCCAACTTTGAGATTGACGAGAAACGCTTTGACATCATCAAGGAAGCGGTAAGCTGAGCACGCCCCCACCCCACCACCACAGTTTAGAACTGCCCTCAGGCTATGATATGACCCATTATATCAGATAAGATGTTTTTTTTTCTTTCTTTGTGGTTCTAATATTGTGTTTGACCCCATGGCACACCAGAGCTACCCTCATATGGGCGGCAGTTAGCCTAGCAGTCTCAGGGAGAGTGAGATATGCAAACAACAATTCACACATGCCTAATAATACACACTTGTACATGTGTGAAATGGGACAAATATAAGCACTCACCAAATTATTATAATATTGTGTTTGACTCTTCATATGACTGAACTTTGACCCCTGGTTGCCGTTGACCCCTCCTCCAGTATATGAGGTCACTGAACAACTTCCGGGCAGAGCAACCCCATCAGCATGCCATGTACTACCTGCGTCTGCTGATGACAGAGGTGGCCTGGACCAAAGACGAGCTCAAGGAGGCCCTGGACGGTGAGCCATTCTCTTACACAAACACACACAAGCGTGCGCACACACTCCCTTCCTATCTCTCTGCCACTCATTTGAATGCTGAGCCAGTTATTGAGCTCCTCCCTGAGCTGCAGTCATTTCTCCGCAGTGAAAGTCTCACCGGAGGAAGGGGAGCAGATGTACTGTCTGTAGGTTCAGTATATTATGTTTTCTCGATGGAGCCTCGACAGTCCTGTGTATCACTTGAGGCTCAGTTCACTTTCTGTCTGGGTACAGTGTAATGCAACCTGTTCTCATTATTACCTCAAATTAATGTGTTTAGTTAGTTCCCCTTCTCTGGGTCTCCATCCTCAGTACCCTGTGCCTGATTTTTAGACAGGCTACTGCTGTGTCCCCCCCCTTCTCTACTGTCCTCCCTTCCTTTCCCAGTTACCCTGGCTGCTCATCCATCACCTCTAATCACTAACTGAATGAATCTGGTTCAGACGATGTGTGAATTCAGATGGACCAACCTACGCAGAGAGGAAGTGTGTTTTCTGCATGTCTCCATGCTAGTGTGAATGTTTCTAGGGTGTGTGTGTACGTACATTTCTGCCCTATGTGGTGGCAGGCAGAGTCCACATGACTGCAATGCTTTTGATTCTGTTCTAGCCTGATTATGATGGCTCTGTGATTGATTGCTTCCATCTGAATATGTCTTCCAGATGTCACTCTGCCCCGCCTCAAGGCCTTTATACCTCAACTATTGTCACGGTTACACATTGAGACCCTTCTCCATGGCAACATCACCAAGGAGGTATGTTTGATGTTGCTACCGTCGAGTGGACAGACTGTTTTATTTTGTTTGTTACAGGCAGTCAAAGACCGGCGCGCGCGCGCACACACATTCTATGTGTAGAATGTGGATTTGTTCTATAACTGCTTATAAAGTCAGCCTCTCCACTCCTGTATAGGTTTTAAGTGGAATCCTTATCTGTCACAGAACCGTCACACACCGGCAAACCCTGATAAGATCCTCAGATCAAATCACAGACTTTATATAAGATCCCAGCTGTCCATGAACAGTCTCCCTTATCTCTGGTAATGATGCCCAGTGGAGAGGTGTCACGGTCTAGTGGAGAGGGAATTGGATGCACCAGCGGGGGCAATGGTCCACTTCATCACTATAAAGACTCACCGTGCACTGCAGGGCTCCTATTACCTTAGATGGAGCTTGTACTGCGTGGACAGAATATTGTAGCAGTGTTGTTTACGATTCAGTGGCAGGCCCTATAGATGGGCATCTGCTATTTACCCTAGAAGATATGGGAGACGAGCGATGCAGATGATAAGAGGAATCTTAACCCATTTTAAAGGTGGATTAATACACTGACTTTTATCATTTGCACCCCTCTCACATTTATTTTTCTCTCTCTTTCTCCAGTCTGCTCTAGGCATGATGCAGATGGTCGAGGACATGCTTATGAATCAAGCCCACACCAAGCCCCTCTTACCAAGCCAGTTGATTCGCTACAGGGAGGTGCAGGTGCCAGATGGTAGGTCAAGTGCCCTGTCCATCACTCCCTTCACCCTCCTGTACCTGCCAGACATGCCTGTCCCCATGGTGACCCTGCTGAAGGTTTCTTACCCAACAGTCTGGCCTACATCAGGACCTGTGCTTGTGTAACACCTCGGTGTCAATGACCCTCCAATGTCCTAGAGGGAAAGGCTCACTTAACTTCTTAAGGAGCAGCAAGGTGCGCTGGGGCGCTAGCGCCCCACTCCTGACACTACCAGGTGAAATGCAAGGCGCCAAATTCAAAATCCAAAAGTTGAATTATTAAACATGCATCAATATACAAGTGTTTCATAGTCATCAAAAGCTCTGCTTCTTGGCAATATCACAGCGTTGTCAGATTTCAAAAAGGCTTTACGGCGAAAGCACCACATTTGATTGTTTGAGGATAGCACCCCACATATTTTTCCATTAGCATGAATTCATAAGCCTTCACGGTTCACAGAAAACACATTTCACAGCGAAAACAAATCAATTACCTTTTGAAGAACTTCTGCTGAGGGCTTCCCAAGTGTCCAACAAAGACAATCCATGGTTCTTTTGTTAGAAAAAGTAATGTATTATATCCATAAATCTCAGTTTGGTTGGCGCGTTATAATGAGAAAATAGAGCCTCCAATCGTCCATTGAAACGTGAAGAGAACTCATTCAACTTATACCTATAAACTTGTCCAAGAACAATCAAACATAATTTTAAATGTATCCTTAGGAACACTTATGTATAAATAGTATAATATTTCAACCGGAATATAAACTGGGCGATAAGAAAGAAAAAAACAAAGAAGGCGCCAGCCGGGAGCGCGCATTTACTTCTATTGACATCTGCGTGGACACTTCCTTATTCGTCTTCTTCTCTGCTCTAAAAGCATCTAAAAATAATCAGAACACTTTCTCGAGACTGTTGACATCCAGAGGAAACAATAGGTACTGCATTCATATGCCCTTATATGGGCATTTTCATAAGGGAGGGGTTCCAAATGAGGCAATGTGTCAAAACCACTTTTTCCAGGACAGAAATTCCTCGGGTTTTCGCCTGCCATATCCGTTCTGTTATACTCAGACAAAATGTTAACACTTTTAGAAAATAGTGTTTCCTATCCAATGGTACTAAATATGTGCATATCCTATTTTCTGGGCCTGAATGGGAGGCATTTTACTTAGGGCACGCCAGGCTCTCCAAAACCGTCACCTCGTGCGCTGCTCCCTAAGCAGTTAACAAGGGGAAATGGACATCACTGGGAAATACAATACACCCCCCCCTTAACCTCTTACACACCCCACACAAGACACCGCACAACAACACACGTGTGCCACTCTTTTCCTGATGACATTAGGTAACTTGAGCATAGGGAAGAAGAAAGCAGGGCTGTCTGGGCCACCTGGAAACATCCTGTGTCCTGCTGAGGGATTTTTCGGGCCTGGATCCAGCTGGACGCCAGTCTGGGACAGAATCACAATTTATAGCTTCCCAACAGAAATGTTTTGAACAAGTTTAGATCTTTCAGACACATACTTCTACTGCTTGCTTCCACTCATCTTTTGGGGTTTTGAGTGCCAGTGAAAAACTTTTACTCAGCAAAAGTGTGTGATTTTGGCTCAAGTCTCTCCTGTCTGGAGACTGGAGTGTCATCACTGTCCTCTAGCTGAACTCTATATATAACTTTCCTGTACGATGCTTTTTAAATCTCTCTCTGTCCAAACATGTTCTTTAGTAATTGCATATTTACAGTTAAGCTGGTGATTCATCAACCGGCTAGGTCGTTCAGTGGTCGTTGCTTATTCCTAAATGCATTTTTTTTTTTTTTTAAGCCTCAATGGTTGCCGAGTCATGCATGCAGCGTTTTACACTTTGCATTTGGGTTAGCTGTTTGAGGCCCTTGCCTTCTGTATTGCATGTTTGGTGAAGGTGTTTTTTGAAGATTGTGATGCTGCAGCTATATTGCGTGTAAAAGCCCTGGGTCATATATTTATTAAGCACCAAAGGGACTGAAACTGGGAGAGACTACCTGGACAACTTGTCCAATAACAAACACTTGTTTTCCTTATCCGTTGCAAAACATTTTCCATTGTGCCTTAATGAATAATATGCTGACTGTGCCTTCCAGGTGGCTGGTATGTGTACCAGCAGAGGAACGAGGTGCACAACAACTGTGGCATAGAGATCTACTACCAGACAGACATGCAGACAACCCACGACAACATGCTTCTGGAGCTCTTCTGTCAGATCATCTCTGAGCCCTGCTTCAACACACTGCGCACCAAGGAACAGTTGGGTATGACAATGCATGTGCGCGCTCTCTCTCCCTCTCGCTCTCTCTCACACCAGTGGAGACCGGTCCAGGAAGGCAGGGGGGAATGGACCTCCCTTGGAAATGTCCATCGTAAAGTACTTAAACACAAACTCAAAACCCTGCTGTGTAAAGGAACAGTAATAGTGTGTTCGGAAAGTATTCAGACCCCTTGACTTTTTCCACATTTTGTTATGTTACAGCCTTATTCTAAAATATATTAAATATTTTTTTCCTCATCAATCTACACACAATTCCCCATAATGACAATGCAACATTTATTTATTAAAAAAATAAAAAGCATACCTTATTTACAATAGTATTCAAACCCTTTGCTATGAGACTTGAAATTGAGCTCTGGTGCATCCTGTTTCCATTACTCATCCTTTATGTTTCTACAACTTGAAGTCCAACTGTGATAAATTCAATTGATTGAACATGATTTTGAAAAGCGCACACACACCTGTCTTTATAAAGTCCCACAGTTGACCATGCATGTCAGAGCAAAAACCAAGCCATGAGGTTGAAAGAATTGTCTGTAGAGCTCCAAGACAGGATTGTGTCGGCACAGATCTGGCGAAGGGTACCAAAAAATGTCTGCCGCATTGAAGGTTCCCAAGAACACAGTGGCCTCCATCATTCTTAAATGGAATAAGTTTGGAGCCACCAAGACTCTTCTGAGAGCTGGCCGACCTGCCAAACTGAGCAATTGGGGGAGAAGGTCCTTGGTCAGGGAGGTTACCAAGAACCTGATGGTCACATTGACAGAGCTCCAGAGTTCCTTTGTGGAGATGGGAGAACCTTCCAGGAGAACCATCTCTGCAGCACTCCACCAATCAGGCCTTTATAGTAGAGTGGCCAGACGGAAGCCACTCCTCAGTAAAAGGCACGACAGCCCACTTGAAGTTTGCTAAAATGCACCTAAAGGACTCTCAGATGATGAGAAACAAGATTCTCTGGTCTGATGAAAACATGATTGAACTATTTGGCCTGAAAGCTAAGCGTTGAGCATATCACCTGGCCAATACCATCCCTACGGTGAAGTATGGTGGTGGTGCCAGCATCATTCTGTGGGAATGTTTTTCAGTGGCAGGGACTCTGAAACTATTCAGGATTGAGGGAAAGATGAATGGAGTACAGAGAGATCCTTGATGAAAACCTGCACCAGAGTGTTCAGAACCTCAGACTGGAGCGAATGTTCACCTGCCAACAGGACAACGGCCCTAAGCACACAGCCAAGACAACGCAGAAGTGGCTTCGGGACAAGTCTCTGAGTGGCTCAGCCAGAGCCGAGACCTGAAAATAGCTGTGCAGCGACGCTCCCCATCCAACCTGACAGAGCTTGAGAAGATCTGCAGACAAGAATGGGAGAAATTCCCCAAATACAGTTGTGCCAAGCTTGTAGCGTAATACCCAAGAAGACTCTAAGCTGTAATTGCTGCCAAAGGTTCTTCAACAAAGTACTGAGTAAAAGGTCTGAATACTTATGTAAATGTGATATTTCAGTTTTGTATTTATATACTTGCTAAGATTTCTAAAAACATGTTTTTGCTTTGTGATTATGCGGTGTTCTGTCGATTGACGAGGAAAAAAATCAATTGAATCCGTTGTAGGATAAGGCTGTAATGTAACAAAATGTCAAAGGGTCTGAACTTTCCGAATGCGCTGTACATATAGGTGACTTTCCCAAATAAAGACACAACAAAGTGTCTTAATAGGGCGTTGTGCCACCACGAGCCGCCAGAACATATTCAATGCGCCCTGGCATAGATTCTACACATTTCTGGAACTCTATTGGAGGGATGCGACACCATTCTTCCACAAGAAATGGTGGTGGAAAATGCTCTCTCAGGCGCTGCTCCAGAATAGTGTTCAATTGAATTAAGATCTGGTGACTCTCACTCACACACACACACACACACACACCCTTTAAACCAATTTTGCTCCTTTGAGACCCCTCTTTCAAAGTCACTGAGATCTCTTCTAGCCATGGAAGCCAAAATAATGGGAAACTTTGCATTTAATACATGATAGGATGTTAATTGCTAAACTAACTCAGGAACCACACCTGTGTGGAAGCACCTGCTTTCAATATACTTTGTATCCCTCATATACTCAAGTGTTTCCTTTACCTGTACATGCAGTTAAACACCTATAAAGACGTGTTCTAGAATTTACAGTGCATTTTTCCTGACTTTTACTTTGCTCTCTCCTCAGGGTACATAGTGTTTAGCGGTCCACGGCGCGCTAACGGGGTCCAGGGCCTGCGCTTCATCATCCAGTCGGAGAAGGCCCCCCACTACCTGGAGAGCCGGGTAGAGGCTTTCCTAAAAGCCACAGAGAAGTCTGTGGAGGAAATGAACGACGAGGCCTTCCAGAAACACATCCAGGCCCTGGCCATCCGCCGCCTGGACAAGCCCAAGAAGCTGGCTGCTGAGTGCGCCAAGTACTGGGGGGAGATAATCTCCCAGCAATACAACTTCGACAGAGGTGAGCATGCGTAGACACAATGAGCAACACGCACACCTCTACCTGAGCTGGAGGCCTAAGTTTTTTCCAAGTGAAAGCTGTGGGGAATTTGAGTTACTGTCGACTAAATGGTTATTCCTTCTGACCCTCCTCAAATTATAACTGCTCGGAGGCCTTGTTATATGAAAAGGTGTTTTGAGTGAGATTAAGTTATCAGAATATTGACATTCTGGAGGATCCCCGAGGTGAAGGTTGTTGCTGCCTCGGAGCTACCTGCTGCACCAATTAGCATTGATTAGGCCCCAGAATAATCAGCACCCTGAGCACACCTGAGTGCTGTTATGGGCTGATTTGCTGGAAATCCGCCGTAAACCCCTGTGCGTTCCAAGTAGAGGGTGATGATAACCATGTTTTTCATTGTTGGAGGGATAGGAGACTGAAGGCCGCAACAGTCTGCACACCAAGGTAATGATAGGAAGTGGAGCCTAGTCAATAGTGTAACATTGTACAGCCAGGTCAGTGTGGCTGGTGATGCTGTAGAGCTATTGTGTTGCTCCTTACGGAAGCTTTTTATATAGATATAAGAGGGTAAGCGGAATTCTTATTTAAGAGTTAAACTATTTGTTTCATGGTATCCTTCTGATGATGAGTGACGAGTATGCAGGAACTTTGCCTCTAGTTCTGTTCTACGTTCATGCATACATACAAAACTGTTTAGGTCTAAACTGTAGTGATATCTCAAGTCATCCACTGTTAGTCCTAAGTGTTTCCTGGTGTTTTCTAGATAACATTGAGGTGGCCTATCTGAAGACGTTGACTAAAGAAAACATCATGCAGTTCTACCGGGTGAGTAGCGCTCTCTCCCTTTGCATTGCATACCACTTACATTTCAGGTTGTCACACTTTCTCACACAAGCAGTTGCCATGGAGACGCATACGAGATGCCTGCTGTTTTCTTACTCTTTACCATAGGACTCATTTGGTGTATGTGTGCCTATGTGCGTGCAACTGAAAGATGGCACCCTGTTTTATTTATTCTCCTCCACCACTCTTATCCTCTACGTCCTGGTTCTATTCGTAGCTGTGGCGGTGACACTGACACGGTGCGCTGTGCTCAAGGAATAATAACAGCCATAATGAGGGGTTGCGTCACCGCCAGGGTGGTGTGTGGTTCAAGAGGATAAGGGGGCCAAGGATACAGAGGAAATGAGACTTCTCATATTTCTACGTCAGCAGAAGCAGCACAGGCCCCATGCAGAATATTTTCATTGTGTAATACATTCCTAATCGGGGGGTCTGGGTGTGTAACTGAAAAATATAGCTGATGCACTGTAGGGAGATGAGTCGCAATCGCTCGTGGCTCTCATTCATGCCACTGCTCACTCTTTGCTACAAATTCTGATCTTAAAAGAGATATTGTGAGATTTAGGGAATTAAGTACTTTTCTACTTTTTCTACTTGATGCCATTTTTATGTCTGCGTGTACAGTTGTGGCCAAAAGTTTTGAGAATGACACAAATATTAATTTCCACAAAGTTTACTGCTAGATATTTTGTCAGATGTTACTATGGAATACTGAAGTATAATTACAAGCATTTCATAAGTGTTAAAGGCTTTTAATGACAATTACATGAAGTTGATGCAAAGAGTCAATATTTGCAGTGTTGACCCTTCTTTTTCAAGACCTCTGCAATCCGCCCTGGCATGCTGTCAATTAACTTCTGGGCCACATCCTGACTGATGGCAGCCCATTCTTGCATAATCAATGCTAGGAGTTTGTCAGAATTTGTGGGTTTTTGTTTGTCCACCCGCCTCTTGAGAATTGACAACAAGTTCTCAATGGGATTAAGGTCTGGGGAGTTTCCTGGCCATGGACCCAAAATATCAATGTTTTGTTCCCCCGAGCCACTCAGTTATCACTTCTGCCTTATGGCAAGGTGCTCCATCATGCTGGAAAAGGCATTGTTCGTCACCAAACTTTTCCTGGATGGTTGGGAGAAGTTGCTCTCAGAGGATGTGTTGGTACCATTCTTTATTCATGGCTGTGTTCTTAGGCAAAATTGTGAGTGAGCCCACTCCCTTGGCTGAGAAGCAACTCCACACATGGTCTCAGGATGCTTTACTGTTGGCATGACACAGGACTGATGGTAGCGCTCACCTTGTCTTCTCCGGACAAGGTTTTTCCCGGATGCCCCAAACAATCGGAAAGGGGATTCATCAGAGAAAATGACTTTACCCCAGTCCTCAGCAGTCCAATCCCTGTACCTTTTGCAGAATATCAGTCTGTCCCTGATGTTTTTCCTGGAGAGAAGTGGCTTCTTTGCTGCCCTTCTTGACACCAGGTCATCCTCCAAAAGTCTTCGCCTCACTGTGCGTGCAGATGCACTCACACCTGCCTGCTGCCATTCCTGAGCAAGCTCTGTACTGGTGGTGCCCCGATCCCGCAGCTGAATCAACTTTATGAGACGGTCCTGGCGCTTGCTAGACTTTCTTGGGCGCCCCGAAGCTGCCTTCAAAACAATTGAACCGCTCTCCTTGAAGTTCTTGATGATCCGATAAATGGTTGATTTAGGTGCAATCTTACTGGCAGCAATATCCTTGCCTGTGAAGCCATTTTTGTGCAAAGGAATGATGACTGCACGTGTTTGCTTGCAGCTAACCATGGTTGATAGAGGAAGAACAATGATTCCAAGCACCACCCTCCTTTTGAAGCTTCCAGTCTGTTATTCAAATTCAATCATCATGACAGAGTGATCTCCATTCTTGTCCTCGTCAACACTCACACCTGTGTTAATGAGAGAATCACTGACATGTCAGCTGGTCCTTTTGTGGTAGGGCTGAAATGCAGTGGAAATGTTTTTTGGGGATTCATTTGCATGGCAAAGAGGGACTTTGCAATTAATTGCAATTCATCTTATCACTCTTCATGACATTCTGGAGTATATGCAAATTGACATCATACAAACTGAGGCAGCAGTCTTTGTAAAAATTTATATTTGTGTCATTCTCAAAACTTTTGTCCACGACTATAGTTTGAAGGAAGTTATCACAATGAGCAAGCTAGCTGTTCCCATAGACTTCGTCATGGCGCTAACGCTAGTTAGCAACTTCAAACTGCACGCAGCTATAACAATGGTATTCATGAGTTCATCTGACTCTGGGTATGAAAAGTGCTTACTTGCCAAAATCTCGCACTATCCCTTTTAAAGCGCATCTCTGCGGAAATATTTGTTAAAAATAATCATTAATGTTATTTAAAAAATATATATTTTTGGGAGTGGCAGCAACTATTTAGCAGCGGTGGGGTGCCGCTGCTGAATTATTATAGGGGAAACACTGTAATTAATTTTTCTAGGACATTGAACTAAAGGCTTCTATTAAATGGTCTGTCTCTTCTCTCGGTTTCTATCAAAATCCTGTCCTTTGTAGGATCTGTTGGCGGTGGACGCACCCAAGAGGCACAAGGTGTCTGTGCACGTCCTGTCTAGGGAGATGGACTCCTGTGAGTATTGTACTAGTGATGAAGAGTATACATTTAAATTGTGCTTGTTAGTGTGAATATGTTGATTTGACTGTTTTTAACAGTTGTTGAAATGTCTCGGTCTTTTGTTTAGGCCCCGTCGTGGGAGAGTTCCCTGCCCAGAATGATGTCAACCTGGCCCCTGCCCCATCCCTGCCACAGGTAATGTGTATTCACCTTTCTCTGTGTGTTCCATTAGCACAGCAGTGTTGGTGTGTAACATACTGACCTGTCCATCTCTCTCTGCAGCCTACGTTGGTGCAGGACATGACGGAGTTCAAGAGGAGCCTGCCCCTCTTTCCCCTGGCCAAGCCATTCACTCACGTCAACTTCATGGCTGCCAAACTGTGAGGACCAAGCAGCATGGGAGCCCTGTGGGAGGTTGCTGGGGGACCCTGCTCTGTCCCTCTATGCCCCCCTGTGGCAACTGGAGTCTGGAACACACTCATCTGACGTGTGTGTGTGTGTGTGTGTGTGTGTGTGTGTGTGTGTGTAAACTGGAGAGGCCACTAGAGGTGCTTGGAAATGCGTGTGATTCATACAACTTAGCTGTGGTTCTCATCATAGCTCAGTGTGATAGTAGAGGTCACACAAAAACTCATTTTCGTTTTAGTCTCATCGAAAACCCCACCAACACACATTCCCAACATTGTATAGAGTGTTTGTAGAGGAATAGTACTGACTTAAAGAACCTCAAGGCCAGAACCCTGTAAACCAGTACAAGTACCCCTTGATACTTCATGATGGAAGTGTTTTTATTCAGCTTAGCCACAAGGACATGCTGCTGTGGTGAGAATAAACAGTTAGTTAATGATTATGGTGTTGTGAAGCTGTTGAAGTAGGTGGTTCGCTCTGCAAGGGGGCACATTTCATTTCAAACACGCTGGACACATACATTTCTCTTATGTGCGACGTGTCGAGGCACGGTGACAACTGGCCGGATTGTTATCACGAAGACACTTTGTGTTTAAATAATGACTGTGCAACACATGATTTTAGACAATTTCTGTTTTATGACAAATTATATCAGCCTTATGGAAATGTTTCTGTTTTAATCCATAATGTACACGTTTTGAGATCGGACTCAAAAAAAAAAAAAACTAGTAAAATGTCGGGGCCCTCTGAGAAGTTGTTTTAAAACTGCTTATTTGGTGGAGAGGTGTGTTCATGAAGCTTTTCTTTTTAACTAGTGCTTTCTACAGGGTTGTATAATCTGAGCATCATCTCAGGGTACCTCAATCTTTTGCTTTTTGCTTTTATTAGAGATTGAAGAAAAATAAACATATTTTAAATGTCTGTATTTAATTACTTGTTTGGGGTCATACATTAGTTTTAATCTGAATTAACTGTTTGACTACTGATTTCTTGCATAGCCCTATCCTCTTCTCCCCCCCCCCATCTTTCTCCATTTGAGACTTAGCTTGTGCCTTTGAAAGAGGGGTGGCAATTGGTCATTCTCTGGCAGTGAAGACAGTCTCTTACAAAGCTGGAGCAATAGAGATTTAACTCTATAGCTGGTGCAGTCAGCAGTGTGTGTGTGTGTAGAGTTTGACAGTCAGCCAACTGCACTTTGTCTCTGTGGGTCAGACTTGGGACAGGATTGTGGCGGCACGCTTAAAGACCCACTGGGCACACACTGGTTGGATCAACTTTGTTTCCGTGTCATTTCAATAAAAATTACATTGAACCAACCTGTAATTGACATCTGTGCTCAGTGGGGATGCTGTCGTTCAGATAAACATGATATAGGACTATTTTAGAATGTCTAGTATTTTCTCAGAACATCCTTTAAATAATCATGTTTTGGCTGTAGGGGTTCAAAAGAGGCCCATGTATGGAGGGTGAAGGTGTAGTCAGGCCTGTTTCTCAATATGCACTTCTCACTAAGCAATAAACTCTGTTGTGAATTGGAGAGCAGTGTGGATTTAAACACAAATGGTCTCTGTACTGTTATGTAGAGGGGGGACCCACTGCACTGCATTCTTGGGTCCTTGCTCTCATCCAGCCTAAAAACGGACACATTGATATTGAAACGTGGAACTGGCTGTTTTCTGTGTGGATTGGAGTCATGTCATTGCCATGTCTGTGTAAAGCATAGCCTGGTCTCAGATGTTAACAAGCCTTGCTAAAGCTAGCGCCAACCACTATAATACAGCAATTATCAGCTTTATGTGTTCTCCCATACGTCCTCAGGCCTATCAATCAACTGTAATGTTAACTTAACGCTGCATTGTTTTAAAGTAGGGATAAGTAATCAGTACAGACTCGAACATAGGAATAACTAGATGTGGGTTCACTTTGAGAAACTGGGTAGTATTCATTTGACAGAAATTAGGGACTACCTGAACTTGTCAGATAAGAAACGCTTGTTTTCAAATGGTGTGCCCTAACGAATACCAGCCTGTCAATTGGCTGATTGTGATTAGTTGGTGCAGACATGTTCATGGCTCAGTAATGCTGAAATGTTTAGTTTTTATTTCCTCCTGTGTGCGTAATAAATGACTATACTGGAACAAATAGTTAAAGATATCGACTCGCCAGTCAATGCAGGATATGTATCCCAAATATGACTGCCTCAGAACACACAATGCTAAAGTAATATAGACAGTTATCTTTCACCCATATACTATGAAATAGTGATTAATTCAAGCTGTTTTTGAGCCATATTAGCCACTTGTTTATGACATTTGGATTGAATCAGTCCTACAATATACATCTGGGGCCTCATTTATAAAAATGTAAGATCATTTCCGACGGTGTGCTTACATTCGATTCATAAAAGATACTGAGCATAAATAACCTTGCTTAAGCAGCCCATTTGTTATTTACGCACCTGTGATCTATAAATCTCAAATACATTTACAATCAGCGATTTCCTCCTATAGAATGCTGGCACAAATGAGGGTTTAGTCAGGAATAGCCATGGACCAAAAGAGAAAAGCTAACTTTTTGGAAGACGAGATAACTTGTGGCAGGATGCAGCTGAATGATGGCTGTGATATACCTGACCTGTCACTCATTTCCATCTGGAATGTCCCAGAGTGGACAGTACTTGGACAGATACGGGAATGGCATGATTACAGTGTCTTCCTTTCCAGATTAGGGTCTAAATCCGCGCACAAATCTAACAACATTTATTGTGAGACGATAACGATTTAAGCCATGGATCATCATGCGCAAAAAAGTCATTCCGGTCTTTGAAAACTCTCCCTTCTATAAAAGCACGGTTTTCAATGTTTTCCAATAACGCAAGAACAGCCATGATTCCTTTTTTCTAATTTGACACAGGATGCGATGTTCTATTTATAGAACATCTCATCCTATTTTTTATTCAAAACACATTGCGTCTGGCAATTAATTCCTCACACCTTTAATTGATAATTCCTAACAAATTGTTCATAAAGCTAATGCAAAGTTCACCACAGGCTTGGACCCAAACTGCAATACCCCTACATAACCAGCAGGTAAATCACTTGCGTAGATATCATTTCCACGTCAGAGTAAGGTTTTATAAATAACTACTTCGTGGTTTTCTGCGTAAATCATACTTAAGATCAAAATTGATCGTAAATCAGTTTTTATAAATGAGGCCCCTGAACACATCCACTTCAAGGTTTGAAAAAATACATTTATTCACAATCCACCATGAAACTATGAATTGAGAAACAATGTCTGTACAATACAATTAATATACAACTTCAATGTCACTTTTGGCATAATATATTTTCTTTAGAGTTAATGTAAAAACTGAGCTGACCACAGCAGATTGGAGCATAAAGTTGAAGTCGGAAGTTTACATACACTTATGTTGGAGTCATTAAAACTAGTTTTTCAACCACTCCACACATTTGTTAACAAACTATAGTTTTGGCAAGTCGGTTAGGACATCTACTTTGTGCATGACAAAAGTCATTTTTCCAACAATTGTTTACAGATTAATTCACTGTATCACAATTCCAGTGGGTCAGAAGTTTACATACACTAAATTGACTGTGCCTTTAAACAGCTTGGAAAATTCCTGAAAATGTCATGACTTTTGATTTTCCTTTCAGGAATTAAACAATCTAAAGAAATCAGCCAACACCTCAGAAATTTTTTTGTAGACCTCCACAAGTCTGGTTCATCCTTGGGATCAGTTTCCAAATGCCTGAAGGTACCACATTCATCTGTACAAACAATAGTACACTAGTATGAACACCATGGGATCACGCAGCCGTTATACCGCTCATGAAGGAGATGTGTTCTGTCTCCTAGAGATGAACGTACTTTGGTGAGAAAAGTGAAAATCAATCCCAGACAACAGCAAAGGACATTGTGAAGATGCTGGAGGAAACGGGTACAAAAGTATCTATATCCACAGTAAAACAAGTCCTATATCGACATAACCTGAAAGGCCGCTCAGCAAGGAAGAAGCCACTGCTCCAAAACCGCCATAAAAAAGCCAGACTACGGATTGCAACTGCACATTGGGACAAAGATCACACTTTTTGGAGAAATGTCCTCTGGTCTGATGAAACAAAAATATAACTATTTGGCCACAATGACCATCGTTATGTTTGGAGGAAAAAGGGGGAGGCTTTCAAGCCGAAGAACACCATCCCAACCGTGAAGCACGGGGGTGGCAGCATGATGTTGTGGGGGTGCTTTGCTGCAGGAGGGGCTGGTGCACTTCTCAAAATAGATGTCATAATGAGGTAGGAAAATTATGTGGATATATTGAAGCAACATCTCAAGACATGTCAGGAAGTTAAAGCTTGGTTGCAAATGGGTCTTCCAAATGGACAATGACCCCAAGCATACTTCCAAAGTTGTGAATGGCTTAAGGACAACAAAGTCAAGGTATTGGAGTGGCCATCACAAAGTCCTGACCTCAATCCTATAGAAAATGTGTGGGCGGAAGTGAAAAAGCGTGTGCGAGCAAGGAGGCCTACAAACCTGACTCAGATACACCAGCTCTGTCAGGAGGAATGGGCCAAAAGTCACCCAACTTATTGTGGGAAGCTTGTGGAAGGCTACTCAAAACGTTTGACCCAAGTTAAACCATTTAAAGGCAATGCAACTAAATACTAATTGAGTGCATGTAAAATTGTGATGAAAGAAGACAGGGAATTTTTACTACGATTCAAATGTCAGGAATTGTGGAAAAACTGAGTTTAAATGTATTTGGCCAAGGTGTATGTAAACTTCAACTGTATCTGTCTACCAGGCACAGCTAAAAGAGATGTGCACAATAATATTAAATATTCAAATGATTGGTTTATGGCATGCCTTTTTCACACACGCAATTTACTGTATACTGGTTATACCGTGACTGCCTTGAGCGCATACACACACATATATACATATATATATACACACACACACACACACACACACACACATATATATATATATATATATATATATATATACACACATACACATTATATATACACACACACAATAAAAAACAAAGCAAGTGGTGGCATTAGCAAGGAAATATATGGCAGAATATGCGATTTGGGTTAAAAGAAGAGACATCAATCTCGCCTTTATTCAGTGGACATGCCATTTTATGCTCTCATTTAAAAAGGTAATGCGGCACGTGTCAGATCTATATCATCCACCTCCCCGTTGCAGGCTTGCACATTGCATTCTCTGTCATCTCATGAGTAGAAGACAATTACACAAAATCAGCTACAAACAGAACTAATGACAACACTTCAAGGCATATGACAAAACAATACCCTTGAATGTTTTATCCAATACTTATTGTGCAATTACGGTATGTACAGACAATCACACTTTTATGTTTGTACTGTGCTTTAAATAATTGAGAGTATGTTTTATCAGTCTGGGGAATATTTACCAATGGAAATGTGGCAACAATGTCTTAGGGGAGCAGGTTAGAGGTTCTTCCTCATTCAAATAATTATCCTGTAGTGATAAAATATCAAATTTATCTTAAAACACATTCAATACAGGAAAACAATATTCCTCATTGGCAAACAGAATTTCAAAACTGCAAAATTAAAAATAAGACAATTATTTATAAAACTTTCCTGTCTAATAATTACACGTGTCCCAGAAGTATCTTTTAAAGTACAACAAGCACTGGTTACTTGATTAAAACAAACAAAAATTGCTACAGCAACATAGCAGTCAAGTCACATTCCACAGAAAAAAGAGCTCCTGTGTGGAATATGCATGAGCACACTCAGTGTGTGTGTGTGTGTCTCTGCATGTCTGTCTGTATCAGTGTTCTTGTCTCGTCTCTTCTCCTTTGAATGTTTTAAAAACAAAATAGAACATGGTGATAATCATACAGCACGAATGTCAGCCGCATACGACGATGACTCCCTAAAGAGCAGAAACAGAACGAGGTGAGGCGAGGCTACTTAGAGGGGTGTAAGAGTTAGGGGGCGCCAATGATCCCTATGTCCGTCAATCTGTCTGTCCGACAGTGTTCCTGCTCAGAGTTCACGGTCATGCTCCGTCCACTCCCTGTGTACCAATATGTCTGTCTGTCCATGCCCATTCTCAGGCCTCCTCTGCCTCGGTAAAGTTAAGGATCTTGCGGTGGGCTTGCCTCTGGTACTGCTGCTGTTTGAAGTACACCTTGAACGCTCCCTTGACGGCCACAAACGCAATCCCACCCTGCAGACAGGACAAAAATAACTAAGGGTAAGCACAGTACCAAGGAAGGGTCACCAACACTCAGCTCGCATGCATCAAATCCTTTATCTTGCTGCTCTGTCTGGTTTTTCTATTTGCTACACAATATACACTGATTGTACAAAACATTAGGTACACCTGCTCTTTCCATGACAGACGGACCAGGTGAAAGCTATGATCCCTTATTGAGGTCACTTGTTAAATCCACCTCAAATCAGTGTAGATGAAAGGGGAGGAGACTAAAGAATGGTTAAATAATGATTTTTAAACCTTGAGACATGGATTGTGTATGTGTGCCATTCAGTGGGTAAATGGGCAAGACAAAATATTTTTAGTGCCTTTGAACGGTGTATGGTAGTAGGTTCCAGGCGCATCGGTTTGAATGTGTCAAGAACTGCAACCCCTCTGGGTTTTTCATGCTCAACTGTTTCCCGTGTGTATAAAGAATGGTCCACCACCCAAAGGACATCCAGCCAACTTGACACAACTATGTCTACTTTTGACACTTTGTAGAGTCCATGGCCCAATGAATTGATGTTCTTAATGTTCTGTACTCTGTCTAGTTCTCTAATACTGTAGTAGCCAGGGAAAAAACAGTATATCCTTAAAACGGTTCACTATAACCTGCCATAGGACAATACATGTACCCCTCTGCATGTCAGTGCCAACAAAGCCTCCATTGAGCAATTTACTAATAGAACCATGAGATCAGGTGGTTTTGTTGCTCCCTTTGCTAAGTGAGGTTAAAGGGAACTTGAGTGTGAGTGTTTGCGTGGGGCAGGGGGGTTGGAATGTCCAGAGGGGGCAGCGCGGGTCATATGACAGACGAGCCCTGCCACTCTGGTTACCTGGCTGTCAGCGCACTCTCAGGTGTGTGTGTGTGTGTGTGTGTGTGTGGCACACAGGGGTGACAGGTCACAAGGAGGCCTAAAGCCCTGGTTTTATTTATTTTATTTCACCTTTGCTTTGAAGTGAGCAGAGTACTGGATTGCTGCACTATGAAGTGAACAGAGAAACAACAGCACTATGTTGCTGGCTCCTTCCTACAATACTCTAAATGTGAAATACCAGTCTCTGTTGTTTGATTTTATTTCACCTTTATTTAACCAGGTAGGCCAGTTGAGAACAAGTTCTCATTTACAACTGCGACCTAGCCAAGATAAGGCAGAGCAGTGCGACAAAAACAACAGAGTTACACATAAACAAACGTACAGTCAATAACACAATAGAAAAATCTATGTACAGTGTGTGCAAATGTAGAAGAGTAGGGAGGTAAAGCAATAAATAGGCCACAGAGGCGAAATAATTACAATTTAGCATTAACACTGGAGTGATAGATGTGCAGATGATGATGTGCAAGTAGAGATACTGGGGTGCAAAAGAACAAGATGATAAATAACCATATGGGGATGAGGTAGTTGGGTGTGCTATTTACAGATTGTCTGTGTACAGGTACAGTGATCGGTAAGCTGCTCTGACAGCTGATGCTTAAAGTTAGAGAGGGAGATATGAGTCTCCAGCTTAAGTGATTTTGAAGTTGTTCCAGTCGTTGGCAGCAGAGAACTGGAAGGAAAGGCGGCCAAAGGAAATGTTGGCTTTGGGGATGACCAGTGAAACATACCGGCTGGAGCGCATGCTACGGGTGGGTGTTGCTATGGTGACCACTGAGCTGAGGTAAGGGGGGGCTTTACCTAGCAAAGACTTATAGAGGACCTGGAGCCAGTGGGTTTGGCGACGAATATGTAGTGAGGGCCAGCCAACGAGAGCATACAGGTCGAAGTGGTGGGTAGTATTTGGGGCTTTGGTGACAAAACGGATGGCAATGTGATAGACCGCATCCAGTTGTCACGTTGACTTCAGCCTGCCTTGCAGGGTACATTCCTACATCCTAAATTCATGAGGAATAACTACCTATTAACTTACAGCCAACTACCAACTAATGTACAGTTACCTCAGAATGGGCCAGTAGGGGTGAGGAGCTAGTACAGGTATTGCCATTGCAAAATACCTGCAATCACGAATATAGGAAGAATATGTGGTCAAGATAACTACAATGGCCAAGACCCCATGCCCACTGTCTGTGTGTATGCCTGACAGTTTGTGTTACCCACCAGAATGGTCCTCTGCAGGTTGGAGTTGACACTGCTGAACATGAGTTTGCCCACGATGGTGGCGATGGTAGGGAAGACCAGGGCACCACACAGGATCCTGGTGGCTGACACGTGGTCTGCCAGGGGGCTGGCCTCCGCCGGGATACGAGGCACCGGACACCCAATCCCTGAGAGAGACAGAGAAGAGGGGGCAGGGTCAGGATGGGTGAGGTGCATTGTGGGTGTTGTTTTGCCAGTACATCTTTACACAGCTGGCTATGTTACACAAGACACACAAATACACATTCATCAAGTGATGAGAGAAAAAAGGTGTGCCAGCCACTGAGTAATAGCTGCACCAGTCTGTACCAGTATCTTTATTTCGGGCAGCCGAGTGGGGGTAAAGATGTACACCTGCTCTCGCCCAGCAAGCTGAGACTGCAGGGAGAAAAGGTTGAAGGTTCCAGCTGAGCCCTGGGGTCCAGTTTCTCCCCACATCAATCACTATCCTTGATGATGAGCTCAGTGGAAAAACCCACCGCTACTGGACCTCCACATCACCACCACAAGCCCCAATGAACAGGGCCACCTCTTAGCGTTCTTATATCCCCACACACACACACACACACACAAACATTACAACAACCTTTAACACAGGTAGCAGCATCTATCAAGTGTATAAAAACATCTTTATCACCCACACTTCATTATACAGACACACACACACAAGTAATTCATGGAATTCCACCCATTGTAGTAGAAGACCGTTGTTGCAGAACGGTTTGCATCCCTACCAATGTGTCCGTTCTGACCTGGAAAGATGCTGTTGAGGATCTGCAGCTTGTTGGAATACTTCCTCCAGAGGCGCAGCACATAGTCTTCCCAGCGGATCATCTTCCCCAGGATCAGCATGACGGGGATGGTGGGCAGGCCGATGAGCAGGAACAAGGGGTCTGCCCGCTCCATCACATCCAGGCCCTCCTTATGGCCCACCACCTGGGCACAGGGACAGAGCGGACACCGTGGTCAAGATGGATAGCTTGACGATAAAGTGCATCTGAAATGGCACCCTATTACCTATGTAGTGCACTGCCATTTCAAACGCAGCCATAGTCTATCGATCAACACAGCCACACTAGGAAGATGACGAAAGCCTTCAGAAGACAATGACGTTAACAATAAATATGGTGGATTTAACCCTCAGTGTGTGTGTGTGTGTGTGTGTGTATGTGTGTGTGTCAGGGTTTCCGTTAGCTGGTAATTCCCGGCTTTTGGCCGATAAATAAAATTGTTGCCGGCCAAATTGACTGGGAGAAAAACCGTACCGTTATATTTATTCATAGATGGAAAAATCAGTCGATGTAAATACATTTGATATTTATGCTTATCTGTCTATAGCAGGGTTCCCCAACTGGCGGCCGTGGGACAAATTTGGCCCATGGGTGGCTTTATTAGCCTCCCCTTCCCCCAGGTTTTCTGAGCAAATTTGTATTTATTTTATAATCGTTTGTTATAAAATAATGTAAAAACACCAGGAAATCAGCTCCAAGTGATTTACATTTCTGAAATCTGTTCCCAAGTATTCCCACGCACAATAAAAAGACGTGATCATATTCAAATGTAAGCAAGGTCATCGTGCATCTTATTTATCACACACGCACAGAGCCTATTTTGAGCGGAATATCACTTGTCAGACAGCAGTAGAGCTGCTGTTGCAGCTCCTCAGCTTGTTGCTGCTGGAGTGAAACATGTTCTATTATAAATGCAGTCATTGCGCAAGAATTTTAAATGCAATCCCGTGTTTAAAACAGTTTTTTTATTTCTCAACTGGTAATTGAAGCGTGCCTATTAATTCGCCATTCAAGTGCATAAGTAACGGTATGCAGGCTATCAGCGTGTCACCTACCACTTTGCAATGTGAGCTGGCCTATGTGGCATTGATATGAGCCAGAAGCATTTATTCTACGGTCACCATTTTCAAAAAAGTGTCAAATGGTATGTCAGGGAATGAAGGGTACCGTAACAGTTTTCCATGGGTTGGATTTAATGCTGCCCACAGCTGGAAGCACCCAAGTAATCATCAATTCGGAGCGCAGCTGCATGCGACCCGATCATTATGCCCATGGTCAATTTGGTTTGACATTCAATATCCCCATGGGGCTAGTTACATTGTGTAATTTATTGATGTCCCAAACAGGGATTCATATTTTCCCGAAAATCTCCCAAGTTTAAATACCAAGAATAATAAAAATGTATCCCAGGAAAATGAGTCCCAGGAAATACTGCAAAAATTGGAAGTCCCCATTTGTTTTGCTTAGTTTATTTGGATCCCCATTCACTTTTGCAGAAGCATCAGCTACCCTTCCTGGGGTCCACAAAAAACAAAAACAAAACGGCAAGTAACAAAACACTAACACACTGTCACACAAACGTAAAATACAATGATACAAATAATACAACAAAAAAACTATGCAAACAATACAAGAAAAATAGAGAGGAGTGTGTGTCGGTGTTTGTGTGTGTCCCTTCAGTCACCGCCATTCCATAAGATGTTGTTTAATCCGTTTTTTTAAAGGTAATTTTGCCCATATAAGGGCATATGAATGCAGTACCTATCGCTTCCTCTGGATGTCAACAGTCTCGAGACAGTGTTCAGATTTTTTTTAGATGCTTTTACAGCAGAGAAGAAGAGGAATCAGGAAGTGCCCCCAGAGATGTCAATAGAAGAGGACGCGCGCTCTCGCCAAGCGCGCTCTGTGGTTTTTTCCTTTCTTATAGCCCAGTTTATATTCCGGTTGAATTATTATAGTAAATATACATAAAAGTGTTCCTAAGGATACATTAAAAAGGATGTTTGATTGTTCTTGGACAAGTTTATAGGTATAAGTTGAACGAGTTCTCTTCACGTTTCAATGGAGGAGTGGAGGCTGTAGTTTCTGATTATAACGCGCGAACCAAACGAAGATTTATGGACATAATACATCACTTTTTCTAACAAAAGAACCATGGATTGTCTTCGTTGGACACTTGGGAAGCCATCAGCAGAAGTTCTTCAACGGGTAATTGATTTGTTTTCGCTGTGAAATGTGTTTTGTGTGAACCGTGAAGGCTAATGAATTCATGGTAATGGGAAAAATAGTGTAGGTGCTACCCTCAAACAATCAAATGTGGTGCTTTCGCCGTAAAGCCTTTTTGAAATCTGACAACGCTGTGATATTGCCAAGAAACAGAGCTTTTGATGAGTATGAAACACTTGTATATTGGTGCATGTTTAATAATTCAACTTTTGGATTTTGAATTTGGCGCCTTGCATTTGACCTGGTAGTGTCGGAAGTGGGGTGCTAGCGCACCACCACTCCCTAAGAAGTTAAGGGCAAGGGCGTGCTTCTCTGTTCTGAACCAGCTGCAGCTTTGCTAGGGCTTTCTTCGCTGCACTTGACCATATTAACAGACAGTAATCAAGATGGGACAAGATCTACAATGTTTGTTCTAATCTACAATGTTTGTTTGGTTACGGTAATTTCTGTTAATGCATTCAATATATTATTATTACATTCGTTTAACGTCATCATTGTCAGAGTGGACACGTTTGCAGATCTCACAACATATGCTACACTAAACAAGTTTTGGTTTATTTAATTACATTTACAAGTTTTGGCAATTTATTAATTGTCTTTTGTTTGGAGCACTCCTGCCAATGTTGAGTAAGGATGCGCACAGTTTGAGATGTCATAGTATTTGACTAGTATTGTGAAGCTTCTCAAAGTATTATTTCTTCACCTCAAACAGCAAGTAAACAAAGCCTGTTTTAAGAATCCATTGAGAATGACAATAGTTCCTCAATGTATTTGTATAAAATACCTGATTATTTCTTATCCCTTAAACAAATAGCCTTCAGTTGTGTCTGTCCCGAGCTCACTGGAGCTGGAAACTCAAAGGGCCCAGAATATTTTATACAATGTCGCAAGTTTGCTTGCGCGAGCTTCGGGCCGACAGTTGATACAAATGTTTCAAGTTAATTGCAACAGCAATGGGATTTATAGGATATTTATTTTTATCAGGATATTTTCTATCTGCAGGGTGCAATGCTTTTATTTGTTATGTAGGCTACTTTTAGATAGTTGGCAATGGCAACAGAAGTTACTTTTAGATGTTTATCATTTTCATTTAGATAGAATGTAGATTAACCACAGACAATGACTTTGAGATTATTATAAATTAAACTGTTCCACAAAAATGTGCATATGAAAATCACAACTGGCACGCAGATCGGTAGAAATGGTAAGATAAATTGGCACTCTAAATGGAAAAGGTTGCCAACCCCTGGTGTAGCCTATTCCTGGCAACTTCAGGAGTGTGACGGCAGAATCTGCGAAGGCCAACAGCAGCGGGAGGAGGGGGGTTGGGGACAGGTTTTTTTCTTCTGGTTAGGCCATCTTGATCTCTGGCTCCCTCTTGAGTCATTTGTGGGTCTTAATTATTTAATCAAACAGCGTGCTTAAGACAAGCTCAGTACATATAGTTGATTTTATTAAAACACATAGGGTGTCTCTATATACGAGAAAATACATGTCTTGGTCGACCAATATTTTTTGGGGTCAGGGACAGCCCTACAACTACTACAGTTGATTTGTGTGTAAAAAACACAGAACATATTTTTATCAACAGGGGTATGTCTGTTTTATTTATTTAACCTTTACCTGGTAAAATAAAGGCAAAATAAATACATATTTTTATAACAGACATACACCTCCCCATCTTCACAACAACTTTGTCAATATGACTTGACCATGATAATTGAACATCCAATGGTATACCTAGGAATTTAGCTTCCTCAACTTGATCAATGGTTTCACACTTTATGTAAAACTCAACTTGAGGTTTTAGGTCTTCAAGAATGTTTTGAACCAAATACAATGATTTTAGTTTTAGATGTATTTAAGACCCGTTTATTATTAATCTCCAATTCTGATACTGACTGTAACTGCTTATTTAGAATTTCAGTGATCTCACTGGCTTTGGGTGCTGACATGTAGTGTGGAACAATCCGCATAGTCATTCATTCTAGCTTTGTGTAAGACCAGTGGCAAATCATTTGTAAAAAATAGAGAATAGTAACTGCCCAAGGCAACTGCCCTGAGGGACACTGTACTTTACATATCTGTACCAGTATCTTTATTTCGGGCAGCCGAGTGGGGGTAAAGATGTACACCTGCTCTCGCCCAGCAAGCTGAGCGAGAGCAGGATGCAAACCGGGATGTAACCGTTCTGCTTCCATTGAAGAACACTCTCTGGGTTCTATTGGATAAATAACTCCAACCATGTGATGGCAGGCGATGTAAAGCCATAGAAATAACAATTTATGATCAATAACATCACAGGCTACACTGAAACCTTAACAATAAAGCTCCAACTATCATCTTATTATCCATTTATTTTAACCAATCATCTGTCATCTGAGTCAGTGCAGTACAAGTTGAGTGGCCTTTTCTATATCCATGCTGAAAGTCAGGAGTTAACTTGTTCTCTGAAAAATAGCATTGTATTTGTTGATGGATAACAATATTTTTTCCACCTCTCCCACACTAACTTGACCCAATTCAAAACAGCAATCGTTCTCTTTCATTATAATTTTCTTTATACAAAAATATTATGGTTCACTGTTCAATGTCATTTCACTTCTGAGCTTTTCCACTTTACTAGTGAAATAGTCATGGAAATGATTGGCAATATTGAAAGGTAATTTATAAATGACCCATGAACTTAAATGAACGAAGGAGATTAATTGGGTTTTCTGCCCATGATAGAATTTAAGGGAGTACCTTAAATAATATAATTTAAGGGGTGCTTAAAACCAAGATACGGCCATATGTCAGGATTCCCCAAATAAGAGGGGCTTGGAGCTGATATCCTGGTGTTTTTACAGTCTTTTATGTCCAACAATTTGTTTAAAAATGTTGGCAATATTTTATAGGCTATACTGTAGGGGTTTACTGTAAGGATTACTAACTGCATTCGGGTCGCGTGTGCAGTCCGGCAGTGTCAATAATACATGTGCTTTGAATTCATGGCGACCTTGTATGAAGTAAATACACTAGTCTAAAGGCTTCAACGTGACAACCTGTTTGCATAATGTGCTATACAAATTCTGGGTAATCTGCTGCTGCACATGTAATGTATTTTGTGGAATTGCATTCGTTCGACTTTGGGGGACAATGTTGTAATTTCCCAGGTCTTGTCATTTTATTTTGGGGGGAAATGTGACAGGATCCCAGATTACCGATGTTAATCCCTGGTCCCTAACTATCCCCAGAGATAGGCTATCCAAAGTCAAAACAACTTTGCCAAAGTCGAACACCACCCAACTGAAGCTAATTGGCGAAATAATTTGGCTAACCCTTCCCACAGACATCCATATCAAACCACACAATGAAACAAACTCACATTTGGCCGGTAGCATTTCTTAATTAACCAAATCTAAAACGAGGCTAAATCAAGAAGTGCAGTCACCCTTTAACTGTTTGAAACCTGAACGTATTACTTCATATTATGAGCCATGTCTTTCCTTGCTTCAAAGTATCTGATCATAGAAAAGGAGGCAATTTTTTTTATAAAGTCTTCCTCATATGCCATTGAAACCAGTATTTCTCTCCTGTTCTATTGGTTTTCATATCAACTTTCTTTTGTTGTACAGAGGCCAAAGGCACAATCCTAGTCATATTAGCAACCCATAGTTGTTGCATCTTTAGATTCCCCGCTTTCTAAGTTTCTAATATGGAACTGCTCGCATCAGATGCGCTGTTTACAATTGCATTTTGGCAAATGTTTGAAAATGATGTTTTATTGGCTGCTTCATAACAGGAGTTGCATGTTCTGTTAAGATGAGTTACCATAATCTTTAAATATGATTTCTGTCATTCTGAGTACCATGGGTGGACGCCCTTACGGGTTACGCATCCATTGCATATGGGTCCGGTAAACTTCTCAAATGGCCGGTAAATTAAAATCTTCCCGGTCACGTTGTTTCCTAACGGAAACCCTCCCTAGTGTGTGTGTGTGTGTGTGTGTGTGTGTGTGTGTGTGTGTGTGTGTGGTGGTCTCACCTGCATGACGGTGACAGCCCCGTACGTGACGGCGGTCCAGTAGATGGAGCCCACCATGATGCCGGCGGCGGCAAAAGGACAGGCCTTGGAGATGAGCCGGTCAACCAGGTCTAGTACATACACCACTGGCCCTGGAGGGATACAGGGACAGAGTTGAAAATAGATTGCACACACCACTTGTGTGTGAAAAAGGCTATATGGCGTTTGTTACAAATTTTTAAACAGGGTCGTACAGGCTGTTTTCCCCGCTATGGCCTGGGTCATATTCTTTAGGGTAGATCGTGAGCTACCAGTAGCTCTCAGCCCACTTATGAGTAGCTGGCCAATCAAAACTGTAAACTGTCATTAACAAAGCTCCCGGCTACTATCCAATCAAAGCCACATTGACATTCTCACCCCTGGTTAGCCACTATTGGCTTAAAAAGCCAAACGTAACACAATATATCTGCCAATAAAATGTCCAGCAATATTGTTCCCGTCTGTCTGTTTGATGCACATGTTTGTCTAGCACTCTGTATGTAGCCAGTTAGCTAAGCTAATGATAACCGTCTTATGGGTAGACATGGTTTCCCCCCCAAAACCTTTTCAATTAAATGTTAACTGCAAAAAAGGCTTACCTGACAGAACAATATCTACTACTTCTAGATTATTTCATCAAATTAGGCGGCGATTGTTTTACAAACTCTGCCATGACGTGTGCTGCAGAAGTAACAGCAGAAAAGTCACTAGACCGACACATTCCTCTCTTGCTAGATGTGTAATTGAAAAGGGGAATTACACTTTTGTGTTTCGTTTTTTACCTCAAAAGTAGTCTTCTGATGTGACTTAAGCGTACCCATGGATTCAGAACATCCATTTTTGTTGATTCTCTCTGAATAATTGTAATATTGAGAGAAAAAATCCCAAATCAGGAAAAATGAAATAGAGAAAACAGAATTCAGGAAAACACTAAATATAATTTAATGGGACCCCCTTACTTTTTTACCAGGCATATTGACAGAAAACACATCTCTTGTATAACAAGGACCAGGGAAAGAGTTGCAGGGTAGAAGTAAAGAGAAGAATGTGCCTATTTGAAGGCTATAAAAACTGAGTAGCTTGCAACATTAAATTCTTCTCATGCTAGAAAAGGTTGGAGACCCCTGCATTAGGGGCACACCGTAGAAAACAGTTTTGCTACAGAAAACCCTGTTTTAATGTTGGTTTTCAATCACGCCTTTTCGTGTGAATTAATTTCATTTGAGCATTTTTATAGCTCATGCAGAGGCGGAGTAGAGCACCAGTAAAAAGTCCTAAACAGACAACACCTCTGCAGTTTGGGAATGTCTCGCTCTCCAGCAGGGGTCATAAGATGGTTGCTGTCCTGATGGTAAAATGCTTAGTGTACAGTGTACACCATCCACCCTTCTCTATCTAACCCTACCCTGTGTAATTTAACTACAATGAAAGTAGCCAAACTTGAAGTACAATGAGGAAAAACATACACAAAGTGAAATCACATGGCAGACACATAGGCCTACATACACACTCGTGAGATATTCAACAAGAAAGGTAACTTCAGCAGTAAAGAAAAGCACACAGAATAAACAAAGAACAAATAAGCACACACCCTCCTGAGACATTCTAAAGTACAATGAGCAAGGTGACTGAAGTTCAGCCATGAGGAAATGATGAAAAGAATGAGCTTCCTGTAGCATTCCTGTTGTGCTCAGAGCAAAAGCATGCAAGGTATTAGGTTTGACTGGGAAACATTGCCGCTGGAATGTGTAGTGACAGAGGCTCAGGCAGAGAGAAGAGGAATGGATTATCAAAATGTCCTGAAGGACCAAAACTAGTTTTTAGATGAAAGCTACCAATCTTACTATGGCTGTGGAACACCTTCACAACGCGCGAGAGAGATATAAATAATCGCTCAACCCTAATAACAGACCTGTGTCAAAGACCAGATCAGGCAGCCACCCTCTGTTATATATAGGCTAGTACCCCATATTTATTGATCTTGTTTTTATCCAAATGTAAAAAAAAAACTAAAAAACTACTTAGTAACAACTAAAACATGTCAACTGTCTAATAATATTAATAATACAACTAAAACTTTGATTAACAGCATAAAACTACAAAATAATAACTACAACTACCTATACAAATGAACAAATATCGTCACATATGTCCCCTTGTCAGACACACAGTAAAGTTATAGCCATGACCTCCATCTTCCCTTATTTTACTTCCTTATTCCTCTCTCGCATCCCAGAGCACTCAAGGGAAACCATGCAATATTTACAGGGACGGGAGACAACCTCCTCTCCCCACACAGGCCCATCCAGATACTATTAATACCAGCAGCAGGAGACCAGTGGAGAACACTAAAGGGAGAACGGGGACATCAGGTCTCTGATGCGATGTAAAGGATTGTCCTTATCAGGGGCTAAGCTGAGCTCTCGGTTTAAAAAAATAGGCTGGACAACATTAATGCTGCGTCATTTTTTGAACAGGGCTGTGTTCATTTCTATTGCAACTTAATTCAGGCCATGTCATGAATTGAAAACCTCAAGTAGAGGTTTAAAATTGTTATTTTCTTCTGAATTGGGTCGGCCGAGGAAACAGCATCAGTTTGACATTGAATGTGGAATGTTTTAGTGATCCTCAACTAGGCCAATGAGCTGATTACGTGGCACTAGTCATCGTGGCACTACAGTTCACTGTTAACCCCCTCCGCCCCCATTAACAATGTTCCAGTGCTTTTGCCCTAGATCTGGGATTTTTTTGACAGAGACCAACTCAGTACATTGACACTGTCCACTCCTCTTGTTACTACGAAGGGAGTCAAGAGACTTTCTGGTATGACAGAATTAAACCCCAGCAAATAGTCAAGCAAATATCATCCTCAACACTATGAGAAAATAACTCTCATTTTGACTGTTTGGATACATAGGCTGCCACATTTGGAGTGAGCCATGAGATCACAGACTACTAGTCTAAAAGTAGCCGTGGCTTTTCCCCGGGATATTCTTAGATCCATAGGTTATTCTCAGGTTAAGGATTCATGCGCTCTGAGCATTTAGAAAATAAAGTGGTTTTTATTTAGATGTGTCTCCAGGAAGAGATTATTTATGAGTGGTGACCACAATTGGTCAAATAATCCAGTTATGTCCACTGCTAAAATGACAGTGACTTTATATTTGCACCAGGGTTTCCGTTAGGAAAATGTGGCGCCAGACAACGTGACCTGGAAGATATTAAATTTACCGGACATTTGAGAAATTTACCGGGTACATATTCATTAGGGCAGGGATCATGAACTAGATTCAGCGGCAGGCAGATTTTTCCTTGAGCGGATGGTCAGAGGACCGGAACATACTTACAAATAATTTGTAGACATCAAATTGACCGCAAGAAGCCCAAACTGATATAACTTTTGACTAAAACATAATTTCAAATCTTGCTTACATTTGAATACAATCACATATTTCACTCTATTATGCGTATGAATAATTTGGAACAGATTTCCAAAACTAAAATCACATGGAGCTGATTTTCTGGTGTTTTTACTTTCATGTCCAACAAATCTATTTTTTTGGGAACCCTGCATTAGGGTGTCCACACATGGTGCTCAGAATGACAGAAATCACATTTAGATGATCGTAATTCATCTTAACAGAACATGCAACCAATGTGAGCCAATGTGACAGAACATGCAACCAACATGCAGCCAATGTGAGAAAAACATTTAAAATGTGTTAACCCTCGCAAGGCTGCCGGCCCAGATGGCATCCCTGGCCGTGTCCTCAGAGCATGCGCAGACCAGCTGGCTGGTGTGTTTACGGACATATTCAATCAGTCCCTATCCCAGTCTGCTGTTCCCACATGCTTCAAGAGGGCCACCATTGTTCCTGTTCCCAAGAAA